>OX638301.1:43594856-43973165 GCA_951812265.1 Taphrorychus bicolor | reverse complement strand
GGTTAACAGAAAGTGAAAATACGGTCCTGTACTGTCGAAAGGAATCTAATCCACATATTATACTGATTCCGTCAAGACAAATCAAGAAAATACGCCACGGCAGCGTCGAGGACGGCAAATCATGTTTACTTATCTTATCACACAGACACAACAGGCAGGTAGATGGTGCTGCAAAAAAATTTCTTCACTTCTGAAATGTTTGAAATATTTGGGGTTCAATCTTCGAGCGACATCTATCATAGTTTTAGCTAAATAAAAGCCATGGAGAAATTAAGCCATTTGAAATGTCTGACTAGGTATATATAGACAATGGTGGTACTTAGAAGACTTTACGCTAGCTTCTCAAAGGCCTTCAAAATGAGGTGCTCTGGAGGCAATAAAATGCCGCTGTATTTTTCGGGCATTAGCAAAATCAGTAATTGACAGATTTTCTAGAGTTAAAAATGCTTCTCGTAATTCTGAGAGTTTGTTGGCAGCACCAACAAAGTTAGCCCTGTAGCCAGAAACAATTTCCGTTGGTATACCCCTTCTAGAAATAAATCTTTTCAAGGCATTTAAAAAGGCTTCAGTTGACAAGTCTACTGCTAACTCAAAATGAAAGGCCTTAGTCAGGAAACAAACGAAAACGCAGACATACATTTTCACGAGAGTTCTAAATCGCGCTTTAACGGTTTTAGTAAAATAGGGACCGTCATAAACCAAACTCGTCCTCTGACAAGAAAACAGCGGTTTTCTGGCGGTAAACTTTCCAATTTCGGGTCATTCTGACAAAGCCAAAACAAGCGCAAAAAACTCCCCTGACCGTGCTAATACTTCTGACTATCCAGAACTTGTCACGCAAACTACAAAGCACTACCTTTGAAGACGCATGCAATACCTCTCGTGCTCATGGTTGATCAAGAGATTAGTCATAGTGTCCTCAGAGAGGCACAACGGATGCTTAACGTGCCACCAATTCTCAACAAACCGTCGTTATCTAAAAAAGGGTTTAATGATTTTAATTTAATATTTGTTGTAGTAAAACTTAAGGGCTTAGCCTGATGTAAATCAGAAACCTCCTGCCCTTCTGCATTGCTACTCCTTTAAGAACATCAATCGGGACCCCCCAACAAGAACTTAGGCCCCGCCCACCATACGCAGTTTTTCAGTAAATCCTTAGGACTAACACCACAAGAAATAAAATCCGCAGGATTCTGGATGGAACTTTCAACATTGGCCTCAGTTTGAATAACTGACACACGATTCGTCACACACAAGAGTAGTCAAATTGTAAGAATGACACAGCACATCTAGCTTGTGTCCAGTGCATATAGGCCTATCTGTTAGTGAAGAATAATTTTCCATAACCCTAGTGAAAAAAAATCACCGAAAAGTTGTGTGAGATCATGAGAGCGTTACATCCCAAGACGCCTTTTTCTCCCACTAGAGCTCGTCACACACAAATTATGATCAATTTATGTTTTACTTAATTTTAGTAGTTAAGAGTTGTGCGAAGGGCAACTGATGGGTTATTTGTTTAATAATTTTAGTAGTTAAGAGCAATTCTTGTTTGGTTTTAAAAATATACTGAGTCAAAATCATTGTAATGTTTTATTTCACAAATTCCTTAAACTATAGAGCTTCTTAAAACTAATCATGCCTTCTCATTGTAAAAATATTATGATGTCTTATTACATCTTTTGTAGTTTCAATCAAATAAGAATAACTTTGGCGACAATATGGACATTTTTTTGACTTCAACGATGACAAACAGCATTTTTCTGTCCATCTTATAATACATTGCAAATTAAATTTATATTTACAACCATTTGGGTGACAGACTTCATTCACTTCTACAGAACAAATAATACAAGTCACTATTTCTTCATTTTGTCCTTCTTTAGGTGTATATTCCATTTCAAAATCGTTTCTGTCTTCTTCACTTGGATAAGATTGAGAGGAAAAGATGCTCATATCTGCAGTGATCAAAGTGATAAAATTATTTGGCCAAGTCTACACTTGGATCAGTTGTAGACAAAAAACTCTCCATGTCTTCATTGTTCAAATCAGTTATCTCATTATTTGGTGAGTTCACATCTAATTCAATTAATGGTGTCAATTCCATAAATTGAGTTGGGAGTTCTATGGGTTCATGTTCTTCAACTATTGGTGTGAACTGAACTAATTCACTCATACTAATTTTAATAATATCCCTCTGCTTATACTTTGTATATTAAACTAGTCTTGCACTTGAACGCTCATATAAGTATAATGCAGTATTGGTGGATATGGTTATGGTGGTGGTGCAATGGAAGGGTGTATGAAGTTTGCGCTTGGATATCTCTGAGGAGGATGCTCTCTCATTGGTGTTGTAACGTTCGCGCCGCCCTATTTCATTTATTTAGCCTCACTATCTGCGGCCACGACGTCACTTACCTTATAGGGGTTCGCAGTACCAGTGTTTAACCTGCCCTTGATACATTTCAACCCTTGAAACCGTCCATCCTTGAGTGAATTTTAGAAAGGGAGCAAAAGATATCACCAAGAATTAGACAAGGCATCAGTCGAATGCATCACTACCTATCAGCATTCCAGTAGGCCAGTACACTAAATGCTACTTGCCAAAGACCAAACTTTATCCCACTACAAGGCAAAAGCGCCTTGAATGCGTTTTTCCTCCGAGGCTTTTGTATTTAAGTATCTATAATATACATGTCTTTTTAATTTGCAATGCCATTAAATCCAAATCCAAAATGTTTGTCACAATATCAAAGTCAACTGCTAACCTTTTCAAATAAAGAGGCTCAAGTTAAATTACATTTAAGTTTCTATTGATCTTCAATAAAATTACATACACTCGCGTACTACATGCGAATAAACGTTACGCCCGGTTTATCAATTCAAATCTAAAGTCTGTTTAAAAATACCACTATAAGTCCATAAAATATATACCATCCTGCTTACCATAGTGTGACTTGACCATGCACAAAAAAAACACAACACATTATCAATAACAAACAGGCTTTTAACTTAAAACATTGACTAGCCTGTACTCTAAGTTCAATCTTGGAACATCAACGAAAATGAAGTACTTGACCTAATCAATCCTTTCTTGCTGGTCAACTTAAATGATGGAAGACGGAAGTACTACATGTTAAATGCTAAATTAACACTATGCTTCGCGAATAATAAGAATCACAATCAGCGTCTGAATAAGAATGTGATTTAATGATCTGAATACGAATGAAGAATGAATCTCCGTACCTCAAAGCTCTTCTTTTATACTCGCACATTTCCTTTGTCTACAAGTGACGAAATCTCCCTACCAGAGGTTACTCATCAAACACCTGTGACTTAATTTCTGGGTCATGCATCATACAAGCAAATTTCATTTTTATTGGTCTCTTTGTTACTCCTTCTTTCAATTCTCGGAAGTACCTACTGTTCTAACACATTGTAACTGGTGTTACGCGCACACGTGCCTGATCGGCTATCTTCTATTTTTAGATAGACCTTGATACATCGCCTTTGTTCTTATACTTTTTACATAAACACTACCAAATAATCTTCGATTATTAATTATTAGCAGGTGGAAACCGTGTAAGAGAGAAAGAGAAGATATTTGTTTTCTCTTAGAGCAAGGTCATGTCATTGCCATGTGCGTTGACTCATGGATTTAATACGTCTTCGCTTATTGTACTGTTTCTTGGAAATTTGGACGAGAGATGCTTTATGAATATTTGATCTTGCGTTCCTATTACGTTACTATATTTATTATTGTATTATTTTGCGACAATATCTCATTTTAAAGTCACTGATTTTCGGTTCATCACAGTGTTCTGAGGAGGATGCTCTCTCATAAGCTGCAAATGAGAGGATGCTCTCTCATAGGGTGCAAATGAGGAGGAGAGTCTCCCATAAGGTGCAAGTGAGGACTGAGGAGGAGGGTCTCCCATAAACTCTCTACTGTTGGGTTCACTCTGATAATCTCGCTCCTCAATTATCGAAAGTTTAAAGGCAAATGTCCACCCGGCGACGGCAGGCCATTCCTACTGGCACCAGGTGTTTGTGTGAGATCATCAGAGCGTTACCTCCCAACACGCATCTCGCTCTCACTAGAGCTCGTCAGTTGGGTTCACCCTGATGATCTCGCACCTCAATTATCGAAAGTTTAAAGCCAAATGTCCACCGGGCGATGGCAGGCCAGTCCTACTGGCGCCATCTGTTTCGCCGAATCGGCATTTTGTACGGCATGTAATGCAGCTACTGACCATGAATGCTCTTGGGAGGTAACGCTCTGATGATCTTACACAACTTTTAAGTGATTTTTTTTTCACTGGTGTTATGGAAGATTATTTTTCTGTAACATATAGGCCTATATGCACAAGCTCAAGAACCAGCCTGGATGTACTGTGTCATTCTTACATATACAGGGTGATTCACGTTATTCGACACGGAAGATTATGGCTAAACTTTTAGATTTTAAAAAAGTTTTGTATATGGAATGGATGAGGGTCTATTCCAAATACATTTTAAAATTATTGTCATTGTATACAGGGGTCCAAAAAATATAAAATTGATTAAAGTTTTATTTTTTTAAATGAAACACCTAGTATATTAATGTATTTTCGGTATCTACGGACAAAAGTAAAGTTAGTTTTATTAAGGTTTATAGCATCTAAACCGTATCGTTCTTCAGATATTGGTGGTTTTGTGAAAATGCAGCATCAAATTAAATGTTTAAAATCTCAGCACTTGGTTTCTTTTCATCCACCGAAATTGGCTGGTGGGCTACTAGTACATTGAATTTTTTTCGGTACGCATTAAATATTAACTACTGTGTACCAATTGTACAAAAATGAACACTAAATTATTGCAAACTTCAAACAGTAATAACTCGTTTAATTTAAATTAGACACCCTGTATTTTATAGTATCATTAGATGCAGAATTTAGTTTCCTATCAAAAACTATTAAACATTCCTATAGCTTGGTCGTTGCATTTTCTTGGAAAATTGATTTTTTCTGAATTTGCGCTGACATAAACGAATGTAGTAATCTAATTTACCTGTTCAGGTCTGTTCAAGTGTTACCTGATTTTGACAAAGCCGAATTTATTGTCATTTCTAGTTGTCGCATATTAATTTAAAGTTAAATATTTTTTTACTGTTATAATTGGTGGTTAACAAGGAGTTTTTTATTTAATCAAAATGCTGGTTTACACAACAGAAAAACGAATCGATATGATTTTCATTCTAGGAGAATGCTTGCAAAATTGTCTTTTAGCATCAAGGGTTTATGCTGAAAGGTTTCCTAAGCGAACTCGACCGAATAGAGTCGTTTTTCAAAGACTGTTGGTTTTAGGCAAACTGGTAGTGTTCGGTATGAAACGACTGCCAAAACGAGACCAGTTACAGAAAACCAAGAAACTGAACTAGCCGTTATTGGCTCTGTAGTTGAAAATCCCCATGTCGGACAACGAGAAATTGCACAAAACTTAAATATTAGCCAAGCAAGCGTATCAAGGATTCTTCAAAAACATAAATATCACGATTATAAGATACAACTCCATTGTTCGCGCCAATCTGACAACAGCGCTATTTAACCATAAGACGGGCGTGCAGAACTACGAATGGGCGGAGAGACGGCGGGGAGCGAGTAGTAGAGACAGAAAATTAGTACGCAACAGACTTTGTCAAGGAAGATGTCATTCATGTAGCTAAAAACACTTTTTTTGTAAACCGATGATGAATAAATGAATGTGAACAAAAAGGCATCTAAATTCAGCGTTAGATGTGCGAACCAAGACAAATACAGTCCACCAACCTAACATTTGATCCATCGACCGGATTAGAGACGAAAATCGATATAAATCGAAAGCCAAAGCCACAATAAACAGGGAAGTGTAGACAGAAGTGAATTGAGAGGAGCCCTAGAAGTCGTAAAGGACGTAATAAATATCAAGGTGGGTCCATTCCTTATTTTCCCTTATTGTTGCTTTCCTGTAGGTAGTTTTGTATGGCTTTAATCTGCTAGACTGATTTACAGGAGTAACTTTTATTTAGAAAAGTGATTGCACATTTTAATTAGATGCACTGTCGGTAATAGTTGATATTGCGTTTATTTTGGTAAATTCGTAAATACACATACTTAAAATAAATAAAGGTAAGGATAAAGTAAGGTAAAATTGACTAAATTGGACAAATTGATGCAAAAAAGAGATTCTGTTACGGCAAGAGTTGTAACGTTCGAAAAATTTGTGTGAGTTTAGAAAGTAAGTGTTCTGATGTTTTACGGCTCAATAAAACTGAATTTTTCGAATTGGAACAACGTATGCAGCGTTATGTTGATATGTTTAAGGAATTGAAAAAGTGCAGGACGATATTGATGAGATTTCTCCTGACGTAAAAAATTAATACGAGTTTCGTGAAGCATTTGAAATCTCATATTGTAACGTTATGGGTAAAGCGCGAAGAACGCTTGTCGATTGGACTCCGGAATTGGATGATCTTAGGGGTTCTGCTAGTGCCTGCTCGGTTTCGGGTACCGGAGCGATTGGTCCGACATCAGGTATGGGTAATTTTGGTGAGTTTAGGCTTCTTGTCATAGAAATAGCTAAATTTAATGGAGAATATGATGATAAATGGCTGGAATTTAGGGATACTTATGAGGAATTAATTCATCAGAATTCTAGATTGTTGCCTATTCAAAAATTTCATTACTTAAAATCATACTTGGGTCCTTCTGTACTTGAAATCATTGCAAGTTTGGAACTTTCACGTGCTAATTACGACATAGCGTGGCAACTATTATGTGATCGGTTTAATAACCACGTAAGTTTAGTACAAAATCATGTCAGATCCCTTTTCAATCTTGAAAAAATTCAATTTGAAATATCAGCGGTATTGAGGGCTTTAATAGATAGTATTTCAAAACATCTTAGGGCGTTAAAATCGTTGAAAGAGCCGATTGAACATTGGGATACATTGGTCATTTACTTAGTAACTACAAAGTTAGATCCTGTAACAGTGAGGGAGAGAGAGGAAACTAAAGCAAAATGTCAGGTACCAAAGTTGGAGGATCTAACCAGGTTTTTGAAAGATAGGGCAGATTTGCTTGAGTCAATAGAGCAAAGTAACAGTAATTTTAATGGCGGTTAAAACAAGCCAAG
Organism: Taphrorychus bicolor; assembly: GCA_951812265.1. NCBI lineage: Eukaryota > Metazoa > Arthropoda > Insecta > Coleoptera > Curculionidae > Taphrorychus > Taphrorychus bicolor. The sequence goes on along the minus strand of OX638301.1, from coordinate 43,966,016 downwards.
TGGAAGAGTAACAAAATAGCTATTTATGTAACCAGTTACGAAAAGTCCGATTTTGTGTAACGAATGAATGTTTGCGGGACGAGCGCAGCGAGTTCCCGCAATTTGAATGAGATACACAAAAAGGTTTTTCGTCACGTGTTTCATACAAGATTTTTTCTAATTTTGACTACAAATACCTACTTAGAGAGAGAATTATTATTATTAAACTTCAATATTTACTTTTAAACCACTTTGTATCTACTTAATACCGTAAAACTATAGCAACGGTGTGCCCCAGTCGAAACCTGCAACTGGTGGTGACACCAACTTTTCATCACTAGTTACGAAGATTATACTTTTCGTAACTAGTTTGCGACGCCCTTTCTCAGGTCCGCTGATACTTAATTAATTCGTTGAGTCTCGGGCGCCACCCTTTGATATTTATAAAGCGACAAAGGGACCGCTATTGCCTACAAGGTAGCTTTTAAACAGAGGAGAAATATTCCAGGGATTTTTAGATTAAAACACCAGGAGTAAGGAACAATAATAGGGTGTCTATTAAACTACGGTACAACAACATCCAAGCACCTACTAATACTACGACTGTTAGTGACTCTCTATAACTACATACGAACACATCCTAAAACTATGCAATTAATAACAGCGAGAGGGGGGGGAGCAACAGTTAGTTACTTAGTAGACGGAATTCTGATGAACCAGGGAAAACGGGAGGTTTCGGTAATAAACCAGTACACTCTGTACTGGATCGCTCGGGGTCGGAAACTTCAATATTGCGTACAAGCAGTAACAAAAATATGAAACGGTAACGGAGCTTTGGGACCACTGGGAACTGGGGTTTCGGTAATAAACCAGTACACTCTGTACTGGATCGGTCGGGGTCGGAAACTTCAATATTGCGTACAAGCAGTAACAACAATATGAAACGGTAAAGGAGCTTTGGGACCACTGGAAACTGGGGTTTCGGAGGAAGCGTACTTTATAATTCGGAATCGGATATAGTCGGTTTCGGTTTATTCACATCCAGCCTGGCTTTGAAGTTCGGTGCTACGGGAAGCCCAGGATGTAAAACAGGTCGGTGATGGAATCGGTAATAGGTCCCAAATCGGATTCGAAAGAAGCGGTACGGTGAGCGGTGTGTTAGCGATTTTCCCGGGTTACATATGAACGCACCTGTGAGGAACAAAATGAACGCGGCCAGAATCAGCATGGCACCTGCGTCATTTGAACGTCACAAGTACTCCGGTGGAGCGCGACAACTCCAACTACACCGGGAAATCACAAATCCACCCCTCTTGCGTCGTAAGACCCTAGCGGCCTAGCATGACGTCAGGAGCCGAAACGTGAAGCAGCAACGTCGGCCCCTAGGTCAGATATTCGGTACTAACTCATTGAGTCCTCCCATTTGATCGACCGTCCACGACCCCCAAACTCTTCGAATTATTTTACAAGTCTTTATAAATTCTGTCGGCTTGTTAAGCGCGACAAACAGGTGGCGCCATCTATGGGCACACTCGCGGACCTACGGCCGTTTTGGCCATTGCCTTTGCTTTTATATGGGGAATTCCCGTTTTTTATTTAAATAAAAGGTGTTGTAATGAGTTGGGTGATGAAATATAAAGAAAATGTTAATTGGGACGTCATTACCTGTGAGTTAGGGAAAAACTTCGTTACATTACCCCCTCTTCTTCGTAAAGAAAAATAAGTTACTTATTTTTCTTCACAACTTAACATTTTCAAAAATACAATACAAAATTACAACCTAAAATTAATTCACAATACTAAAACTAACACTATCACTAAAACAGTCTTTGGCTTCTGTCTGGTTCTGGAACTGGTTTCTCTCTAGTCTCTGCTCTTTCAGATTTCTGCAGGTATCGCTTTTTACTTAGCAGATACGGCTTCTTCTTCCTATGCTTCAGGATACAGGAACAGCGACGCGACGTCACTCCAACTCTGCCACAACGGGAACAAAATAAGATTGATCGTCCTTGGCAGTGGTATCTGTCATGTCCAGAACTTCCACATCTCCAACAAGTGTCGTTGGTAATGGCGACTTTCGTTGTGGGTTCTTTACAGCTGGTGGCTATCTCCTCGGTTTGCTCACTAGTCTGACATTTGTCTGTGAGTGGAGCATCGTTGGCTTTACGGATTGCTTTACACTGCGACCACTTCGTGGAACGATCAATGTCTGTAGACACCCCTTCCCAAGGTTGACTGTTTCGGATTGGGTTCATTCTCCCCGCGGGTTTCTGTTGGCATGTTTTATACCTTTGACAAGATGGGCAATTACGGACGTAACGGTTTATGTCTCTAAACATTCCTGGCCAATAATACCTTGAGGCTATTTTGGCGATCGTCTTTGCAACTCCCAAATGTCCGGCAGTCGGTTGGTCATGATTTTCGGTTAGTACGGTAGCGCGGACAGATTTTGGAACACACAGTTTCCATGGATCGGTCATTTCGGGTTCGGTCGAATCTGAGTAGTCCCAGAAATGTCGGTATAAATGACCGTTTCGGATACAATAATCGGGGAAAGCAGTCGGATTATTCTCAACGGCTATCTTCTTATTTCGATACCACGAACATGGTACAAAATCAGCTAATAAAAACACTTGTTCCGTTTCTTCGGTTTGGTTCGGTTCAGGATTACGGGATAGAGCATCAGCTACTTTATTCAACACTCCTTTGCGATATTTAATGTCAAAGTCGAATTGTTGAAGGTACATGCTCCATCGAGCTAGTCTACCAGACGGGCTTTTAAGGGTGTGAAGCCATTTCAAGGACTGATGGTCGGTTACTACAGTGAATCGGTACCCTTCTAAATAAGGACGCATTTTCTCTATTCCCCAAACAATCGCCAGACATTCCTTCTCGGTGACCGAAAACTTTTTCTCATTGACACTCAGGGTGCGGCTTGCATATGCGATCACGTGGTCGCCTTTGGATCCATTCTGGATCAGTGCAGCACCTAAGCCTTGATCGGAAGCATCAGTCTGCAGGATGAAGGGTTTCGTAAAGTCAGGGCAAGCCAGAACAGGGGCCTCGGTTAAACATTGTTTAAGTCGGTTAAATGCATCTTCTTGTTCTTTGGACCAAGTCCATCTGGAAGCTTTCTTGAGTAGGCGGGTAAGAGGGGACGCAATTCTTGAAAAGTCGGGAACAAAGCGACGGTACCAGGATGCTATTCCAAGGAAGCGTCTTAATCCTCGAACGTTAACAGGGGCGGGCATTGACATAATCGCGGAAACTTTGTCTGGATCGGTTTTTATTCCTTCGGGAGTGACAACATGACCTAGGTATCGGAGGGAACGTCGACCAAACTGACATTTTTCAGGGTTTAGCTGGAGGTTAGCAGCTCGGAGGCGACGGAAAACTTCATGCAAATTCCGGAGATGCTCATCGAAAGTTTTTCCTAAGACTATGATGTCATCAAGATAGGCGAAGCATACCGGGTCTAAGTCAGGGCCAATTATTTGGTCCATGAGACGCTGAAAAGTTGCGGGGGCAGAATGTAGACCAAAAGGCATTACTCGGAATTGAAAAAGGCCCATCCCTTCTACGGTGAATGCGGTTATCGGTTTACTTTCTTTGCTCAGCGGAATTTGCCAGTAGCCTTGTTTTAAATCTATGCTGGAAATATAACGGGCATTCCTTAGTTTATCTAATATGGCATTGATGTAAGGAAGTGGGTAGGCATCTTTGCGAGTAACGGTGTTTACTTTCTGAAAGTCAATACAAAATCTGGGCGTACCATCCTTTTTACGGACTATTACCACCGGAGAACTCCATGGACTGGTGGAGGGCTCTATAATTCCATCTTTTAGCATCCTCTCAACTTCGGTGTGTATCACTTGTTGCATTTTCGGGTTGCGAGGGTGGTAGCGTTGCTTTATGGGCTCCAATTTTTCCAAATTTATGGTATGCTCAATTAACGGCGTGGTACCTTGGATGTTCTTAAATTTTGGAAGCTCTTGATCCAAAAACAATTTTAACTTTAGTTCTTCATCTTCAGAGAGTGTAAGGCTGGGTCTTTCTTCACTTCCTAACAAATTGCAATGCTGGTCAGTAGAAGGTGTTTCAATAAATTTCCATGTTACGGTTTTAGTCTGTAGGTCCAGACTATCAGCATATTCTCCCAGAATATCCATACCCAAAATAATATCCGCAGCTAAGTGTGGAAAGTAATTGAAAAAGGCGGTAACTCTTTCTTTCCCAATTTGCAACGGTACTTGATAACATTCTCTCACATGGACCGTCTTTCCATTAGCAATTTTGACTTGTAAACTTGAAACAACTTTAGGACAAGAACTCTGTTCACACAGTGAAGCGACGGCGTTTCCTATATATGAACTAGTTGCTCCGGTATCGAGAAGGGCTAAAAATCTTTTATTAAGTACCTTCACTACTATCTGCGGACGGTTGTCCGGGTTTGAGCTTGCTTTATGACCAAATACCGGTTCATTCTGACTTGATATCTTTTCAGGCTGCACGGTCTCTAATTCAGTGCAGCCCCCTTCTAGTTTTCCTGTCGGGCACAAGAACAGTTTCGGGTTAACATCCCAGCTTTCCCGCAACGGGAGCAAAACAATTTAGCCGGCTTCCTACAATTCGTTTTATAGTGCCCATTCTCACCACATCTCCAGCAAACGATAGCTGTTGTGGGTTTCGGTTCAGTTTGTACTGGTGGGTTATTTCGGGAGAAAGATCTTTCCTGTCTTTCTCTTGGGTAGGTAGGTCTTTCTGGTTCCGTCGGTCGGTAAGAGCGGCGTAGTTCGGCGAAGAGTACTTCCGCTCTTCGTGCAGCATTGGAGAACGAGGATATATCGTGAAAGTCGGTGCTTCGGATTTGCTGTCGGTATTCTGGTAGCAAATTACGGTACAGCCATTTCAATTCGTCCTCCGGGTTGATTCGTCCATGCCTGCGAATCAATGTCTGTAAGTCGGTTATATAACGGTTTACTGGCTCAGTTGCTTTTTGAATTCTTCGACTTATTTCAACCTCCAATTCCTCCTCGTAGTTCATAGCAAAATAGAAGGTCCGGAAATCCTTAAGAAAATCATCCCACGTGATCCAATTCCTACGGTTATTTCGGTGCCATAAAGACGCTTCGTCCTTTAGTAAGACTGATAAATATGGCATCAGGTGATTCGGTGTTATCCCCTGTGCTTCGGTGACTTCCAGTAAGCGTTCAATAAAACTTACAGGGTCAGTTTTTCCATCAAAGCTTATTCCCCATTCTTGCAGTTTCAGCGGAGGTGTGACATATCGGACCATCGGTGGCGGATATTTCGCTTGACATGGTGTAGGACTAAATGTGGTAGGATGGTATTGAGACGGTAAGATTGCTGGACTGGGCCTACTTGCGGTAGCAGTGGTATAAGTCACGGTAGTGGCTGTAGTTGTGGTCGGTAGTGTTGGGAGCGGTGGTATTACAGATGGTGTTGTCCTTATACCAGCTGTTGTTATATTTTCCTGATACACGTATGGGTTGATGAGTGACTGAGGTGTTATTTGCTGAAAAGGCGGCTGAATAGGATAGTCGGAATTATATGGTGGCGGAATAAATGATGGCTGGGATATACTGTAGGTCGGGGCGGTTGGTTGTGTCGGTAACGGTGGTATAACAGTCGGTGTTTGTCTTACATCAGTGCTTGACGCGTTTTCCTGATGTTCAAAGAGTCTGGCTCTGAATCGGTTTCGTAAGTCTGATAGGGTACCTTGTGGATCCCTATATACATCACAAGTTTCCCTAACGAAAACTTCGGGCGGCATTCGGTATGGCCACGTCATAGGTGAACCAGTAATTTCAGGGGAGGGCTGTGTTTGGTTTGGTAACGGTAAGGGGCTACGGTGCGGTAGGAAGTCTGTGTTTTCTTCCATGATTCGGATAAATCGGTACAGCGTAAGAAAATAACAAAAGAGTCCCTGGACCCTTAAATTTAAACAAAAGAAAAGAAGAGTCCCTGCTCGGGCGCCAAAATTATGCGACGCCCTTTCTCAGGTCCGCTGATACTTAATTAATTCGTTGAGTCTCGGGCGCCACCCTTTGATATTTATAAAGCGACAAAGGGACCGCTATTGCCTACAAGGTAGCTTTTAAACAGAGGAGAAATATTCCAGGGATTTTTAGATTAAAACACCAGGAGTAAGGAACAATAATAGGGTGTCTATTAAACTACGGTACAACAACATCCAAGCACCTACTAATACTACGACTGTTAGTGACTCTCTATAACTACATACGAACACATCCTAAAACTATGCAATTAATAACAGCGAGAGGGGGGGAGCAACAGTTAGTTACTTAGTAGACGGAATTCTGATGAACCAGGGAAAACGGGAGGTTTCGGTAATAAACCAGTACACTCTGTACTGGATCGCTCGGGGTCGGAAACTTCAATATTGCGTACAAGCAGTAACAACAATATGAAACGGTAACGGAGCTTTGGGACCACTGGGAACTGGGGTTTCGGTAATAAACCAGTACACTCTGTACTGGATCGGTCGGGGTCGGAAACTTCAATATTGCGTACAAGCAGTAACAACAATATGAAACGGTAACGGAGCTTTGGGACCACTGGAAACTGGGGTTTCGGAGGAAGCGTACTTTATAATTCGGAATCGGATATAGTCGGTTTCGGCTTATTCACATCCAGCCTGGCTTTGAAGTTCGGTGCTACGGGAAGCCCAGGATGTAAAACAGGTCGGTGACGGAATCGGTAATAGGTCCCAAATCGGATTCGAAAGAAGCGGTACGGTGAGCGGTGTGTTAGCGATTTTCCCGGGTTACATATGAACGCACCCTGTGAGGAACAAAATGAACGCGGCCAGAATCAGCATGGCACCTGCGTCATTTGAACGTCACAAGTACTCCGGTGGAGCGCGACAACTCCAACTACACCGGGAAATCACAAATCCACCCCTCTTGCGTCGTAAGACCCTAGCGGCCTAGCATGACGTCAGGAGCCGAAACGTGAAGCAGCAACGTCGGCCCCTAGGTCAGATATTCGGTACTAACTCATTGAGTCCTCCCATTTGATCGACCGTCCACGACCCCCAAACTCTTCGAATTATTTTACAAGTCTTTATAAATTCTGTCGGCTTGTTAAGCGCGACAAACAGGTGGCGCCATCTATGGGCACACTCGCGGACCTACGGCCGTTTTGGCCATTGCCTTTGCTTTTATATGGGGAATTCCCGTTTTTTATTTAAATAAAAGGTGTTGTAATGAGTTGGGTGATGAAATATAAAGAAAATGTTAATTGGGACGTCATTACCTGTGAGTTAGGGAAAAACTTCGTTACAAGTTACGAAAAGTAGGACGTTACGTCACTGTCATCAGTATTGAAAAGTGCCACTTTATATGTCAAAATTAGAAACACATTTTTAGCAAGTTCATCAAGTTCAGAGACAAGAAAATGTTCTTTTTGTCATAAAGAGCATTATATTAATGATTGTGTGGAATTTCAGGGACTGGATTTGAGTGCAAGGCTTGAAGAGGTTAAGAAAAGACGGCTTTGTCTGAATTGTTTAAGGCTAGGTCACACATACAAATAATGTTTTTCTCGTAAATGTAAAAAATGTAACAACAAACACCACACTTTATTACACGTAGATAATAGAGTTCAAATAAATGATACGCACAAATACGACATACCTAAATACGAGGATTTTCAGAAGGAAGAGCACATTGTACAACAGTGAACAAAATAAACCTTCTAGGGCTTGACGCAGGATCCCAAAGCAGTTTTATTACAGAGCGGTTATGCGATCGATTGAATGTAAAAACAAGTTCAATGAGTGTCACTGTTTGTGGTCTTGGTGGTGACAATGTAGTTGTAAGGTCCTGTGTAAATGCATTTTTTAAGAAAATATCTTGCCTTATTGTCCCTTGTATTACTGGCACATTGCCTAACCTCATTTTTGATGGAAAAACTCTAAATATTCCTAGACATCTTCAGCTTGCAGATCCACATTTTGACACTCTAAGTGATATCGATCTATTGATTGGAGCTGACCATTTTTATGAGGTTTTGTGTGTGGGGCAAATAAAGTTGGGTGAGTGTGGACCTTATGCACAGAAGACGAGGTTTGGTTGGATTGTTTCAGGACCTATTATTCATGAACCTGTAGAGCGGGGTGTTGTCTACTGCAATGTGGTGAAGAGTATGGATATTGATGCCCGGTTAGCTCGTTTCTGGGAAATTGAAGAGTTTCAGCAGGTCAAAGCATTATCTTCGGAGGAAAAGGCATGCGAGGAACATTTTCAAAAAACAACTTACCGTGATAGTGATAGAAAATTTGTTGTTAGTATTCCAATGTCCAAGGGCATAGAAAACTTGGGTGATTCAAATGAGGTGGCTGAAAGACGTTTTTTGTCTTTAGAAAGAAAGTTTGAGGGTAATACGGAATTTAAACCCAATACGTGACTTTTATTAACGAGTATAAGACATTAGGCCACATGACTAGAGTAGATGTGGATCCCAAGCAAGATAAAGGATACTACATGCCCCATCATGGGGTTCAAAATGAAAGTAGTTTAACAACAAAGCTTCGTGTTGTCTTTGATGCATCGTGTGTCAGCAGTTCGGGATGTTCCTTTAATGACCTGCAAATGACGGGATCAACTATTCAATCAAACCTCCTAACTATTCTCTTGAGATTTCGTAAACATAGCTATGTTATTGCTGTTGATGTTGAAAAGATGTATCGGATGTGTCAAATTCATCCTCCACAGCGCTCATTTCAGCGAATTTTGTGGCGTAATGGACCCACAAACCCATTGGAAATATGCGAATTGGCTACTGTGACTTACGGAACCAGATCGGCGCCATTTCTGGCTATCAGGTGTCTATTTCAGCTCGGTATTGAATGTGAGAAGGACTTTCCGCAAGTCTCTCGTGATTAAGGAGGATTTTTATGTAGACGATTTGTTGACTGGTGGAGATACAGTGGAAGAGGTGACTGCCTTGGTAAATGGAGTTACTTATGTTTTGATGAGTGCTTCATTCCATTTAAGGAAATGGATCTCAAATGAGCCTAGAGTGTTAGCGGGAATTAAAGTATATAATCAGGCCGATTTTGTCGATTTGGGTGTGAATAAAAACACAAAGACATTGGGACTTTTTTGGAATGGAAAGCAGGATGTCCTGCTATATAAAATTGGAGATGTTTTCAATTCAAAAATAACAAAACGTACTGTTCTTTCAGAAGGCTCCCAAATCTTTGACCCATTGGGACTTCTCAGTGCCACTATTATTGTTGCCAAAATCCTCCTGAGAGACATTTGGAGGATGCAATTTAGGGATGAGTTAGATCAATTAAGAGAGCTTGCAATACCGCGTCAGGTGCGATGTGGTGATGCAGTACATATAGAACTACACGGGTTCTCTGATTGCTCTGCTAATGCTTATGGGGCCTGTGTGTACATGAGGTCAGTTGACAGGATTGGAGAGATCACAGTAAGATTGGTGTGTGCCAAGTCAAAAGTAGCGCCAATAAAGCCTGTTACAATACCTCGGGTTAAACTCACAGCTGCTTTATTGTTGGCAAGATTGACAGCAAAGGTTGTTTCCTCCTTGGACACTGTTATTCAAAGGGTTGTGAATTGGTGTGACTCCACATTTGTTTTGGGATGGTTAGGAATGTCACCTAGCGATCTACAGGTATTTGTTGCCAATCGCGTAGCCGCGATTCAGGCCTTGTCAACAGGAGATGACTGGAGGCATGTGCCTACTGCAGAAAATCCTGCCGACTACGTATCGAGGGGGGTAATGCCTAACAATTTGAAGTCTTTACATATTTATTGGCACGGGCCACCTTGGCTTCATGAACAAGAGGAAAATTGGCCTTCTGTGTCAGTGCTTAGGGAAGCGTTACTGAGGTCAAAAAACCAGTTATTAATTCTAATTTCTCCACGAAATTGTGTAATATTATTGATTTTCATCGGTTCTCTATTTTCTCTCGACTGCAGGGATCTATGGCTTTGGTTCTGAGGTTTGTGCGAGTTTGCCGTAATCAACGTGCTGAGGCACGGGGTCCACTAACATACAGTGAATTGGAAGATGCATTACTATATATCATCCGAATAGTGCAGTGGGAATCATTTCGAGTTGTTAGGTCATGGTGAATCTCTTCCTGGAAGAAGCAAACTTATTCAATTAAACCCTTTCTTAGATTCGAACGGTCTACTTAGCCATTGTGTCACGAAACTTTTTCTGATAGAGCAGCATCGAAAACTTATGCATGCGGGACCCCAACTGCTGTTATCAACTGTTAGAGAAAGGTTTTGGCCCATATCTGGAAGGAACCTAGTGCGTGCAATATGTCGTAGTTGTGTTAAGTGCTTTCGCGCAAGTCCAGTGCCTGTTGAATATTTGATGGGAAGTTTACCTTCTGAGCGTGTAAAACCAGCACCACCTTTTCATATTGTTGGTGTCGATTACGCAGGACCATTTAGGCTAAGGGATGGACAGGGAAGGGGGTTTAAGACGACCAAGGCTTATATAGCTCTATTTATTTGTGTCGTTACCCGTGCAGTGCACCTTGAGTTGGTGTCTGATGACTGACAACTGAGGCGTTTTTGGCCGCACTTAGAAGGTTTTCTTCGCGCCACGGAAAACCAATGAAAGTATTGTCGGATAATACCTTAACAGAGTCTCTTGAAAATGAAGGTATATCATGGGCGTTTATTCCTCCCCAATCACCTCATTTTGGAGGAATTTGGGAGGCTGGTGTGAAGGCTACCAAATACCATCTGAAGCGTATTGCATGTAATGCATTGTTAACGTACGAAAGATTTTACACTTTATTAGTTCAGGTTAGTTTAAACTCCCGTCCTCTCTCTCCTATATCTTCAGATCCCTTAGATTTAACACCCTTGACTCCCTCCCACTTTTTTAATGGTCAGCCCATGACTGCCATCCCAGATGCCAATGTGACTCATCTGCCAGTTAACCGACTATCACACTTCCAAGCAGTTCAAAGGCTTCAGCAGCATTTTTGGGCCAGATGGTCACGTGAATATATATCAGAGCTTCAGCACCGAGTTAAGTGGAATAAATCTTGTGTAACATTGAAGCAGGGTGACATGGTCGTTATTATAGAAGATAATTTGCCTCCCTGTAAATGGCTTATGGGTCGGGTGGAGTCTGTACAGACAGGGGCTGACAATATACCAAGAGTTGCTACTGTCTTTACCTCAAAAGGATCCGTAAAGCGAGCAGTGAAAAAGATTTGCGTGCTACCGTTGGATCTATCACCAAACAGACAGCTTGATCAGTGTGAGGGGTCAACTGCGACAGATCATCTAATGGAAGAGAGGCCTTCCAGGGCGGGGGGCAATGTTGGCGCCAATCTGACAACAGCGCTATTAAACCATAAGACGGGCGCGCAGAACTACGAATGGGCGGAGAGACGGCGGCGAGCTAGTAGCAGAGACAGAAAATTAGTACGCAACAGACGTTGTCAAGGAAGATGTCACTCATGTAGCTAAAAACCCTTTTTTTTTGTAAACCGATGATGAATAAATGAATGTGAAGAAAAAGGCATCTAAATTCAGCGTTAGATGTGCGAACCAAGACAAATACGTCCACCAACGTAACATACATCAAGAACTCTCCGATAACGATTTTGGCCAACGAGTGGACTTTTGTATGTGGGTGTTAGAAAAAGTTGGAGAACAAGAAGATTTTTTTGAATCAGTTCTAATTAATGATGAGTGTAATTATCATAACGATGGTTCTTTTAACCGACACAATTTTCATTATTATTCGGATTTTAACCCCCATGAATTTAGAGTTATTAATAACCAACATAGGTGGTCAGTAAATGTATGGGGGGGCATAATGGGACAGTATGTGATTGGACCTTATTTTTTTGACGAACATTTAAACGGAATGTAGTTTCTAAATTTTTTGAGAAATCAGCTTCCAATTTTACTGGAAGAAGTTCCTCTAGATATAAGAACAACCATGTGGCTGCAAATGGATGGGGCACCTGATCATTATCATCGTGAAGTCCGGGAGTTCTTAAATGTTCGTTGCCAAAATCGATGGATTGGAAAGAATGGAGCCACACATTGGCCACCAAGGTCCCTTGACATAACGCCTCCCGATTTCTTTTTATGGGGATATGTGAAAGGAATCGTGTATAATACGCCATCAACCACTAAAGAAAATATGAAGGAAAGAGAGGCCTTCAGAAGCATAACTCCCTATATGTTACGCAATGTGAGTGAAGGATTTAAAAACAGAATACGTTTTTGTTTAGAATCAGACGGTCGTCATTTTTAACAAATTTTATAACTGTTTGTTTTTTGTTTGTTTTACTCTTATGTTGACTTGTTATTTATTGTGTTTCAAATTGCCACTATTATTGCACTTAATTTTTTTGTAACAGAGATGCTAAATTTTATAAGAACTCTTATAATATAATGTTATATTGTTTTATTTGATATTTTATGCTAAATAAAGACACTTTACATTCAGATGACTGCTAAATAATCTTCATGATCATAATTTTGTAACTTATAAATTAATATCTGACAAATACGGGGTGTTCATTAGAAAACTTTGTCTACTGGGTTGGGAAATGTCAAAGGAAAAGAATGGAGAAACAAGAGTCCATTTACTTTCATTATGACATCCTTTTCTGTCAAAATTTTATAGCCTCCTAAATGAACTTTTCTAGTGAACACCCAGTACTAATGGTAATAAATTTTGCTTTCTCAAAAACAGGTTAGCTCAAATTCAGCTCTCGTTTAGGTCAGCTCAAATTCAGAAAAAAATCAATTTTCCCATATCAATTAATCCAATAGTTTTGATAGGAAACTAAATTCTGCATCTAATGATACTATAAAATACAGGGTGTCTAATTTATTTAAATTAAACGAGTTATTACTGTTTGAAGTTTGCAATAATTTGGTGTTCATTTATTGACATTCGGTGCCCAGTAGTTAATGTTTAATACACACTGCAAAAAATCCAATGAACTATTAGCCCACCAGCCAATTTTGGTGGTTGAAAAGAAACTAAGTGCTGAGATTTTAAACATTTAATTTGATGCTGCATTTTCACAAAATCACGAATATCTGAAGAACGGTACGATTTAGATGCCATAAACCTTAATAAAACTACCTTTACTTTTGTCCGTAGGTACCGAAAATACATTAATATTGTTACGATTCGCAACAACGCCGCATGGGAGGCGGGGCAACGCGTGTGGTTGGTGGAGCTTTGCGACCTATCCGCGCTGCGTCATGGCTGACACGAGTGATTTATTGCTCGGTTTAATCTAGAAGGCAGTTGTTTACAACCTTTTGTGAGATTATTCAAGAATTCTTATAAAGAAGTTTCTAGGTTTTTCTGTAATTTTAGGATTGTATATCAAAGGCGCATAGAGCGGCGGTTAGATAGTCTTATTTTTAAGCGAGCTATAAGTAAGATAAAGTACGAAGCGATAATAGAAAGCTATAAAGTGTTAAGTAGTGAGTTATTTACTAGTCGAATTGTAGTCGTGTGTATTTGTGGAGTAAATAAATAGTGTTTTCGTGTTAAATCGTTACACTGGAATTATTGAACCCTGAGTTCGCAACAATATACTAGGTGTCTCGTTTAAAAAAATACAACTTTAATCAATTTTATACTTTTGGGACCACCTGTATACAATGACAATACTTTTAAAATGTACTTCCAATAGACCCCCATCCATTCCATATATAAAACTTTTTTAAAATCTAAAAGTTTAGCCATGATCTTCCGTGTCGAGTAACGTGAATCACCCTGTATATTAGGACCAAGAACCAGAAATAAATTTTTTATTTCAAGCTTCATAGTATTCAAATTAGCAGGTTCATTCCTTAACCACGCAAGGACAATGGAAGTGTCTGTCCAATAATATGTCGCATTAACGACGTGGTCCACAGGATCCAGCGGACCCCCACGACAAAGATGAAGATTGTTTATTTGAATCGATTAACGAAATGCCATGAAACTTTGATTGGGACGAACAGCCTCAAGAAGACGGCAATGTTAAGAATTGGCGCCAGACGGCTTCGATCTATCCCGGGCGACCTATGGAACTCTCGCGATTCGTCTAGTTGAGTGTGATTTATTGCCTTGCTTACTCGAGGTTTAATGGTATTTAAAGGTATAGAGGTAAAGAGAGTTTTCTGGATTATAAGCTTTATGTATATAAAGGAAGGGACCGCGGCCGGTCGAGTCAGTCTAATTCTTAAACGAATATAAGTAAGCTAAAAGAGTACAGCGAAAATAGTGAGCTTTACTCTTTTACTTTGAGAATAGACTGTTAGGTTGAATTGTTTTATATCTTATTTACAACCATACCGGGTGTCCAGCAGAACCCTGGACATAGGAGATTAACATGGAAAATCGGTTTTTATTTTTTTGCGCCTGTACGGTTGATTTGATTGAAAAACCTTTAAGAGTAAAAGTGTAGAGTTTATGGTCAGCTATCATCCTATAATTTTTTCAATACCACAGTTATGGCTGTTTTTTGGCTGCCTCGAAAAGTGCAAAAATTTGAATTTGGTGCGTCACCCCCGCCATGCATGTGCAGTGTCGCCAACATAATAATTTCTTATGTCAGAGCCAGAGCCGATTTTCCTTCTTATTTATTTGAGGGACTATCATGTAGTAATTAACGTGATTACGCCTGGTTGTCTAATTCATTTTAGATTAGCAACAGACAACGGATCGACGATATGTCTCTTGTCTTTGTCATTGGTAAAGCTAAAAGCTAGGTTAATGTTAAGAATTTGTGGCGGATGTCATCTGCCATTCTCCGCCTCAGACTGAAGGCTGGCGTTTGAGAGAGGAAAGAGGGGGGATTCGCGAACGGCGGGTCACGACGAGTCGACCGTTGAGGAATTCGAATCGACCGGTCCGTGTAGATTCCGTTCCTCCTTTTGTAAACCGATAGTTAGTTTTTATCAATCAATGTTCAGTTTAGTGAAATAAACAAGTAAACTAATTAGTGTGCCTCATTTGCTCGCCGCAAACAGCCACATTGGTGACCCCGACGACGCTATAGTGTTCCGCGTGTGTATCGTCTCAAGACTCCACATACCACGCCACTCGCACTCCCGGCAGACGCTCACGATGTCCCAAACCGAAACAGCAAGCATGCCCCAACCCATGGATGACCAATCTGTGATCGCCCGCATAGGCATGAAAGCACCAGAATTTTGGCGTACCGAACCCGAGCTATGGTTTCTTCGGCTAGAAGCCCAGTTTCGCCAAGCCAAGATAACAACAGATGAATGCAAGTTTGATCACACTGTAGCTAGCTTAAACAGTGAAGTTTTACTAGAAGTTGCTGATATATTGCGAAACCCAACTAAAGGTACAGCCTATAAAGATTTAAAAGCTCGACTTCTGGACCGATATGGCGTCCATCCCGATGAAAAGATTCGCCGACTGATGGAGATAACCTTGGGTGACCTTAAACCGACCCAGCTTCTCCACCGTATGCAAGCTCTAGCCGAAGGAAATGTAAGCACAGAGGTACTTAAAAACTTATGGCTCGATCACTTACCTCCCCAAGTCCGAGGGGTTGTATCCATTCTCGATGATGACTTAGAGGAGATTGCTAAGAAGGCTGACAAGTATATACGCTGTGCCACTTCTTCAGTCATGCCCCTCACCGTGAAACCTTCACTTGACGAACTCGTAACCAACATAAGCAACCAGGTGAATGCTTTGGCTACAAAAGTCAATCTTCGGGAAATGAGTCAGCAGTCTCTACCAGCCCAACCAGCAAGCAGTTCACCAGGTGATGGACAGTGCTACTACCACCGAAGATTTGGCCCTCAAGCTAAGAAGTGCAGACCCCCATGTAGCTTCTCAAAAAACGACCAGGGAGTGCTGTAGTGGCGACGACCAGTGCTCCTCATACACCACGTCGCCTGTTTATCACCGAAAAAACTCTCCAGCTCCAGTTCCTCATTGACACTGGTGCCGACCTTAGTGTGCTGCCACGCAGGATCTGCACTGCTATGCAACCAAGTACTGTATGCCTGTACTCTGCTCGTGGTGCCTGCATTAAAACATATGGGCAGAAGAGACTCACAGTGGATCTAGGTTTTGGCCAACCGGTCACATGGACCTTTGTCGTCGCAGACGTCACCACTGCCATCTTAGGCGCTGACTTTCTTACACACTTTGGAATCACAGTAGATATGCGCAATAAACGCCTGGTAAGCCCAACCACCCATTGCAGCATTTCCTGTGTGTCGAGACGAATAAGGACATCAGTAGAAGGGCTCTCTACTGCCCACCCATATAATCGCCCAACTAGTGTATCAGACGCACCTGGAATGGTCCAGCACTATATTGACACCGATGGCGCCCCTGTTTTCTCCAAGCCACGCAGACTTCGGCCAGATCGTCTACAAGCTGCACGAGATGAATTCAATGACTTAATGCGAGCAGGCATTGTTCGGCCATCAAAGTCGCCATGGGCAAGCCCACTTCATTTGGTCCAAAAATCCAATGGCCAGTGGCGCTATTACTAAGCCTGACCGCTACCCAGTGCCACATATCCAGGACTTTGCAAATCAGCTGCATGGTAAGCAGATTTTCTCGACGATTGACCTGGTACGCGCCTTCTACCAGATCCCCGTTCGACCGGAAGACGTGCAGAAAACGGCTGTAACCACTCCCTTTGGCCTGTACGAATTCCTCCGAATGCCTTTCGGGTTACGTAACGCTGCCCAGACATTGCAGCGGTATCTGGACTACCTCTTTCGAGAGTGGCCCTTCGTCTACGTGTACATTGACGATATTCTAATTGCCTCAACGACAGAAGCAGAACACGAGCAGCACTTGGCATTGGTACTCCAGATCCTGAAAGCCAACGGACTTCAAATTAACATGGAGAAGTCCAAGTTCCGTACCCGTAAAGCCAGCTTCCTGGGCGTCACAGTCACTCCAATGGGTGTGCTGCCCTTGCCGAGTAAGGTTAGTGCTATCCGAGACTTTCCTCAACCCACGACTTACAGACAGTTGCGTCGCTTTATGGGGATGGTTAACTTCTACCGTCGTTGGTTGCCCAGCGCTGCAACCGTGCTTCTGCCGCTCACCGAGCTTTTGGCACTACAAAAGAAGAAGCAGCAGGACGTCAACTTGACCCCAGCAGCAGCAGACGCCTTCGCCAGAGTCAAGGAACTATTAGCTGCCTCTGCTGAATTGGTTTTTCCGGCACCGCACGCCAAATTGAGTATGTCAGTCGACGCTTCGGATGCAGCAATTGGCGGTGTATTGCAGCAACTCGTGGATAAATACCTGCAGCCTATCGCTTTCTTTTCGCGAAAGCTATCTAAAACGGAGCGGAATTACAGCACCTACGACCGGGAGCTGCTGGCCATATTCAGTGGTGTCCACCATTTCCGCCACTTTATCGAGGGCAAGCTGTTCACTATATACACCGACCACAAGCCTTTGACGTACGCCTTCCAGCAGCGACATGACCGTCAATATCTACGGCAAATTCGACAGCTCGAATTCATTGGCCAATTTTCGACTGATATCCGACATGTCCAACGAACGACAAATATCGTCGCTGATTGTCTCTCACGGCCTCAGGTGGACGTCATCGTAGCACCAATTACCATCGACTATGACTGGTTGGCGGAAGCCCAGACCACGGACGAAGGTTTACAACAGGTCCTGTACGACCCGACCAGCGCCTTGCGCCTACAACGTATCGTCCTACCAGACAGCCAACGTCCCCTCTATTGTGAAGTCCAAGATGGGCGGACTCGCGTATACGTGCCGGAAGCCTTTCAACGGGATGTCTTCCTAAAGTTCCACAACCAGTCACACCCTGGACATGCTGCTACATTGCGAATGATCGCCGAACGCTTTGTGTGGCACAAAATGAACCGTCAAGTAAAGCAATGGTCCCGAGAGTGCCTCCAATGTCAGCGCGCTAAGGTTGGCCGACACACGCATGCGCCTCTGGGATCACTAGGCATGCCCGATGACCGATTCGCCCACATACATGTAGACATTGTGGGACCACTCCCTCCTAGTCGAGACTTTCGGTACCTGCTTACGATCATCGACCGATTTACGAGGTGGCCTGAAGCAATCCCCATCGCAGATATGACTGCCGAGACGGTGGCTAATAAGATCCTTGAAGTTTGGATATCCCGCTTCGGCGTACCAACGACCATAACTACGGACCGGGGAAGACAATTCGAGAGTCAGTTGTTCCGTCAACTTAACGAAATGCTAGGAGTGAAGCATATAAAAACGACCGCCTACCATCCGCAATCAAACGGGTGCATTGAACGTTTCCACCGGACCCTAAAAGCCGCTCTGATCGCCGCCGACGTGGTGTCTTGGGTCGAGGCCCTCCCCTTGGTCATGCTGAGTCTTCGAAATACCTTCAAACAGGATATTTCATGCACGGCCTCTGAATTGGTGTATGGTACACCGGTTTAACTTCCCGGACAACTGCTTGTTCCTAATGCAGTTACACCCGATGAACACCAATTTGTCCAACGCCTGCGTGAGACCATGGGAGCATTGCGACCTCTGCCAACGAGCAACCACTCGAGCCGCACCGCTTATCGTCCATCCAGACCTGCCATCGGCTACACATGTGTTTATTCGATCGGATAATGTGAAGCCCCCGCTAACACCCCCCTATAGCGGCCCTTTTAAGGTGCTGGAGCGTCACGACAAATTCCTAACAGTGGACGTTCGAGGTGTTCAGCAACGAGTCTCGATGGATCGCCTTAAACCAGCATATGTTCCAGTCTCCCACCGGTTGTTAGAGGAGCATTCGTATGCCAGCCAGTTCCAGCTTCATGGATGCGAGCAGAACCGTTCGAAACCACCGGGTCTCTTACTGGGGGGGGAGCCCTGTGGCGGATGTCATCTGCCATTCTCCGCCTCAGACTGAAGGCTGGCGTTTGAGAGAGGAAAGAGGGGGGATTCGCGAACGGCGGGTCACGACGAGTCGACCGTTGAGGAATTCGAATCGACCGGTCCGTGTAGATTCCGTTCCTCCTTTTGTAAACCGATAGTTAGTTTTTATCAATCAATGTTCAGTTTAGTGAAATAAACAAGTAAACTAATTAGTGTGCCTCATTTGCTCGCCGCAAACAGCCACAAATTATTAAGGACGGCGAGTTGGGTGGATACATTTGTTGAGCAAACCAAGAACCAAGCTTGAAATGTGATTGTACTTTACACATAAGTTATCGTGGAATTGGCGAAAAGAAAATACGGATTGGCGGCTCTTAAAAGAACCATTTAATTACATACTACAAAGAAAGTGAATAACCACCCATGTGTTTAACATCAAACACAGAGGTAAACAAGAACAATAAAGAAATAAATAAAATACAAAACTAGATGTGGCACATCAAAGAAATTGTTCAAAATGACCACCTTCTGCAGAGGTACAATATGCAAGCCTTTGTTCAAAATTGCGACATGTATTGTCCAACATCACCAGCGTGACGTGACCACAAATTTCTTGAATAGCAAGTTTCAACTCTTGAACATTTGCATATTGTTTATTTCTCTGGTAGAGACGATCTTGAATGAATCGCCAAACAAAAAAATCACAGGGATTCAAATCCGGAGAGCGAGGTGGCCAATTAATTGCTCCAAACTTTCCGATCCACCTATCACCAAATGTTTCGTTTAAAAAACGTCTATTTTGCAATGCAGTGTGACACGACGCCCCATCTTGCATGTTAAAAACCCGTTCTAATGGCTGGATGGCTTTTACAGCAGGCAAAATGTCATTGCGAAGCATATTGCCATATTTGTTGGCGTTCAAACTGCCATCAATGAAAAATGGACCTATAACATGGCGCCCCAAAATGCCGATCCACACGTTTACAGTTGCTTGATTGTCATGCACTATATGTGGGTTTTGGAGTGCCCAAATCCGATCATTTTGTTGATTTGAAGAGCCAGTCAATCCAAATGAGCATTCATGAAACTCGAATTTCGTGAAACAAATATTTCTAACAAATCTTGGGGCTGCAATAATTTTTTCGGTCAGGATTTCACAAAACTCCATTCGGGGGAAAAGGTCGGTCGGTAAGAGTTTTTGATGGTTTTCTTTTTTGTAGCTTTTAAAACCTTCTTTTTGCAGATAATTATGGATGGTCGATATACTAAGTCCAGTTTCTTGGCCAATCTGTCGAATACTCTTGGAAGGATCATCGTTTACTGTAGCAAGAACAACAAGTTTTGCCACATTTTCATCCTCTGGAGCCGCACCAGCTTGAAGTCGTCGCTTTCGCTCACAGGAACATATCGGGTTAATACTCCCAGTTTCCTCAAAACGAGCAACCACCGCCTGAAGTGAACTGCATGCTGGTATTGGTCGTTCAGGAAACAATGCAGCAATGTTGTCTCGAATTTGAGCAAATAAATTACCAGCCCAGTATTGCTTTAAAACAAGTTTTCTCTCCTCAAAATTCATAACTAATGAAACATTTACATAAGAAATAATAAAAATAAAATTTTACACTGTATCAACAAAATGGTTACTAATTTCGATGTTCAATTGTTTTTTGCTGTGAAAGTGAACAAATGAAAATCGAACCTTTAATATCAATAAATACAAGCTTTCTGTATACATTAAATTTATATTTCGGGGAAATTGTGTGTGAAAAAGTGGATGCAACAAGTACCAAAATAAGTATATTTCCATAATCAATCTATATATAAATTTCTTAACGGAAGAAATTAACAAGTGGACATGAAATAGAAATGTAACATAAATTTAGGTAATAACACAGATAACAACAATTATTCCTATAAAAACACTATCACCTTTATTAAGATTCAATTCAATTCAATTCAAATTTATTCATGTTTACAATCACCAAAACAGCAATGTACATATGTCAAAAATAGAATAGTCTACAAATTAAATTTAAATAAATTCAGTCCAGATGCCATTATTTACTTAATACTAAAAGCCTACAGTCAACATCCTTAAATAGACTATACAGAGAGAAGAAAAAAAAATAATAATTTTGATTAAAATACTTAAAATACTTAAAACTTGACCTTGCTTTGTGATGTTTCATCATTTTGCTGGCAATAGAGGATATTATTATTATTATTATTATTATTATTATTAAAATTTGCTTAATTTCCTTTCGGAAACTATCCACTGTCAACGCTTTAATTTTTATGGGCAGTACCTACATTGAAATATTTTACCGCCCAGTAGCCAGGACAATTCTGACACCTTCTCAAACGACAATATGAGGTTATTAAATTTCTTCGGCCTCTAGTAAGGTAAGCATGCATGTCCTCGTGAGCAGAAAACAGATACATGTTATTTTTCACAAACAGCAAATTCTCCAATATAAACATTGAGGGCAGGGTTAGTATGCCTAGCTGTCTAAAGTGCGCTCTGCAGTCATCCCTGTAGCCCAGGCCAGCCAACGATCTGACCGCTCTTCGCTGAATCCCCTACAAACGCTTAGTCCCCGAGGCGGGGCCCCAAATAAGTACAGCATAAGAGAGCCATGCATGAAAAGATGCAAAGTAAGCCGATCTAAGTACCCTACGAGATATCCTATCTGCTGACGTAGCAGGTACAAACTTGTATTGAGTCTTGAAGCCAAGTTATCAGTGTGTAAATCCCACTTGGCGCTCTCATCCACAAGAAATTTAACCTGGAATACGTGGTCATTTACGGTTCTAATCTCCCTCAATGCAATCACCATCCTCTGTGTCTTGCCCATATTCAGCAGCAATCGATTGGAATAAAACCAATTTTTGGCCAGTTTTTCAAGTTGTTTGTAGCCAGTTTGGCAAGATTTGTTGTCACTGAAAAGAGTTTTTTTCACAGGCACTATAGTCTCCAGATACATAGATAAAACATGAAAGAAACTGGTATTAGTAGATCAAACATCCATCGCTATCTGCTTATTGATCTTGCTTGTTTGCTGTAAACATTTGTTCCACCAATGAATGTTAATTTGGATTAATGGGTCCCTCAAATCAACAAAATGAATGAGTTTGGACTCTCTAAAATCCACATACATTGCAGGACAACCGAGACCAACGTCGAGAAGTTGTTAATGTGTGGATTGGGGCATTTTGGGTCGCACTGTATTTCGTTTTCCAATGAGATTTTGTTTGTCATAGAAGAATCCAGCACTTAGCAAGGGTCTTTTACATGCAGGATGGGACCTCGCGTCACACAGCACTGCAAAATAGACACTTTTGAAGTAAAACATTTGGAGATAGATGAATTCACCTCAATAACAACAACAACAACGAACACCCTTAATTGGTGACAAGAGACAAATTGTCATGTCATCGTGTTTGTCGTATTTCTAAACTAAAATGAATTAGACAACCAGCCATACACAAATTGGAATGATTTTTCTTTTACTAATTATGATAATTATAAACGTATCTTTTACTTACCGTATAATTTAAGAACATTATCGTCAGGTTTTCGTTTAATTTTCACTGCATTATCACGTTAATTACTACATGATAGTCCGTCAAAATAAATAAGAAAGGAAAATCGGCTCTGACTCTGACATAAGAAATTATTATGTTGGCGACACTGCACATGCATGGTGGGGGTGACCCGCCAAATTCAAATTTTTGCACTTTTCGATTCGTTTTTCCAAAAAACAGCCAAAACTGTGGTATTGAAAAAATTACAGGATGATAGCTGACCATAAGCTCTACAACTTTACTGTTAAAAGTTTTTCAATCAAATCAACCGTACAGGCGCAAAAAAATAAAAACCGATTTCCCATGTTAATCTCCTATGTCCAGGGTTCTGCTGGACACCCGGCATATGTAATGCTATCATTACACATGTCATAGGAAGGTGGGAAATTATCTATTACCTAACTATAAATTAGACGTAGGTAATGGGTATTCATTACCACCCAAGGGCGGTAATGGCTTATTACCTACCTCTCTTTCAACCCTCATTTTCCATGCTTATTTCTTGGCCCCTAAAATTTAATGTCTTTATAGAATTAAAAAGGTGTCCCTAGTAGCATCGAACTAGATAAGATAGGTAACGGGTAGTTTTTAAAAAAGATAGTTAAAAATATTTAAAATATCTTATACGAAAAATATAAATTCATATTATGTAGGTTGTAAATAAAATAGTATACACACCTCGGTAGGAAGTATCCTTACAGTCTCGAGATTTTATAGTTCAGCTCGACGCTGCGCGTCTCGATTAACTATCAAATCTCTCGACAGCAATGAACGACTTCCCACCCCGGTATGTAATATACTATTGAAATACAGCCCGCGTTCTAGAAGAAAAATTGTTAAATTGGTGACAGCCTACGTACTCTTGTGGTATATCAAGCGTTAATTTAAAAAAAAAAACCTCAAGTAGGTGATGGAATTAAAACAGTAGGTGTGAGATCACTTCAGAGAAAAAATGAAAGCCAAAATGAAACTAATTTTTTTATGAACGTATCTCAGACAAGAGTTGTAGTTTCATGGTTTGTTGAACATCCTTTATTAACATTATAGACATATTATATTGAGATATTTCAAGACAATTTGATCACAGACTCGAACCTCAAACAACGAAAAACCTTGTTAATTTTGAAGGGCATTCCCCGGAGGGTAGGATTTCGAAAGAGTTTTCATCTCATTAATATCAAGCATTATACAAAGCATCAGTCATAAACATAATCTCGCTCTAGCAACCCGGGTAATCGGAAACAAAATTTCGCTCATTAATTTAATATGTTGTTTGCGGTAACTGTTTATTTTACTAATTAAAGCTCGTCAACAAGACAAATCAAACCACAAATCATTTTTTGCGTAGCTTCTAGCTTATATTGCACCATGCAAGTCCCACTAGGAACGCCAAATTCTAATCACTGATATACACGGCGTCAATGGACTGGGTGGATAATGGGTTCAAAAAGGCTTGTGATAAAGTTAATTATATTTTTTATGTTTATTTTGACATTGATATTAAGTTTTGGGAGGCTATATGTGTAACGAAGTTTTTCTCTAACTCACAGGTAATGACGTCACAATTAACATTTTCCTTATATTTCATCACCCAACTCATTACAACACCTTTTGTTTAAATAAAAAAACTTGAATCCCCATATAAAACAAAGGCAATGACCAAAATGAACAATTCGAACATTTTGGGGGGAGTGGAAGTGAAGTGGCCCGCAGAGGAACACGGGGTAGGTCCCAATTCTGGAAAAACGAGAAATTGAGGCATTGAGAAGACTGGGTGAATTATTAACGGATATCTGACCAAGGGGGCCGACGTTGTTGCTTCACGTTTCGGCTCCCGACGTCATGATAGGGTTTTACGACACAAGAGGGGTGGATTTGTTATTTTCCGGTGTAGTTGGAGTTGTCGTGCTCCACCGGAGTACCTGTGAAGTACAAGTGACGCATGTGCCATGCTGATTCTGGCCGCGTTCATTTTGTTCATCACAGGGTGCGTTCATATGTAACCCGGGAAAATCGCTAACACACCGCTCACCGTACCGCTTCCGTCAAATCCGATTTGGACCTATCACCGATTCCGTCACTGTCCTGTTTTACATGCTGGGCTGCCCGTAGCATCGATCTTCAAAGCCAGCCTGGATGTGATTAAACCGAAACCGACTATATCCGATTCCGAATTATAAAGTACGCTTCCTCTGAAACCTACCCAGTGGTCGCAAAACTCCGTTACCGCCTCATATGGTTGTTACTGCTTGTACGCAATATTGTGTCCGACCCCGACCGATCCAGTACAGAATGTACTGGCATTGTATTTATATTTGTAACAGTAGTTCAACCGAGCTTGCGCATCCTATGCGCAAGCTCGGTTGATACTCTACCATACTACCGTCGAGAATACCATCGAGATAATCGAAAACGATTGATACACTCTCATGGCAGCTTTTTCTCCTCTACAAGATGACGGTGTTATATTTCTATCACTTTTTCATTATTTCATCATCAATTTTTTTTTATGGACGCCATATTGGATTTTTATACAGAAAATTAGTGCGTTTTATTATGATTTCACTGATGTATATTTTGTTATAATGCGCTTTCGTAAATGTCCAAAAATTTAATTAAAACTAACATCGTCTTAGTTGGCCTTGACTTCATCAAACCTTTCTATTTTATGACATCACTTGACAATAGTTGTTAAACGAGATTAGGCGGTTAGCACATAATACTGTTACGATTCGCAGCAACGCCGCATGGAAGGCGGGGCAACGCATGGGAGCGTGTTGGTTGGTGGAGCTTCGCGACCTATCCGCGCTGCGTCATGGCTGACACGAGTGATTTATTGCTCGGCTGGTTTAATCTAGAAGGCAGTTGTTTACAACCGTTTTTTTTTATGTGAGATTATTCAAGAATTCTTATAAAGAACTTTCTAGGTTTTTCTGTAATTTTAGGATTGTTATATAAAGGCGCATAGAGCGGCGGTTAAGGAGTAGTCTTATTTTTAATCGAGCTATAAGTAAGCTAAAGTACGAAGCGATATTAGAAGGCTATAAAGTGTTAAGTAGTGAGTTATTGACTAGTCGAATTGTAGTCGTGTGTATTTGTGGAGTAAATAAATAGTGTTTTCGTGTTAAATCGTTACACTGGAATTATTGAACCCCGAGTTCGCAACAATTGGTGTCAGAAGTGCGATTCCAGTGGGAATTTGAGGACCAATATTACTGAACTGTAAGTGAGTGCTTCATTGCCGGACATTACCTGTTTATGCCAGTGACTAGAAACCAGCATCAAGCGATGGAGGATCAACTTGCCGCCCTGCTGTCCCTTATGCAACAACAGAGGGAAGAACAGGAAAAACGCGATCAAGTACAGGAGCGACGTTATCAAGAACAGGAAAAACGTGATCAAGTACAGGAGCGACGTTATCTAGAACAGGAGAAACGTAATAACGAACAGAAGGAAGAGCAAGAAAGACGTTATAAGGAACAAAAAGAGGAACAAGAAAGACGTGATCAAGTACAGGAGCGACGTTATCAACAACAGAAGGAAGAGCAGGAAAAACGTGGTCAAGTACAGGAGCGACGTCATCAACAATTCAAAGAAGAATTAATGAACCATCTCGCAGCTAGGGAGCAACAATTGGAAGAAAAAATAATGCAATCCGTCAACGAATCCGTTAACGGCGTTCACGAATCCATTAACGGCGTTAACGAAGGACTCGAAGCTGTCAACCAGAGGGTTCTCGAGCTAGAAAAGAAATTCCGGGAACAACTTGAGGACGACAACGTGTCTACAGAGAGTTTCAGCACAGCCAAGGCTAAAATTAAGCCTCCCGATTATGACGGTACTACTGCATGGGAAATTTATAAAACTCAGTTTGAGGCAGCTGCAAAAGCTAATGGTTGGTCCGAGCCCCAGAAAGCTACATCATTAGTGGTAGCACTTCGTGGAAAAGCGGCTGAGTTACTCCAATCTCTGTCGGCAGCGGATCAAAGTAATTATGCGGCTTTAGTACACACTCTGCAACTACGATTTGGAAACGAGCACAAAGAAACCGTGTTCCAGGCCCAGCTGAGGATGAGACAGCAAAAGTCAGGTGAATCCTTACAAGAATCTGACAGCGGACATAGACAGACTCATTCACCTGGCATAACCATCGGCCCCTGAATCTTTTCAAATGCAATTTGCCGCCGAAAGGTTCATTGAGGGAGTTCGCGATAGTGACATGAGATACCACTTACGTCTAGTAAGGCCCAAGGATATCAGCGAGGCACTAGTACGGGCCCTGGAATTCGAGGCGTCGCGAGTGTCATCTGGTTCTTCTCCACGTGTACGAATGGCAACTTGCGATGACGAGGAGGATACGTCAAAGACTGAATCCATGGCAAGTTTACATAAAACGATTAAGGATATGGCAGTTGGGAAGAAATAAATACATACATTACATAAAACGATTAAGGATATACAAGCCATGTTGGGAAGAAATCCTCGATCAACAGACAATCGGAGCATAAAATGTTTTAACTGCGGCAGACTGGGTCACATCAAGAGTAACTGCCGTAACAGGGCAAGAAGTCCGTCGCCGTCGTTTAGAAGACCGAGCGGCGACCAAGAACGCCTTAGGTCCCAGGAAAACTAATTCCGGTCAATGCAAGGGGGCAATTGACCGGGCCCGTTAAGCCCCAGAATTTTTAAAGTCAATAATTTGGGTGGCAAAAGTCTTACAGTGGCCGGACGCATTAAGGGACAGAAAATCCAGATTACCATCGATACAGGAGCAGATGTGACCATTGTAAGGCCAGATAAACTTGTCGGATATACCATACAACCATTGCCCAATCCTATTATGTTAAAATCAGTCACTGGAGAGTCTTGCCCTATAGACGGAGAAGCCGATGTCACCATCATTATTGGAGAAAGACTCGAAGTTCGGCATAAAGTGTTGGTTGCCAGGATCAAAGACAAGTTTATTCTGGGAATGGATCTCATTAGGAAACATGGATTCTCCTATGATCACAAACGGAATATTCTCACATTTGGAGATGAGGAGTTTGCATTAACCAATGGAAATGTGGGAACTAGTGTCCGTCTACTGGTGGTAGAAGATGTAAAAATTCCTCCAAATTCAGAAAAAATTATCACAGTGACTTCTGAAAATGATCCTGGGTGGTCCATAGGACTTATAGAACCTAACCTGGATTTGACGACTGAAATCATGGTAGCACGAACTTTGACCGACACGAAGAAGACTATGCCAGTACGAGTTGCCAATATTGGAGAAAGGACCATCAAGCTCAAAGAAGGAACAGTTCTTGCCAATTATGAGCCTGTACAATGGGTATGCAATTGTGTCGAAGCAGAGACATCCAAAATTAAATCTTCTAACCAAGCTTCCCCAGAAGTTATTGATGCTTTTAAGCGACAGTGGAGTCACCTGTCAAAAGAAAACCTTCAGTCTGCTATAGGGTTTGCTGTGGATGAATCTGATATGTTTAACTTCAAGAGCAGCGCCAGTCAAACCGATTTGGTTCTCCATAAGATCAACACAGGAGATGCCCAGCCAATACGACAACATCCACGAAGGGTCCCTCTGGCTAAACAACAGGAAGTTAACAGTTTGCTGAATAAAATGTTAAAGGAGGGCGTCATAGAAGAATCATCTAGTCCATGGTCGTCGCCTGTGGTTCTTGTTAAGAAGAAAGATGGTTCAACGCGGTTCTGTGTTGACTACAGGAAACTTAATGATGTGACCAAGAAAGACAGCTACCCATTGCCACGTATAGACGACACCTTAGCAACTTTATCGGGATCAAAGTGGTTTTCCACTCTAGATTTAAAAAGTGGGTACTGGCAAGTAAAGATTGCTCCCGAAGACAAAGAAAAGACTGCATTTTCTACTGGTGCTGGACTATACCAATTCCCTGTTATGCCTTTTGGATTGTGCAATGCTCCATCAACTTTCGAGCGACTAATGGAACTTGTCTTGAGGGGGCTGACTTGGAAAACTTGCTTGGTATACTTAGATGACATAATTGTCATGGGACGTGATTTCGACGAGCATATGAAGAATTTAAGAGAAATCTTCAACAAGTTACGGAATGCTCACCTGAAGTTAAACTACAAGAAATGCAGCCTGTTCCAAAAGCAAGTCGAGTACTTGGGGCATACTATCTCAGAACAAGGCATTAAAACTAGCCAAAGTAAAATATCTGCCATTAAAGATTGGCCAGTTCCCCGAGACAAACACGAAGTAAGAAGCTTTTTGGGACTATGTACTTACTACAGGAGATTTGTAGAGGGATTCGCCGACATCGCAAAACCGCTGCACAAATTAACAGAAAAGAAAACACCGTTCTTGTGGAACCACGATTGCAGTCAGGCGTTTGCAAGGCTTAAAGCTGCCCTCTGTTCTAGTCCAATCTTGGCTTACCCTATAAAGGACGGACTGTTTATTTTGGACACGGATGCAAGTAACTGTGGTCTAGGTGCAGTACTCTCTCAAAGGGAAAACGGGCAAGGGAAGGTCATTGAGTACTACAGTAAGACTTTAAGTAAGCCAGAAAGAAACTATTATGTCACTAGAAAAGAGCTATTGGCCATCGTTAAAGCAGTCGAACATTACCATCGCTACTTATATGGGAAAAGGTTCCTGATTAGAACTTACCATGGAGCCTTGAAATGGTTATTACAGATGAAAAACTCTGAAGGCCAAATAGCCAGATGGATAGAGCGCCTGCAGCAGTACGATTTTCAAATTGAACATCGACCAGAAAGGTCTTACGGAAATGCCGACGCATTGTCTAGACGGCCTTGTAAAGAAGATTGTCGGTATTGTCAAAGAACTGAGCAGCGTGAGGGACTTCTTTCTGTAAGGAGAACGTCGGTAGAAATAAACGATGGCTGGACCACACAGACCCTTTGAGAAGAACAAATGAATGATCCAGATATTGGACCCATCCTCTCTGCAAAGACTGACGACAAGAGACCAGAATGGCAAGAAATTGCTGGTAAAAGTCCAAACCTGAAGGCGCTATGGGCCCAGTGGCACTCTCTTAAAATAGAAAATGGATTACTGAAGAGAGCGTGGGAGAGTCCGGATGGCAAGACCGTGGTCAGTCAATTGGTTGTTCCTGGTAGCAGAAAATCGGACGTACTATAGGAAATGCACGACGGAACCAGTGGAGATCATTTTGGGGTCAATAAAACCTTGGCCAAAATTAAAGAGCGGTTCTACTGGGTGAATTATCATGAAGACGTCGAATCTTGGTGCCGCAAGTGCGAAGTTTGTTGTGCCACAAAAGGACCTCGAACAAGATCACGCGGCCGAATGGTGCAGTACACTGTAGGTGCTCCATTCGAGAGGGTAGCAATTGATGTCGCGGGACCGTTTCCTCAGACTGAGTCGGGCAATAAATACGTCTTGGTCGCCATGGATTACTTCACTAAATGGCCTGAAGCATACGCCCTGCCTAATCAAGAAGCAACGACTATGGCAACGGTGCTAGTAAATGAAATATTCTGCAGATTTGGAGTCCCTCTCGAACTTCATTCTGATCAGGGCCGAAATTTTGAATCGGCTGTTTTCCAGAAGGTCATGGAACTTCTCGGAATTCGCAAGACCAGGACAACTCCTTTGCATCCACAGTCGGATGGGATGGTAGAGAGATTTAATCGGACCATGAAACATTACCTGTCTAAAATGGTGGCAGATCATCAGCGTGATTGGGACCAACATCTACCTCTCATGTTGATGGCATATCGAGGCTCTACGAATGAAGCCACTGGTTATACTCCGGCGAAAGTGATGTTCGGAAGGGAAATGAGGCTTCCTGCAGATTTGATGTATGGAACACCAGAAAAAGACTCGCTCAACTCTGAGAACTTTGTGGAGGAGCTCAAGGAGAGGCTGGACAATGTTCATGAACAAGTCAGGAATAAACTGCGGATATCCAGTGATCGAGCCAAAGCAAGATATGACTTACTAGCTAACTCCCGCGGCTTCCAGGATGGTGATTTGGTGTGGCTATACAATCCGAGGCGAAAGGTGGGGAAGTCGCCCAAACGAAGATTAATGATGTGGTGTATAGGATCCAGCGAACCCCTAGGTCAAAGATGAAGGTCGTTCATTTGGATCGATTAGCACGATACCATAGAACTCTATCTGTTCGGGACGAACAGCCTTAGGAGGAGGGCAATGTTACGATTCGCAGCAACGCCGCATGGGAGGGCGCATAGAGCGGCGGTTAGAAAGTAGTCGTATTTTAATCGAGCTATAAGTAAGCTAAAGTTACGAAGCGATAATAGAAGGCTATAAAGTGTTAAGTACTGAGTTATTTAGTAGTCGAGTGTATTTGTGGAATAAATAAATAGTGTTTTCGTAATAAATCGTTGCACTGGAATTTTTGAACCCTAGTTCGCAACAATAGATTTTAAGAAATTGAGAGAATCTTTCCTATCTAGAAGCCAGTTGCAAAAATCCATCCTTCTTTCAGCATCACCTTGTAGTAGCTTGTAACATTTTAAACCACTTGTTTTAAATTTCCTCCAGACGCAATACTGTGGAACATGCACATCTGAAGCGACTTGATAAGTTGATTTTGAAGTATTCGCATTTAACTAAAAAAAAAAATGCATGAAAATTTAACTTCACTTTTTTTTTGCGATATAAAACTTTTTTTACCTCTGCCAATAAATTATTTCTGGTCTCTTCATTCATTCTGCTTCCATATTTCATTCTTGGCTTTTCAAAAGCTCCAAACTTAACGTAATTTTGGTCTAAATTTTTTAGATAATGGTTTGTGCCGCTGTTGCCTTTTCGGATACAATTCAAAATAAACTTGGCTTGCCCTCAAACAGTTCCTATCAAATTAGGAATAAAGCTTTAACATGTCCTGTTTCGCTTCACTTGAAAAATTCATTTTAATTGGAAATATTATGTGCTGACCGCCTAATCACGTTTGACAACTACTGTGAAATGATGTTATTAAACAGAAAGTTTCGATGAAGCCTACTAGAATGATATTAGTTTTAATTCATAAAATCTGGTTAGCGTCGTAGTGGTTAAATAGCATGGGGATGTTTTGCAGGCGTAGGATAAAGTGTATGGCACAATTTGGAAGCATTCTGGCATGTTTTATTTCTTCGCAAGCAAGAAAATATTTTCTATGTTTATTATTCCTGAAATTTATAAGTCTTCGCATCTTCTTCTTCTGGTTGCGCTTGTTAGCGGCTGATTGAAATAGGGCAACAGATGACATTCGACTCCACTGTCTGAGATCTGTCAGCCAATATATGAGGCCTCTGTCTGGGCCCTTAGAGTTGTTAATCTTGCCTATCATTCCTCAAAATATGTCCAACGTGCTTCTGGCCATGATAATGTCCATGATATACAGGGTGTTTCATTAAGGGTGGCCACCGGCCATCTCTTGGTAACTAATTGATTTAGAAGCTAGAGAAAAAAGTTTTGATTATTAAAGTGGACATGAGAAAATCCTGGAAATTATTTTCAAGTTCCTAATTTTGCCACAAGACGGCGCAATTAGAAACCAAATAATACAAATCATTTTTTTTTTAAATTGTAGTTTTAAGGTATACCTTGGGCAAAATTATTAGAAAGACTGGACAATCCTGCAACATTTTGAACTGACTCTCGTAGATATACTGTGCTCAATAAGAGTGGGGGAAACAATTGAAAGTGAAATAATCAAAATCCTTGTAACTTTCAAGCCTCATATCCGATTTTAGTAAACTTGGTCTTGTTTGGAAAATAATTGCCATTACTTCTAACTGTGGTATCCAGTGCTAAACGATAGTTTTTAAGAAACGTGCTAGAGGGCGCAATTTCAAATTAAAGTAATTTTTTTGATTGTACACCAGAAAGTTAAATCATTCGGTATAAGTTTGACATCATAATCGGAAAGTAGGTTAAATTTGCAACAAAAAATGTTAAGATTGCAATAACATATTTTTCCTCCTTTCAGACCTATCACTTCAAGAATGATTTTTGTTACTTATTTGAATAAATTATTGTTTTCATAATTCCATAATAAAACATCCCGTTACAACAATTATTGTTTTAAAACATGATGGTTTTGTAGGCTTGTCACTCAGTATAAAATATGTCACTATTTTATCCTAAACATATCTGATTATTGAAAACTCCTACCTAATTTAAGCATACTTCTAATATGATGTTTTACATAATCAATCTAGATAGCTATGAAACAAAATCGGCAGGTATCCATGGAGACAAACAACATTGGTTGTCAGTTGATTCAATTTTGACAAGTTTCGTATTGCGTCGACAAAAAATTTATTCTCGTTGATACCTTTTAAGTTTCTTCATAGATAGGCTATTATTATCAAAATTTGCACTTCATCCTTCAAACATGGCTTATACCGATTCCGAGGCTTTCGACATGCTTGCCGTATATTTCGAATGTTTGCAAAATGCACCTATTGCGGAACGTACATATGCTACCAAATATCCAGCACGAAGGCATCACAGCAGAAAGGTATTTCGCCGATTGGCAATTCGTTTACGGCAAACGGGAAGTGTGCGACCCATTCCAGTTCCCTTCAGAAGACGTTCTGTAAGGCATAAGGACAGTATTATCAATGTTCTTGCCTACGTGGAAGTGAATCCACATTCAAGCACAAGAGAAATTTCCGCAGACATCAGTATAAGTGCCACTTCGGTGTTTCGGATATTAAAAAACTCTAAACTTCACCCTTACCATTTAGTATTACACCAGGTCTTATCAGAATTCGATTATGAGAGACGGCTAGATTTCTGATATGGGCTAAGACAGATGTGTTACGAAAATCCTCAGTTCCTCTCCTTGGTTTTGTGGAGTGACGAAGTTACTTATACAAGCTGTGGCACAGTTAACTTGCACAATATGCACTACCTGTCAGTTACAAATCCTCACTGGATGCGTGAAGTGGATCAGCAAAATAGATGGAGTGTAAACGTGTGGTGCGGAGTTTTAGGAAGCAGAATTATCGGACCATTTATTTTGAATGGAAATCTAAATGGCGAAACGCAACTAAACTTCCTACAGAATGAATTGCCTACCCTTTTAAAAGATATTCCTCTCGATGTTAGAGCTTCAATGTGGAATCAACATGATGGATGCCCGGCACATTTTGCTCAGAGAGTTCGCAATGTTTTAAATGTAGCTTATCCTGATCGCTGGATTGGAAGGGGTAGTGTGTTTCCGTGGCCGACTAGATCTCCGGATCTAACTGTTCTAGACTTTTACTTGTGGGGAAGAATAACAGACATTGTTTATAAAACGCGACCGACCACACGGGAAGACATGATAGAGCGAATTACGAACGCTGTTAATTCGATTTCACGAGCTGAAATTGAAACGGCTGTACTCAGTACCAGAGGGAGAATAAATAGTTGTATTCGGGAAAACGGGGGTCATTTCAAACATTTATGAAGTTTCTTAGTATTATTCTGTAATAAAATTGAAAAAAGTTATGTTTGCAGAAATAACTCCGGGACGAATAAAGATACCGTATTGGGATCTTACATTTTTCTCTTCCAAATTTAATCTACTTTCCAATTATGATATCAAAATTATACCGAAGTTGGAGATTGAATTTATGTTGGAGTGAACTCTTGCGGTGGCCCCAAATTTACCAAGGTTTCCCTTCCACCTGGAAGGCGTCCTGTTGAGCCTGTGAGCAACAGGTGGCGCACCCACTCCTATAGCCGAGCTTTATCTGAGCCACTTCACAATCTTAATATGTTGGTGACCGCAAGTGTTCGCTTTAAGGGGCTCTTGGCCATCACACTACCTACACACCAGCCTTAGCGTATTGTTGAGTTTGTTGAATTTGTTTGATTTTTTTTTTTTTTTGTCTCTTTTATAATATATGACCACACCACGTCCAGCAGTGCTTTTATTTCGCTTTTATTTTGTCATTGACTTTCATGTGAGAATAAACCGTCCCAGATAAATGAACTTTTTGGTGTAAAACCAAAAAAAAACATTTTAGTTTGAAATTGCGCCCTCTAGCACGTTTATTAAAAACTAACGTTTAGCACTGGATACCACAGTTAAAAGTAATGGCAATTATCTTCCAAACAAGCCCAAGTTTACTAAAATCGGATATGAGGTTTGAAAGCTACAAGGATTTTGATTATTTCGCTTTCCATTGTTTCCCTCACTTTTATTAAGCACAGTACATCTACGAGAGTCAGGTCAAAATGTTGCAGGATTGTCCAATCTTTCTAATAATATTGCCCAAGATATACCTTAAAACGACAATTTTCGGAAAAAAAATTGATTTGTAATATTTGGTTTCTTATTGCGCCCTCTTGTGGCAAAATAAGGAACTTGCAAATAATTTCCAGAATTTTCTCGTGTTCACTTTAATAATCAAAACTTTTTTCTCTAGCTTCGAAGCCATTTAGTTTCCAAGATATGGCCGGTGGCCACCCTTAATGAAACACCCTGTATACAGCAGGAGGAGATAATGCAACTCACTGCAACTCAAATGTATGCAGTTGTTTACAAAAAGCATCTGTTAAGGTCCACAGTTCCGCGCCTACAGCAGTACCGAGTATGCATATCAGCGAAGGACTCGTACCAGTAATTGGAGGACTTAGGAGACTTGGGAATTTTCCTCAAGAAATTGAATGCGCTTCTAGCGTTTTCTCTTGAGACACCACACATAATCCATAGAACTCTAATTTTCGTATCTAAGAGACGCTTGTTTTTTTGGAAAAGAATGTTCTTTCGTGCGTAATAGTATATTACGTAACAAGGGTTGTAAAAAGCTTATTACGTAAGATCGGAAAGTTTACGGATAGTTCCATGAGTACGTAAATGCTTTACAACTCGCATTTCGTACTATTTCTTATCTATGACGCTATGGGAATAGACATTTTGAAACTATTACAAATAAATGTTAACAAATCAGAAAATTAATGAAAGTTGAATTTGACATCTAACCGCCATTAAAATTACGAATTGGTGGCGAAAGGACTGTTGCTAGGCGACACGTGAATGTGGTTACTCGGTTGAAGGCCTTGCACGTACGTTTGGTTCAGCGTGCGTAAGGCGCTTCTTACTAGCGAAGTAGAGCGTGCGTTATTTGATATTTACTTAGTAGTAGTAGATAAATTTCTCTAAAGTCCACAGGTCAACACGAAACAGAATTAATAGTGTGTTGGCCTTCCTCGCACTAGCAACACTTCATCCATTCTTCGCAGCATACTGTTCACCAAGTTTCCAATAAAGTCTTGAGGAATAGCTTCCCATTCTTTCCTATCTGTAGTCGCAAATTTATCGAAATTTTGAAACACTTAGTCACTTAGTCTCCCTGATTTTATTTAAAAAAAATATCTTTAAAAAAAAATGTATCTACCAGTGGCGTGGCACGTAGTTGCAATTAATGCATTTTTAAAGAAAGTAGAATGTAAGTCACCGATTCTTCGCAAAATTCAAATTATTTTTGGCTTTTCCGGTCAATATAGCGTTCTGAAGTGTTTGACATGAAACTCATCGTTTTCGAGGAAAAAAAAATAAAAACCGTTCTGATGCACCTCTTAAATATAAAGTTATTTCAATTATAAAATTCGAAATTATTACTATTGCGATCAAAAATCATCAATTTGGATTAAAATATCCATAAATTTCTATACGCAATATTATTAATATAAACTACAAGCCATTCAGTTATTATTGTGGTCAGGTACGCGTTAGAAATTTGACTTTGACATTTTTATCCTATCTTCTCAACATGTGCTAAAAGAAGAAGGGTATAAAAAAAATGAAGGTTTCAAAGGTAACTAGATGACAAAAATAAGTGAATGGGTAATAGTGACTCTTTAAATCGTCAATAATTTCAAATTTCGTTTCGTTTTAATTTTCTTACTCCAAATTGAGAATGAATTTGGATGTAGTAGTAGAATGAATAATTCAATCATAGAATTTGTTTTGGGAAAAGCCAGTGGTCCACCGCATTTTTCTTTAAAAATATGCATTGGCTTGATGTAATGCGCGCCACTGGTGGAGGGAAATGGTTATTTTTCTAACTAGTGCGGAAAGTGATACTCTCCCGCACGCTGTCTGCCGATGCCCGAACGACGCGAAGCGGAGTTCGTTCAGCAGACGAGTATGGTTTCCATACGGAATGGAGTGGACGAAATCTTGGTGTCCATGGGTCACTATAGAAGCTGCACTTTTAATCCGTGGGGAAAGATTGACGTTCGTAGTATATTAACTACGAATATGGTTTGAGGTATACCATACTGATGAGCTCCAATAAGAGCGAAACCGGTCTATGGTT
Organism: Taphrorychus bicolor; assembly: GCA_951812265.1. Taxonomy (NCBI): domain Eukaryota; kingdom Metazoa; phylum Arthropoda; class Insecta; order Coleoptera; family Curculionidae; genus Taphrorychus; species Taphrorychus bicolor. Next base: position 43,929,230 of record OX638301.1, on the reverse strand, counting down.
CCTCTGCCTGATAGAGAAATGAGTTTGATACTCTACTAAACGTCGCTCCCAGACAATATAGCTACGAATCTCGGCCATCTGTCTGTGGAAATTGACAGGTTCGGCACAAAACTGATTTTGGTTCACTTCACGATGAAACAGAAATGTTTTATTTACTATCAATCTACGTCAATGATTTTAAAATCAATGAACTTTTACGCATAAATGAATCAAAATTGGTTGTTTACATATCAGTTTCCATGGTGCTACGTGCGTGATTGGTATTGCGTAGCAAGGTTGGGTGGATTACGATTATTATTAGCTCTGTTACTATTTTCTTCCTTTTTAGCCTGAATTTACTCTCAAGATCTTGCTGACGTTTTGAGGCAAAATACCCGCTAACTACCTTACGCCGAAGAGGGGTCGTGGGGTAGTAGATTTTTATAAAAGGCGCCACCCGATTTTATAGCCCCACAGTGGGATCAGCAAGTCGACTTAATTGACAGAAGCCTCAAAAACGGGAAAATAAAATAACGCTGTAATTACCAGGACTCAAATTGGAATAAACAATAAACAAAAACGTCAACAATTAAAATGATGTTTAATAAACTAATGACCCTTTCTCATAAAAAAATGAGGTATTAATATAAAGGTTTAAACTATCGGGCGAGGGTCAGGGCCCCTTTAAGTACAGGTAGAGAACTGATAGTACCTAGCACCTAGCAGCTGATTTTCTACAATCACTTAAGAATTTGAACCCAAATATTGTTATTGCTTCCAGTAGGAAATTTGGTTCTTAACGTGATAGAACCGAAGTGAATATTTAAGTGTGGGTTAATTTACATTAAACAAAGGTGTGCGCGTAACTGAGGTTAAGTGTAATGTGTGCTCCACATGAAGCGTAAACTTTATGAAATAGCAGTTAAAAGGTAGTGATTTGTAGAATAAGTTGGGTTGCACTTGAAGTCAAGTAAAACTAAATAATGCACACCAGTTTCTAGACAAAAAAATAATACCGTTCATATATATATGGAGGGCTTACACAGATGTTATGATAAATTAAGTGTTCAATTCTTAGTGTGCGTATCTCAGTTATTCACTACGAGTGTTCCACGGCGTAAATAAACTGGAAAGAACCCACCTGAGTTTCCTGTGTTGCTCCAGAGGTCCAAGCGAATGAGCTGTGCACGCAAAAAGTGGTGTCAAGCAACCAGGGATGATTCAGAGCATGCAGTCAGCGTCTACTGCAGTATGAAGCAGGATGCAGGACGCAGTATAAATCAGTATCAAGCAGTATGGAGCAGTATGAAGCAGTATGAAGTAGTATCAAGCAGTATGGAGCAGTATCAAGCAGTATGGAGCAGTATCAAGCAGTAGCAAGCAGGCCTGGATAGAAATGGCCCCATGCAAATCAAATTCCGGAAATGAAAATGAATGAAAAGGTAATCATATTTCATGCAATAATTTAACGGTGACGGATTAAAATCATATGGTGCAAATTAGATCGATACTATTGATCGCAATGAAAACGTGCTACGTACCTGGGGTTAGAGGGTGGCCTGATGGTAATTACCACGTGATCTACACTTGGCAAATTTCCTTTTTTTTCAAATGGAGTGAGATATTAAATTATTCCGTATGGTAAAATCAGTCAAAGACTATAAGGTATCAACCTTCACTAGTATACTGGAAATTTAACACTCTTTTACACTCTCAAAAATCCGCAGAGCGAAATCTTCAGCACAGCTTTCTTAGCCAAGAGCCAGAAGATGAAGAAGTTTCTAGAAGGAAATTTTGTAGTGGTAAGCAAGACCAAAAAAAAAAAGTCAGGTCAAAGGAGAAGACTTGTTTGAAGGTACTATTTTGTAGCAAAATTGTACTAAATGTTTTGCACCATTTTGATTGGAAGAGAGTAGCATGACGTTACAACATGTTCACTATTTTTAGCCAATCACGACTCCCGTTTCGTTTTACACCTTTGTTGTTATTTACAAATATTCAATAAAAATTGTTAACTTAAATTTCCATCATCTTCAATATTACAAAGATCATCAAGAGATATAAATTAATGTTTATAGAAAATCAGCCTATCTCCCTTAAATTGTAAAGAGTCACAAAAGTTCAACTAATTAAACCCTAATATTGATAGTCGTCCGCTGCCTCTGCAGGACCGGACTAAACGAAATAACATTACACAATAAAAATCGTAACACACCTCCCCTTCCTGAGAATAAGTTTTCTAGCATTAGAAAACTTATTTAGGAAATGACAAACATAAAAAGAAGCTACAATAATAAAACAGGAAATCACAGAAAATATGAAGCCCTAAGAAAATTAAAACTATCAGGGCTTTTGTCCACTACTCCGCGTCAGGAGGATGTGCCTTAAGGTCCTTCGCATGCCATACACCACAGATTTTGCCTGACGGATGGGTCAACTCATAACACCATGGGGAGACAATTTTGGTTATGGTAAAGGGCCCCGTAAACATTGGTGCAAGCTTAGAAGAAAATTGTCTGGATGCATCCGACAAGATTTTATTTTTCTTCCACACCTGTTCTCCCACCTTAAATGTGTCCGCTCGCTTACGTAAATCGTAGCGGGTTTTTGTTCTTTTGTAGGCTTCAGTAAGACGAGCCTGAACATCTCCGAAGACGTTTTTTAATTCTTCCGAGCGGGCCACAGGGTCAAACTTCCTAATGGGAGGCTCGGAAACATCAAGATCGGATATCCCCAGCTGTACTTCTCTACCAAACATAATAAAATTTGGGGTCAACTTGGTCACCTCATGTGACGAAGAACGAATCGCAAACGATATTTTACCGAGAAATTGATCCCATTTACGCTGATCGTCCCCCACGTAACTGGTTAACATAGTCTTGACAACACGGTGAACACGCTCCACAGGATTCGCTTGGGGGTGATAGTTAGCAGTGTACCGAAGCCTTACGTTAAGTTCGCTCATAGTTTTTCGAAATAAGTCGCTTCGAAACTGAGGACCATTATCACATAATATTTCCCGTGTGCCAAAGACGAGTATGAAATGGTCAACAAGCCATTTGAGGACAGTTTTTGAGGTTGCAGTTCTGAGAGGGAAGAGCAAAACAAATTTGCTAAACACATCACAGACAGACAGAATGTACGTGAATCCCGAAGTTGATCTCGGCAGTGGACCCACCAAGTCAATGCTAGCTAATAATCCCGGACGGTTCAGGCAAGGCTGAATGCTCTGCATGAGTCCAGCAGCAGCTTTCTGATTAGGTTTTGTCTGAACACATACTAGACACCTGGCAACAAAACGACCCACGTCTGTCCGCATATTGGGCCAATAAAACTTTTGGGCAATTCGAGCAACAGTCTTTGTCACACCCAAATGACCACACGACGGGGGGTCATGATTCCGTCTCATGATGTCCATTCGTTTCTCTCGTGGCACAACAAGCAACCAGTCCTCTCCAGGTGAAGCTAACTGAGGATATTGCAGCTTGGCTCGTTTCCATAATTTCCCTCTTTCCAAAAACCATTGGGGATACTTAGAGGATTGCTCCTTGACCCGAGAACACATTTTTTTATACCAAGGGTCAGTGATATCTTCAACAGAGCAGAGCAGAACAGAATCAATAGGTACTACAGGAACGGATCGAGACAAAGCATCTGGAACAACGTGGTCTTTTCCTTTACGATGTACAATCTCGAAATCATACTGTTGCATACGTACGGCCCATCTAGCTATACGACCAACGGGATCTTTAATATTATTAAGCCATTTGAGGGAATAGTGATCGGTAATAACGGTGAATCTCGTACCCTCGATGTATGGGCGAAGTTTTTCCACGGCAAAAAGAACAGCTAAACATTCTTTCTCAGTAGTCGAGTACTTCCGCTCATTTTTGGTCAGAGAACGACTGAGGTAACAAATGACTTTCTCTTCCTCATTGTGAACCTGTGTGAGCACAGCTCCTAGACCGTAGTCACTAGCGTCAGTCTGTATAACAAAAGGAACATTGAAATCGGGACAAGAAAGAATGGGTGCACTAATTAAATACTCCTTAAGACCCTTCAAGGCCGACTCACATTCCTCACTCCAGACAAATCGAACATTCTTACGTGTAAGAGCCGTAAGAGGAGCCAACAAGGTGCTGAAACCTGGCACAAACCGACGGTACCAAGAGGCCAAACCGACCACTCGTCTCACCTCTGTCACTGTCTTCGGTTGAGGAATATTCATGATGGCTTCAATTTTCCCTGGGTCTACCAGAAGACCTGAAGAGTTGACCACATAACCGAGGTACTTCAACTCTTTCTTGCAAAAATTGCACTTCTCGCGATTAAGAGTAAGACCAGCATTACGAAGACGTCTAATAACCTCCTTCAGCACGGACAAATGCTCCTCGAATGTTTGAGTACAAATAATCACATCATCTAAATAAACAAATACAAATCTTTCCAAATCCACCCCTACCACACGATCGATCAATCTTTGCCAGACGGCAGGAGCATTAGTTAGCCCAAAAGGCATTCTGCGAAACTGAAACAACCCTCGCCCAGGTACAGTGAAGGCGGTTAACGGTTTCGAAGTCTCTGAAACGGGAATTTGCCAATACGCGGATTTGATGTCTAAGGTACTCAAATATCGAGCATCTCTCAGTTTGTCCAGTGTGGTACTAACATAGGGAATAGGATACGCATCCGGAATGGTCACTTGATTGAGGCGCCGATAATCCACGCAAAATCTCCAACCACCTGATTTCTTCTTGACCATAACAATCGGCGACGCCCAAGGAGACTCAGAAGGCTCCACTATGCCATCAGATAACATGTGGTTAAGTTCAGAGTAAACGTCTTTTAAAAGAGCTGGCGATACGGGGTAGTAGCGTTGCTTAATAGGTGGCGAGTTCGTCTTTATTTCAAGCTCCACCAAGGACGTGCATCCGAGACTCCCAGAAGTAACTTTGAAAGCCTCTCTCAAGAAGGAATCCAACAAGTCTCTCTCCTCACATGGCAAAGCATCCAGCGGCTCTATAGCGTTAACCTGAACTTTGCAGCTGGCGGTGGTGTGGTCTCGAAACTTCCATTCGTCGGAATACAAATCGGGAATAATCTTCATTCGGGACCAAAAATCTATGCCGAGTATAAGAGCATGTGGTAATGAAGGTACAACCAACGCGTCGATGATGCAGACTCGATCACGAAGACGGATAGGAACACGCACGACACCCAAACTTTCACATATTTGACCATTGGCTACTTGACAAGGAAGCTTAGAAGACTCACTTAAGTTACACAGCGATTCCAGAATAGACCACCCACAGGATCCAATAATGGTTCGAGAAGAACCACTATCTAATAGTCCCAAGAAATTATGACCGTGAATGGCTACTTCCAAAAATGGTCGCTCGTCTCCCTTGGCATGAGCCAAAATATAGTCCAGAATGGCATGATGAGGATTGGCCTGAACAGTATCAACAGGAAAGGATCCTAGGCCTGGGGTCTTTCCTTCCGATCGTTTTTTGCACACTTAGGGCAATTCCTTGAAGTGACATTTTTCAATCCACAGGAAAAACAAAACATTTCTCGAGGACGATCACACTTTCTGAAAGCGTGGCCCTTTTGCTGGCAGTTCCAACAAAGAAGTTTATCTCGATCTGACCCAACGTCGACCGCATTCTCTAGTCCTGGTGCCTCAAAGGCCGATACCTGAGCAGGTTTGCGGTATGCTAACCCTGGTTCCAGTAAATGTCGAGAGGCAGTAGGCGGGGGAACAAATCTCTGTGTCCGAATTTCGGTCTCCTCCACAGCTCTACCGACACGAATGATTTCTTCAATTGTGGTGACCGGATGTAAAGACAAACGACGCTGAAGATAAGGAAGAAGATTTCTTTGAATCATTTGAAGTCGCTTTGATTCAGATGGTAAAGAAGGAAGTTTACGGAAAAGATTTTCCATAACGACAATATAATTCAGGACTTTTTCCTGACTTCCCTGCGTTCGATGACGGATCTCATCCCAGAGGCCAAACTCATAATCATAAGGTTGAAAGGCATGTTTCAGTTGACATATTAAATCCTCCCAATTCTGAAATGATCTGGTCCTGTACCACAACAACGCATCTTTTTCAAAAAGTTCTGGGGCCGAACGTAATAAAGATCCCTTGGACACCCCACGAGACACACGAACTTCTTCTAATCTTTCCAGGAAATCATTGACACTGCCGTGCCCATCAAACCTTAAATTCCACTTGGCAACGTTTACTGGTCGACAACAAACTTCACGCCTTTCATTAAACCCATCTGCAACTGTAGGTCTATGTTCTTCTCTTTGAGAATCACGCAAATCGGAAAATTGGAAATTCTCCAGCCGTTCCGCTAAATCGACATAGGGATTTGAATATTCTAAACCATCCATCCGTCCAATTGAATGAACATTCACCCTGGTAGAACGATCATCAAGGTCACTGAAGCGAACATGAGAAATGCCAGATGCCTGACCACGGGGTACAGTATAATTACGTGACGAAGACTCCGCTCCTACATCATCAGAATAATTTGACAATCTAGAACATGGTTGGGAAGATTTTAATGGTTCTCCAGGATAATTAATAACACGATCATCAGAAAAACGTTGAGAAGGGTCAACCATGTATGTTCTGCGAACAGGTGAAAGAGTATGTCTCGGATGAGCAGGACCGCGAGATATCGGAATATCATCATCAGCGGGTTCAGCACGCACAGCCCATCTGACAGATCGAGACGGCGAGGCCTCTCGATGAACCCTATGAGAAACATCAGTGCGTCTGGGCACATCTTGATTTCGCAATGTTCGACCAGTTGGCTCAAATAGACTGGGGTGAGGTGTAGATGCTAGTACCTCACTTCGGCGAAATCGGTCAGCATTCACGTCTAAAGTATTCAAAGAACGTGAGGCGGCAGGTACATATGCTTTTGCAGAGGATGACGGTCCGAGTCGATCCCCAATATCTCCGAAATGTGGGACTCTCGTAGACGCACCCTCCAAAGAGCCTAATGCTCCTTCAGGTGGTTGCAACAACCTGCGCTCGTCTTCACCTCTTGCTTCCAGCAAAGAAACACAAGGTCGCTCTCTGCGTTGTGACAAATCGGTGTGAGAACCGCTCTCCGTGTCATCAAGTACTATTAAATCAGGAATCTCCACCGCTCTTCCAGACGTCTGTATGTCCGATGCAAAAGATTCCTCAGCATCCGATTGACCGACATCACCTAAACGCTTCAACAAATTATCACAACACTCTTTCAATTGACGCTTCAATTTCAAGTCGGAAGTTTCTTCAGGCCTTATTCTACTCAATCTACATTTCACGTGATAAAGAAGAGTTCGAATTCTTTTGTCCTCATTATCAGCACGGTCAAGCTCAAAGAATCGAATGTCTCTTTCCAAACTATAAAGTTTTCCCTGACAGACGGTAAGTTCGACAACAGCATCAAAGTCAGTCTTCAGAGGAACCTGCGTCCGTCCATCTCGTTCACCTCTCAATGCTTCTCGCAATGTAGCCCTTTTCTGAGCGAAACTACCACCAGGATGCAAACCACGAATCTGTAACTCATACCTAAGTTCTTCACTTCCAAGCAAATTAATTTCCATGTTGAAAAGTAATAGGAATATCAAAAAAAAAACAACCGACAAACGAATCAAATCTAGCTATCTAAAAATAAAGTTAAATAATTATTACCAGATTTCTGATGCAAAAAAAAATATTGCAAAAAGAAAATAAACACCAGAATAAATTCCACTTATAAACCAAAAAAAAACAAATATTCTTAATAGTATTAGAAGTATAATAACAGAGTAATAAGTAAGAAGCTATTGATGGCCCTATAGGACACAACGCCGTCCCCACCAAAAAGAAAAAGAGAGAAAAAAAAAAAATGTAGGAGAAAAAAAAAAGAAACAAAAACAAATCACGCAACTCAACCGTCAATCGATAATACCGCGGTAGAAAGCCCAAGTACGAAAACAAGATACTGAGTAAGTAACGAAAATATATTAAGTACGTCCCTGTCCACACACTCTCTTAAACTGAGGGAATTGTACTAATATTTACAAGTATACTGCAACAGTACAATTATACACTCCTGTACCGACCACGCAATGCGACAAAATTCTACTCTGTCAACACCACTACAAAAACCTCAATGTCATCCTTGTCATCAACATCTAATTCCTAAAAATGAAAGCTGAAAATAAATTTCATAAACAATAGCCACCAAGAAAAGAATCAATAAAGGCCACTAAATACGTTGGGCGCCAATTTTGCTACGTGCGTGATTGGTATTGCGTAGCAAGGTTGGGTGGATTACGATTATTATTAGCTCTGTTACTATTTTCTTCCTTTTTAGCCTGAATTTACTCTCAAGATCTTGCTGACGTTTTGAGGCAAAATACCCGCTAACTACCTTACGCCGAAGAGGGGTCGTGGGGTAGTAGATTTTTATAAAAGGCGCCACCCGATTTTATAGCCCCACAGTGGGATCAGCAAGTCGACTTAATTGACAGAAGCCTCAAAAACGGGAAAATAAAATAACGCTGTAATTACCAGGACTCAAATTGGAATAAACAATAAACAAAAACGTCAACAATTAAAATGATGTTTAATAAACTAATGACCCTTTCTCATAAAAAAATGAGGTATTAATATAAAGGTTTAAACTATCGGGCGAGGGTCAGGGCCCCTTTAAGTACAGGTAGAGAACTGATAGTACCTAGCACCTAGCAGCTGATTTTCTACAATCACTTAAGAATTTGAACCCAAATATTGTTATTGCTTCCAGTAGGAAATTTGGTTCTTAACGTGATAGAACCGAAGTGAATATTTAAGTGTGGGTTAATTTACATTAAACAAAGGTGTGCGCGTAACTGAGGTTAAGTGTAATGTGTGCTCCACATGAAGCGTAAACTTTATGAAATAGCAGTTAAAAGGTAGTGATTTGTAGAATAAGTTGGGTTGCACTTGAAGTCAAGTAAAACTAAATAATGCACACCAGTTTCTAGACAAAAAAATAATACCGTTCATATATATATGGAGGGCTTACACAGATGTTATGATAAATTAAGTGTTCAATTCTTAGTGTGCGTATCTCAGTTATTCACTACGAGTGTTCCACGGCGTAAATAAACTGGAAAGAACCCACCTGAGTTTCCTGTGTTGCTCCAGAGGTCCAAGCGAATGAGCTGTGCACGCAAAAAGTGGTGTCAAGCAACCAGGGATGATTCAGAGCATGCAGTCAGCGTCTACTGCAGTATGAAGCAGGATGCAGGACGCAGTATAAATCAGTATCAAGCAGTATGGAGCAGTATGAAGCAGTATGAAGTAGTATCAAGCAGTATGGAGCAGTATCAAGCAGTATGGAGCAGTATCAAGCAGTAGCAAGCAGGCCTGGATAGAAATGGCCCCATGCAAATCAAATTCCGGAAATGAAAATGAATGAAAAGGTAATCATATTTCATGCAATAATTTAACGGTGACGGATTAAAATCATATGGTGCAAATTAGATCGATACTATTGATCGCAATGAAAACGTGCTACGTACCTGGGGTTAGAGGGTGGCCTGATGGTAATTACCACGTGATCTACACTTGGCAAATTTCCTTTTTTTTCAAATGGAGTGAGATATTAAATTATTCCGTATGGTAAAATCAGTCAAAGACTATAAGGTATCAACCTTCACTAGTATACTGGAAATTTAACACTCTTTTACACTCTCAAAAATCCGCAGAGCGAAATCTTCAGCACAGCTTTCTTAGCCAAGAGCCAGAAGATGAAGAAGTTTCTAGAAGGAAATTTTGTAGTGGTAAGCAAGACCAAAAAAAAAAAGTCAGGTCAAAGGAGAAGACTTGTTTGAAGGTACTATTTTGTAGCAAAATTGTACTAAATGTTTTGCACCATTTTGATTGGAAGAGAGTAGCATGACGTTACAACATGTTCACTATTTTTAGCCAATCACGACTCCCGTTTCGTTTTACACCTTTGTTGTTATTTACAAATATTCAATAAAAATTGTTAACTTAAATTTCCATCATCTTCAATATTACAAAGATCATCAAGAGATATAAATTAATGTTTATAGAAAATCAGCCTATCTCCCTTAAATTGTAAAGAGTCACAAAAGTTCAACAAATTAAACCCTAATATTGATAGTCGTCCGCTGCCTCTGCAGGACCGGACTAAACGAAATAACATTACACAATAAAAATCGTAACAATGGCAGAAACAATGAGTTTACTACCTGCGGGCGTTTTTTATTTTTACAGCCCGTCGCTCATGTCAGCGGACTGTAAAGTAAAAAAATTGCCCGCTAATGTTTCACCGCTTTTAATCATAAATTTATTATATTATAATTATTTATTAGTAATATTAAAAACACAATCCGTTAATTTCATTAAATGGAGCATCTAATGAACTTTTTTAGGCAAAATTAAAGCACTCAGGTTAGTCGGTATTCGATAAAGAAATATTGGTGACAGCAACTTATTCCACTGTAGAAGTACTAGCCATAATAACTGCCTGGTTTGAAGAAAACAAACTACGAGAAATCTTATTTTTTGACTTAATTGAGTCCTCTACGTATCCTTCAGCTACAGATGAACTTTTCCAGCGTCCGTACCTTTTTAGAGTTGTAATATCTGCCCCGCTATCTGGCAGCAAAGTCGCTGATGTTCTTCTGAAGGTATGCCCTTAGCAGCAAATGTGTTTTTTTCCACAGCCTGTTTGGTACATTTCCCATTTTTATATGCCAAGAAAAATCGAGAATGTTTCACATTTGTGACCCCCCGCAAAGCAGCAAACTTTTTATATATTATCATTGGCGAAAATGAAACCGTATCTACAATGGTAAAAACTTTCTTCTTGTTTGTTTTGGTTTTCGGAATGGTAACAACGATAACAGAACCTCGGTCTTCTATATCATTGGTTGAAATATTGGCTAGTTCTTCGCGCCGGCAGGCCCCGAAAATTCCAAATATTACAGTCACTTTTATCATTAAATATATATCATCTGGCGCCTCAGTGATAAACCTCGTTACATTTTCTCTCGATAATATCATTGCTTTTTTTGGCTCGTGCCCCTTTCCTTTATTCTTCAGGAATGCTATTAATTTGTGATAGGAACAAATATCTACATTTTTGTTTAATCCAGAATTCTCTTTGTGAATCTTGACCGAATAAACTTCGGCAACGGGCGTAATCTTCTTCTTTCAGACCTTTACACGTAAATAACTATTAAAGTCAATAAATTTTATTTGCCCGCAATATATTATAACTTCCAAAAAATGCAAACTTTTTGTAAACGTCCTGTAATTTTGTTTCCATAGCACAAAAAAAAAACAAAATCCGCCAAAAATGTCCAGAGATATCGACCATGCCTCTTGAATGTCATTAAAATAAAAGTCTTAAAGTTAAGGCATTTGCCATGATGTCGTAGTTACAAAATTTTAATCAGTATCTTATTACATGTATTGCCATCCTTGTACAAAATAGAAATAGAAATGTTTTATTAACCTTAAGACTACATCGTTGATCTTACAATCAATTGTCTTTTAGAGATGATTTACTTTCTTAAAATCGGCAGAGGCATTGTCGTAATTCTACAACAAAGCGCACACTTTTTGAAAATTCCCTGTAATTTTTTACAGGGGGGTTGAAAAACCTGAAAAAAACCTGTAAAAATTTCTGCTGTATTCGTTGACGAAGATCATTCAAATTCTCAACATTCTTCCTATTTACTAATTGGAAATTGAAAACTTATCTGCTTTCAATATTTCCAAAAATATTGCAGCTGTTAAGAAGGAAACAAACAGAAAGGAAACAAACAGTTTCCTGCGAAAAAGCTAAACATTTCTATCACTAACATATTTCGTAAGAAAATAAATTTCTTTCAACTTTCATAACCTATGGTATATAGCGCCAATCAGGTTTTTTTGTACCTTTTAGTTATATATTTTTTATTACCTTGCTTTTCTATACCTGCACTAAGTTTGATTGTCACTTTTGATTTGTGTGTCAAAGTTAATAAATGTGTTCGCATCTTTTTCGGTCAATTCCTAGAGGATGCTGATGACGGAGGTTGAGGCGGTTGTCGCCTCTAGAAAGTAATTACGCAATTACTTCGTCCAAAAGAGAGTAGTAAGTGCTTTTGGTTAACATATGCATTTAGAAACTTTGACCCATATTTCAAAAAGAAACTTTAATTTATCTTTTATGTTATATTTTTTTTGTTTTATTCTAGATCACTTTCTTATATTTCATCTTTGCTTTATGTATGTTTTCTATAATATTTAAGCTTTGAAACAAATGATATAATTCAATGTCGGTAGGGGTATTAGCTCTCGAAATAGTTGTTTCTATTTGTTTCCTTCATTATGTATAACTACAAGGTTTTGGAAATGCCTTGGAAAGAAAAGTCTTCAAATTTCCAAAAATTGTAATTATACATGTGCATTTTTCTCATATCTTAATTAAACTCTGGTTCTATTTTCTTTGCAAAAAGCTTAATATTTTTTGGCTTTTTAGCATTGATTTTTTATTACTTTATTAATTCATTTTAATATTTTTTTTTTGCTTTATAAAATGAGCTTTGAAACAAGCAGTGTAATTCATTGCCGGTAGGGGTACTAGCCTTCGGAGTAGTTGTTTCTGTGTGTTTCCCTCTTAACAGCTGCAATATTTTTGAAAATATTGAAAGCAGATAAGTTTACAATTTCCAATTAGTAAATATTGCTTTTTTGCATATTTTAAAATAGAATTTCCTGCGAAAAATCTAAAAATTTCTATCACTAACCTAGAGCATTATAAGAATAATCACGCATGAGGTAGCACCCGAGGGCCCCTGGCCCGAGGGGTACACTTCGACCGAAGGCGTTATGTCTTATAATGCTCATGGTGTCTTCAACGTTTAATGTCCGACTTATTGTACTTAAAAAAAATATCTTTAATGTATTATGATTTGGTATAAATTATAGATGCCTATACCTGGCCGGGCATTTACAAAACAATGATTATTTTGATTTATAAATGATTTGCTTATCAAATTACTGTCAATTCAATTTCATAAGGCCCAAGGGCTTTCCTTTTTTGTTTATGCGCCCTAGGGCATTATTTTTAATTTAAATGATTTTGATAGAAGTCGATTATTATGAGATAATAGACCGGTCGGACATTAAGTTTAATTTATGGTGCATACCGGCAAGGTATGGTACCATACCTTGCGGTGCGCATTATTGTGGAGAAAGACTTGACATTTTTATTCTACATCATATTTCAGTAAAATATTTGTAATTTGTTGAAATATCGGCCGGTTAGGCAGTTTTAAGTACTCTATTATACGTTATAAATATCGCACGAGTTTTATTCTACAGGAAGCAAAGCGAAAATAAAGAAGAAAAGAATACAGTCCGCAAGTCCCAAACATGATGATCCTGTTCGAACCGCATTGCGGATTGCCGACAGTTTGAAGTCCGAATCGCCGTAAAATAGTCAAAGGGGGGTCCTTTCCATTATTTGCTTTATCGCTTCCTAATACATGATTTTGGTATTGGTCTCTGTTTCCATCAATTTATTTTTGTATTTGTCGCATTTTTTTAATATGTACTTAAAGTCAAGCGTAGCACAGCCTCATAACGCGTTTTACCTCGTTTATTTTTCTTCAGTTTTACTTTACTTTTGTTTGCGGTCATGGAACTTGACAAACTTATTAAACAACGGGGGTTCTGTCAAGGCTAAGTTTACACATTTCGAAAAGTTTCTTGCTAACCTCGAACAGCTTTATCCTAGCTGTAAATTTGATGACGCAATCACACTTTTTTTTTACTTGAATAACGTACAGAGCGTTTTCACAAAACTTTAGATGAGTTTGAGAGCTTGCAGACAAAGTGAGCAGCTATGCGATGAGCTTGAGAAGCAATATGGGCAGCGTGAAAAACTTGAGTCGAATTGTTGATTCGAATTCGTCGCTTGCAAACGATCAAAAGTTCAATTATTTAAGGGCTTACTTGGGTCCTACCATTCTCGAGATTATAGCTAGTTTGGAATTTTTCGAATTGAACTATGAAACCGCGTGGACACTGTGGTAGTTGCAACAATAGTCGAATGATCATTCAAAACCACATAAAAGCGCTCTTTAATTTCGCTAAAATTCGTGTTGAATCTTCTGCAGCTCTAAGAAGTCTTATCGACAGCATTTCTAAGCACCTTGGCCCTAAAAACTTTGAATGAACAGCTCGAACGCGTATTTCTATCAGGTTTGAGATATACCATACTGATGAGCTCCAATTTGACCGAAACCGGCCGATGGCTCCTCTGACTGATAGAGACATGAGTTTGATACTCTGCAGAACGTCGTCCCCAGACAGTACAGGTACTGTCTCGGCCATCTGTCTATGGGAAGCGGCAACTCCGGCAGAAAAGTAGCTTGCTTTCACCATAGATAGGAGAATTATGTGGTTTTTAAATATTCCGAGAAGTAAGAATTACTAAAAATTATCATGAAAGAGTGCCACATGATAATTTATAGTAATTGATATATTAAATTAATAAAAAACTATTACAATAGATATGTGGTGAGCTGCAAAAAGTATGAACAACGTTTGGAATTATCTGATAATAAAAATATATGCATGTGGAGCACAAACAATTTTTCGTGTCATTTTCAATCAGCTGTAACTTTTTAAGCAATTAATTGTCTTAAATACAATTTGCACGGTCTGAAACCTCATTTCCTCTAGATTAAGTAAGCGGATAATTAAAAAAAAACCTACACCATCTTTATTATATAGGGAGTGAAACAAAGTGATGCAAAAATTAAAAAATTTTGATGTTCTGCCATTTCGTAATAAGCTCTTTTTTCCTTATCGTTTTCAGGTCAGGAGTAAGCCAACATCCATATCTCGGGACCTTTTCGCCAGATTTTTTATTAAAGCACTCTGAATTTTTATAGAGAGCGAAACGTAAAATGTGTGAAATTCTTGATATTTTTAAATCGTCGTAATTCGGAAAAGGCGTGAAGAATCTTACTGTGTTTGCCTCATTTGTTGACATATTATCTGCGGATTGTTACTCATTCAAAAATTTTAAAAATAAGTACCATTATTGTTAATACTCGTGACTTATAATAGCAATATTAAATAAAACAACCTTTCTAGAGGTAAAGGAAAATTGCAAAAATCTCTAGACGATTTTTGTAATTTTTTGTTTTTAAGGTATTAGAACTTATACAGAGAGAATCAAAATATTCTTAAGAATTTCGCTTGTATATTTTTTAAGTCGTCGTAATTCGCGGACAAGTTGACGGATTATTATTTTTTTTCTTTGCATCGACAGCATTACCTACAAATTATTTCTCAACAAGGGAGTTTTCCAAAAGTGATTACTAAATTACAGGTACGCACTTGACAAAATTAGTATACAGGGTATGGGTGGTCGAAAATGAAATCTCATATTCTTTGGTCGATTTTAAGGGTGTTCTGTCTTACAATTATGCTACCTATCGAGCTTCGTTAAAAAGTTACAGGGTGTTGAAATTAGAATTTCAAAATGCATATGTATTGATCATTCACATTATTGGACATTATTCACATACATTATTTGAAAAAAGAGTAGCACGTCACTGATTTTTTTGCGAAATGACACTTAATACTGTAAAGAAAAGGAGCCCTCTTCGGTTTTTTTAGTACGACGCACCGTTTTCGAGTAAATAAATAAAAACCATTGTAATGCATGTAAATACAGCCGCGAAAAATTACAGTTTGATAAAAAATCTAAAATATTCGGTTTAATTAATAGTATTTTAATGGGCATTCAAAAACTAAATTTAATTTTTCGAAAAACCAGTGACGTCCCACTTTTCCGTCTCCATAACTGAGTACCGGAGCGAAATATGGGGCAAATCAGTCAATCATAATACACAGGCTCAATGGATCAACGATGAAATCGAGAGCGTCAGAAACATCAAGGAACAGAGTGAATTCTTAACAATAGAGAAAGAACTAACTGCAGCAGTCTCAAAAACTAATAACTGGAAATGCCCTGGACCTGACGGTATCCAAACCTTCTGGTACAAACAATTTACATCAACTCATAAACAACTTACCATACGGATAAATGAAATAATTAATAACCCAGAACTTCTACCAACATTTCTCACCGAAGGGAAAACTTTTATTAAACCCAAACCAGGAGTCAGTGAAAACTCTGCAAACTATAGGCCCATCACCTGCCTTCCAACTCTCTATTTCCAAATAATATATGTCGACGTGCTGTTAATAGCGCCACTGGCGGAAATAAAAATAATTATTCATTGCAAAACGTGCGCCTTATACAGGGTGATTCACGTTATTCGACACGGAAGATTATGGCTAAACTTTTAGATTTAAAAAAAGTTTTGTATAAGGAATGGATGAGGGTCTATTGAAAGTACATTTTAAAATTATTGTCATTGTATACAGGTGGTCCCAAAAGTATAAAATTGATTAAAGTTTTAGTTTTTTAAATGAAACTCCTAGTATATTAATATATTTTCGGTATCTACGGACAAAAGTAAAGATAGTTTTATTAAGGTTTACGGCATCTAAACCGTACCGTTCTTCAGATATTCGTGATTTTGTGAAAATGCAGCATCAAATTTAATGTTTAAAATCTCAGCACTTGGTTTCTTTTCAACCACCGAAATTGGCTGGTGGGCTACTAGTACATTGAATTTTTTGTGGTATTTATTAAATATTAACTACTGTGTACCAAATGTAAAAAAATGGACACGAAATTCAAACAGTAATAACTCGTTTAATTTAAATTAGACACACTGTATTTTATAGTATCATTAGATGCAGAATTTAGTTTCCTGTCAAAAACTATTAAACATTCCTATAGCTTGGTCGTTGCATTTTCTTGGAAAATTGCTTTTTTCTGAATTTGCGCTGTCATAAACGAATGTGGTAATCTAATTTACCTGTTCAGGTCTGTTCAGGTGTTACCTGATTTTGACAAAGCAAAATTTATTGTCATTTCTAGTTGTCACATATTAATTTAAAGTTAAATATTTTTTTACTGTGATAATTGGTGGTTAACAAGGAGTTTTTTATTTAATCAAAATGCTGGTTTACACAACAGAAGAACGAGTCGATATGATATTCATTTTAGGAGAATGCTTGGAAAATTGTCTTTTAGCATCAAGGTTTTATGCTGCAAGGTTTCCTAACCGAACTCGACCGAATAGAGCCGTTTTTGAAAGACTGCTGGTTCAATTTAGGCAAACTGGTAGTGTTCAGTATCAAACGACTGCCAAGACGAGACCAGTCACAGAAAACCAAGAAACTGAATTAGCCGTTATTGGCTCTGTAGTTGAAAATCCCCATGTCGGACAACGAGAAATTGCACAAAATTTAAATAATAGCCAAGCAAGCGTATAAGCGACTTTTGTAGGTGGGTGTTAGAAAAAGTTGGAGAACGAGAAGATTTTTTTGAATAAGTTCTATTTAGTGATGAGTATACTTATCATAACGATGGTTCTTTTAACCGACACAATGTTCATTATTATTCTGCTTTTAACCCCCATGAATTTAGAGTTATTAATAACCAACATAGGTGGTCAGTAAATGTATGGGGTGGGGCATAATGGGAGGTATGTGCTTGGACCTTATTTTTTTGACGAACATTTAAACGGAATGTCGTTTCTAAATTTTTTGAGAAATCAGCTTCCAATTTTACTGGAAGAAGTTCTTCTAGACATAAGAACAACCATGTGGCTGCAAATGAATGGGGCACCTGCTCATTATCATCGTGAAGTCCGGGAGTTCTTAAATGTTCGTTTCCAAAATCGATGGATTGGAAGGAATGGAGCACAACATTGGCCACCAAGGTCCCCTGACATAACGCCTCCCGATTTCCTTTTGTGGTGAAGGATTTAAAAACAGAATACGTTTGTGTTTAGAATCAGACGGTCGTCATTTTGAACAAATTTTATAACTGTTTGTTTTTGATTGTTTTACTCTTATATTGACTTGTTATTTATTGTATTTCAAATTGCCACTATTATTGCAGTTAATTTTTTTGTAATAGAGCTAAATAGGGTTGCTAAATATATTGCTAATAAATAATGCTAAATTTTATAAGAACTCTTGTAATTTAATGTTTTATTTGATATTTTATGCTAAATAAAAACACTTTAGCATTCAGATGACTGCTAAATAATCTTCATGATCATAATTTTGTAACTTATAAATTAATGTCTGACAAATACGGGGTGGTCAGTAGAAAAATTCGTCTAGTTGGTTGTGAAATGTCAAAGGAAAAGAATGGAGAAACAAAAGTCCATTTACTTTCATTATGCCATCCATTTCTGTCAAAATTTTATAGCCTCCTAAATGAAGTTTTCTAGTAAACACCCAGTACTAATGATAATAAATTTTGCTTTTTCAAAATCAGGTATTGTAACAGGTAAAGTAGATTACTTAATTCGTTTATGTCAGCGCAGCTTCAGAAAAAAATCAATTTTCCAAGAAAACGCAAAGACCAAGCTATAGGAATGTTTAATAGTTTTGATAGGAAACTAAATTCTGCATCTAATGATACTAAAAAATACAGGGTGTCTAATTTAAATTAAACGAGTTATTACTGTTTGAAATTTGCAATAATTTGGTGTTCATTTATTGACATTCGATGCACAGTAGTTAATATTTAATACACATCGAAAAAAATCTAATATACTATTAGCCCACCAGAAAATTTTGGTGGTTGAAAAGAAACCAAGTGCTGAGATTTTAAACATTTAATTTGATGCTGCATTTTCACAAAAACACGAATATCTGAAGAACGATACTGTTTAGATGCCATAAACCTTAATAAAACTACCTTTACTTTTGTCCATAGGTACCGAAAATATATTAATATACTAGGTGATCCATTTAAAAAAATACAACTTTAATCAATTTTATACTTTTGGGACTACCTGTATACAATGACAATAATTTTAAAATGTACTTCCAATAGACCCCCATCCATTCCATATACTAAACTTTTTTTAAATCTAAAAGTTTAGCCATAATCTTTCGTGTCGAGTAACGTGAATCACCCTGTATAGCAGTCAAAACGTATAAAATTTCAATAAAACATCTCTTATGCTTACGGAATAATCAATACATATGCATTTTGAAATTTTAATTTCAACACCCTGTAACTTTTTAACGAACCTCGATAGGTAACACAGTTTCATGACAGAACACCATTAAAATCGACCAAAGAATCAGTAATCACTTTTGGAAAACTCCCTTGTTGAGGAACAATTTGTAGATGATGCTGTCGATCCAAAGAATAAAAATAATAGTCACTTGTGCGCGAATTAAGGCGATTTAAAAAAAAAGAATACTAACAAAATTTTTAAGAATATTTTGATTCCTTCTGTATAAGTTCTAATACCTTAAAAACAAAAAATTACAAAAACGTCTAGAGATATTGATGTTAGGTATCTGCGACGGCATCACTCAATTTCCCTTTACCTCTACAAAGGTTATTTTATTCAATATTGCTATAAAAGTCACGAGTATCAACAATAATGTTATCATATTTTTTTGAAAGCTCGCATACTAGAAAAAACGGCACTTATTTTTAAATTTTTTGAATGAGTAACAATCCACAGAAAATATGAGGGAAAATACAGTAAGAATCTTTTCCGCTTTTCCGAACTACGACGATATAAACATATCAGCAACAAGAATTTCACACATTTTACGTTTCGCTCTGTATAAGAATTGAGTTTGCTTTAATGAAAAATCTAGCGAAAAGTCCCGAGATATGGATGTTGGCTTACTCCTGACCTGAAAACGATAAGGAAAAAATAGCTTAATGCGAAATGGCAAAACATCAAAATTTTGAAATTTCTGCATCACTTTGTTTGACACCCTATATAATAAAGATAATATAGGGTTTTTTTTCCAATATTATTAGCTTTCTTATTCTAAAGGAAATGAGCTTTCAGACCGTGCAAATTGTATTTAAAACAATTTATTGCTTAAAAAGTTACAGCTGATTGAAAATGACCCGAAAAATTGCTTGAGCCGAACTTTAGGTTGAGCAGTTTATATTGTTGCGAACTCGGGGTTCAATAATTCTAGTGTAACGATTTAACACGAAAACACTATTTATTTATTTATCAAATACACACGACTACTAAATAACTCACTACTTAACACTTTATAGCCTTCTATTATCGCTTCGTAACTTTAGCTTACTTATAGCTCGCTTAAAATAAGACTATTCTTAACCGCCGCTCTATGCGCCTTTTTACAATCCTAAAATTACAGAAAAACCTAGAAAGTTCTTTATAAGAATTCTTGAATAATCTCACATAAAAAAACGGTTGTAAACAACTGCCTTCTAGATTAAGCCAGCCGAGCAATAAATCACTCGTGTCAGCCATGACGCAGCGCGGATAGGTCGCGAAGCTCCACCAACCAACACGCTCCCATGCGTTGCCCCGCCTCGAATGCGGCGTTGCTGCGAATCGTAACAATATTGTTACGATTCGCAGCGACGCCGCATCGGAGGCGGGGCAACGCGTTGGTTGGTGGAGCTTCGCGACCTATCCGCGCTGCGTCATGGCTGACACGAGTGATTTATTGCTCGTCTGGCTTAATCTAGAAGGCAGTTGTTACAACCGTTTTTTTTTTGTAGATGGTATTGAAGGCACTGAAGTTGGGGAACCCAAAGGGGAATCTATGTTAAGCTCTGGCTCTATTACATCACTAATTGTTGCTTCATTTAAGTCTCCTACATCGCCATCATATAAAATTTCAAAGTTGGTTTCACTTTCTTGGCTTTCAAGATCTTCAATTAAACTAGATTGACTTTCCCTTGCAGGGTTGCTTCTATCGAGAAAGGATAGTAGTGAAAAGCACCAAAGTGAAGGCATATAAATTTGGTCTGTTCCTGCTCAACTAACCATGCTTTTTTTCATTTTATTTTATTCAGTTGTGTGTTGGGTTCTGAGACCGTTGATTTTTTTACGCATATCTTCAATGCTAATATTTGATTTAAATTTAGCATTGAAATTACCAGTTAGGTTTTGTAAAATGTACAGTCTTTTGCTTTTATTCTTGTAGACATTGTGTTTAATTTCATATAAAATGGGGTTTACCTCATGAGCAGTTATGATGTATATTGTCTGATCCCTGGTAAAGCAGTATTGTTTCTAAAAAAAAATATGTATGTCAAGTTCAGATTGTTGCATTTTGATTCCCTTTATGGTTGTAATTGTAATTACTTAATTTAATTAAGGATTATTTTAAAATAATAAGAAAATAATCAAATCTACAGGTATAGCTATGGAGTAATCTCAATTATAGTTCTGATACAAGCACCGATTTAATTTTTTTATTATTACTTTAATTAAGATACTACTACGATACTACGAATATAAAAATACTTACATCTTTAGCACAACTCATGTTTTAAGTACACTGTAGTTATCAAACTATAATAAACCAAAAGTAAAAAAATAACCTTCCTAACCTCACTTTTAAGTGTGTTGGCAATGACAACAGAGCGGCGGTTGACAATAGTCGTATTTTGATCGAGCTGTAAGTAAGCTAAAGTTACGAAGCGATAATAGAAGGCTATAAAGTGTTAAGTAGTGAGTTATTTAGTAGTCGAGTGTATTTGTGGAATAAATAAATGGTGTTTTCGTGTTAAATCGTTGCACTGGAATTTTTGAACCCTGAGTTCGCAACAATTGGTGTCAGAAGTGGGATTCCAGTGGGAATTTGAGGACTAATATTGCTGAACTGTAAGTGAGTGCTTCATTGCCGGACATTACGTGTTTATGCCAGTGACCAGAAGCCAGCATCAAGCGATGGAGGATCAATTTGCCACCCTTCTCTCCTTTATGCAACAACAGAGGGAAGAGCAGGAAAAACGGTATAAGGAACAAAAAGAGGAACAAGAAAGGCGTGATCAAGTACAGGAGCAACGTTATCAACACCAGAAGGAAGAGCAGGAAAGACGTTATCTAGAACAGAAGGAAGAGCAGGAAAAACGTGATCAAATACAGGAGCGCCATCATCTAGAACAAAAGGAAGAACAAAAACGGTTTAAAGAAAAATTAGTGAACCATTTCGCAGCTAGGGAGCAACAATTGGAAGAAAGAATAATGCAATCAGTTACCGGCGTTAACGAAGGACTCGAAGCTGTCAACCAGAGGGTTCTCGAGCTAGAAAAGAAATTCCGGGAACAACTTGAGGACGACAACGTGTCTACAGAGAGTTTTAGCACAGCCAACGCTCCCAAAATTAAGCCTCCCAATTATGACGGTACTACGGCCTGGAAAATCTATAAAACCCAATTTGAGGCAGCTGCAAAAGCTAATGGCTGGTCCGAGTTCCAGAAAGCTACATCATTAGTGGTAGCACTTTGTGGAAAAGCGGCTGAGTTACTCCAATCTCTATCGGCAGCGGATCAAAGTAATTATGCCGTTTTAGTACACACTCTGCAACTACGATTTGGAAATGAGCACAAAGAACCCGTGTTCCAGGCCCAGCTGAGGATGAGACAGCAAAAGTCAGGTGAATCCTTACAAGAATTTGAGGCGGACATAGACAGACTCATTCACCTGGCATATCCATCGGCCCCTGAATCTTTTCAAATGCAATTTGCCGCCGAAAGGTTCATTGAGGGAGTTCGCGATAGTGACATGAGATACCACTTACGTCTAGTAAGGCCCAAGGATATCAGCGAGGCACTAGTTCGGGCCCTGGAATTCGAGGCGTCACGAGTGTCATCTAGTTCATCTCCACGAGTACGAATGGCAACTTGCGGTGAAGAGGAGAATACGTCTATGGCTGAATCCATGGCCAGTTTAGATAAAGCGATGATAGATATGGCAGTCAGTATGCAAGCCCTGTTAGAAAGAACGCCTCGATCAACAGACAATCGGGGCATAAAATGTTTTAACTGCGGCAGACTGGGTCACGTCAAGAGTAATTGCCGTAATAGGGCAAGAAGTCCGTCGCCGTTGTTTAGAAGACCGAGCGGAAACCAGGACCGCCCTAGATTCCAGGAAAAGCCAATTCCGGTCAATGTAAGGGGGCAATTGACCGAGCCCGTTAAGACCCCCAGGATCAGTCAAGTCAACCAATCAAATCAAGGCAATAATTTGGGTGGCAAAAGTGTTACAGAGGCCGGACGCATTAAGGAACAGAAGATCCAAATTGAACATCGACCAGGAAGGTCTCACGAAAATGCCGATGCATTGTCCAGACGGCCATGTAAAGAAGATAGTCAGCATCGTCGAAGAACTGAGCAGCGTGAGGGACTTCCTTCTGTAAGAAGAACGTCGGTGGAAATAAACGATGGCTGGACCGCACAGACGTTTCGAGAAGAACAATTGAATGATCCAGATATTGGACCCATACTCTTGGCTAAGACTGACGACAAGAGACCAGAATGGCAAGAAATCGCTGGTAAAAGTCCAAACCTGAAGGCGCTATGGGCCCAGTGGCACTCTCTTAAAATAGAAAATGGACTACTGAAGAGAGCGTGGGAGAGTGCGGATGGCAAGACCGTAGTCAGTCAGTTGGTTGTTCCTGGTAGCAGAAAATCAGATGTACTAGAGGAAATGCACAACGGAACAAGCGGAGGCCATTTTGGGGTCAACAAAACATTGGCCAAAATTAAAGAGCGGTATTACTGGGTGAATTATCGTGAAGACGTCGAATCTTGGTGCCGCAAGTGTGAAGTTTGTTGTGCCACAAAAGGACCTCGAACAAGATCACGGGGTCGAATGGTGCAGTACACTATAGGTGCTCCATTCGAGAGGGTGGCAATTGATGTCGCGGGACCGTTTCCTCAGACTGAGTCGAGCAATAAATACATCTTGGTCGCCATGGATTACTTCACTAAATGGCCTGAAGCATACGCCCTGCCTAATCAAGAAGCATCGACTGTGGCAACGGTGCTAGTAAATGAAATGTTCTGCAGATTTGGAGTCCCTCTCGAACTTCATTCTGATCAGGGCCGAAATTTTGAATAGGCTGTTTTCCAGAAGGTCATGGAACTTCTCGGAATTCGCAAGACCAGGACAACTCCTTTGCATCCACAGTCGGATGGGATGGTAGAGAGATTTAATCGGACCATGGAACATTACCTGTCTAAAATGGTGGCAGATGATCAGCGTGATTGGGACCAACATCTACCTCTCATGTTGATGGCATATCGAGGCTCTACGCATGAAGCCACTGGTTATACTCCGGCGAGAGTAATGTTCGGAAGGGAAATGAGGCTTCCTGCGGATTTGATGTATGGAACACCAGAAAAAGAGTCGCTCAACTCTGAGAATTTTGTGGAGGAGCTTAAGGAGAGGCTGAACAATGTTCATTAACAAGTCAGGAATTAACTGCGGATATCCAGTGATCGAGCCAAAGCAAGATATGACTACTGATTTGGTGTGGCTATACAATCCGAGGCGAAAGGTGGGGAAGTCGCCCAAACTTTGCCAAAATTGGGAAGGACCTTATACAATTATAAAGAAGATTAATGATGTGGTGTATAGGATCCAGCGGACCCCTAGGTCAAAGATGAAAGTTGTTCATTTGGTTCGATTAGCACGATACCATGGAACTCTATCTGTTCGGGACGAACAGCCTTAGGAGGAGGGTAATGTTACGATTCGCAGCAACGCCGCATGGGAGGCGGGGCAACGCATGGGAGCGTGTTGGTTGGTGGAGCTTCGCGACCTATCCGCGCTGCGTCATGGCTGACACGAGTGATTTATTGCTCGTCAGGCTTAATCTAGAAGGCAGTTGTTTACAACCGTTTTTTTTATGTGAGATTATTCAAGAATTCTTATAAAGAACTTTCTAGGTTTTTCTGTAATTTTAGGATTGTATATAAAAGGCGCATAGAGCGGCGGTTGACAATAGTCGTATTTTGATCGAGCTGTAAGTAAGCTAAAGTTACGAAGCGATAATAGAAGGCTATAAAGTGTTAAGTAGTGAGTTATTTAGTAGTCGAGTGTATTTGTGGAATAAATAAATGGTGTTTTCGTGTTAAATCGTTGCACTGGAATTTTTGAACCCTGAGTTCGCAACAATATACAAGAAATCCGATGTTGGTTTTAACGGAGACCTTAAAATAGCAGCGGATAATTATAACAACTATTTACTGTCAAAAGTTCCCGAATTATTAAGAGAGTTGTCTGGGGTACCATCAGATTATGACTTATTAGATAATGATCAGTCAATGCTCTTAAGACCGGTGAGGCCGTATGACTTATGTCAATTGTCAAAAAAGCTTAAGAATAAGTATAGTTGCGGGGTAGATGAGATACCAACTAGAGTGGTCAATATGTCAATTCCTATTGTCCAGAAAATCCTTTGCTACTTGATAAATAACAGTTTCAAAAAGGGAATATTTCCAAACCAGCTCAAAATTGCTCTAATTCAACCGCCTTTTAAAAGAGGCGAACGTGAATTAATGGAAAAATACAGACCTACCAGCATTTTGCCAGCTTTCTCAAAACTTTTTGAATTGGCCATGTGTGAACAATTATTGCACTTTCTGAGAAAGTGCAACGTGCTGAATTCTATTCAGCATGGATATATGGCTGGAAGATCCACGCAGACAGCTATTTATGAATTTACAACTAGTGTTTTAGAGTATATAGAACAAGGATGCTTGGCGCTAGGGGTAGGTTTGAATCTTTCAATGGCATATGATTGTGTTGATTTAAGTTTGTTAATAGTTAAATTGGAGCGATATGGAATTAGGGAAAATACAATAAATCTGTTTAAGTCATACTTAACGCACAGGGAATAAAAGGTCAAGATAACGAAGGATGGACAAACTTACTTTTCTGAGATTAGGACAAGGGATATTGGCATTGCACAGGGTAGTATTGCGGGGCCAATTTTGTTTATTGTTTTTCTGAATGACCTCAAATCCATCGTAACTGCAGGGAATCAGAATATAGTTTGTTATGCAGATGATAGAAACCTGATATTGGGTGGGAGGACATGGACTGACTTGGAGCATGGAGGAACTGCTTTTGTGCAGAAAGCAAAAGACTGGTTTAGTAATAACAATCTAATACTGAATCAAAATAAAACAAATGTAGTTATATTTAGAACTAAGCAAGCTAGAGTTGCCAGAACGAAAACTATAGTGCTGTCTATAGTGTTGACACAAATCTTGGACAAGACGAGATGTTTACTTGGAACTTCGCCCAGTTGCAGGCCTCAGCTTCGCTCCGGCCGTCAATCTCTGGGCTCAGCACGAAAAGACCCACTTTTACTCCTAGTGACATAATCTACTATTATAAACAAACTAACTATTTCATTTAAGCAATAAAAAGCGTTGTATATTACTTATGTAATGGATGTATGTAATTAAACAAATTTTTACTTAAATTAAAATAGTAAGTACAGGAAGTATTAACGACTTGAGACATTTTACTTATATAAATATTTTTAATATAATAAATAATATGATTGTTTTGCCTTAAGGATTGAGGCCTAAACATGATTATGGACATCTATTTTAGTTGCATTTCGACATCGAAATTTTGCAGTAAAATTTGAAATTACCAAAGAATGCTAAATCCAGATCCATATGATATAGAAAGGATGATTGAGATCAATTTCGATGTCGAAAGACGTTAGAATCAGCCTTACAAACTACTAGGTGGTTCATTAGAAAAAGTTATCTAGATGGCTATACATTTTTAACCGAAAAGGATAACATAATCAAAATATATAAACTGTTGTTCCTTCATCTATTTCTTTTAAAGTTTTACAGCCAACTAGATAAGGTTTTTAAATAAACACTCCCTATAAGCATAGCAAAATCCTAAAAAGTGGTAAGCATAAATAAAATGAATTTAAAAATGTTTTGTTATTTTTTTTTCATAATTACAAAACTACATAGTTTTTGCTGAATTTAGTAGTTTTCTTTGAAAAACCAATTAGTTGAAATTTGGTGTTGAATGACGTCACAAAGATTTTGCCACTTTGGCTTACTACTAATTTAGCTGAAAATGTGTAATTTGGTGATTATGCACACAAAACAAAAAAATATATAATAAAAAAAAATATATAAATATAGATAGAGGGCCCAGATGGGGTAGGGATGTGTGGATCGGGAGACTATAAAAAGAGCTTTTAAGGCCTAGCCGCAAGGCTTTGCCCCTCAATATTTACTTCTACTACTAGGACAAGAGGATTTTTTTAACTTCAGATACAGTGTAGTTTTCGATTTTGGTAATAAAAATATCAAAAAGTCGAAAACACGTGGTTAGAATTAAAAGATCATTTTTTACATCATAAGATGGCGCATGTAAGAATTAACATATAGCCTAAATTTGGTCCTTCCAGATTTATAGCAATCTGAGAAATTATAAAAAAACATAATTGAAAGGTCATGTTCAAAAAGCCCTCTATCTTTCTTAGGAGACTTTTTTGACAAGACAGTTCATGTTAAATCAGCATGTATATATCTAAAATTAAAAATAAGAAAGTTACCCAAAATGGGTGGCTTTTATATGAACACCCTATACTTACTTGGTTTATCGAAAACAGATGTTAACGATAAACTGGTAACAGCATCATTTTTAATTAAAACTTATTTCTGCTGCCAAGGTACTGTCCTCCCATAGATGATGATTTGTCCTCCCAAAGAGTACAAATCCTGTGTGATTTCTGAAGGCGTTCAATTGGCACATGTATAGTCCAAAGGTAAGTAGGTACCTACTTCGGTCGCCTTCTAAATTTTCTAGTGAAAGCAAAATCAAGAACCTGTACTTAAAGAAAAAGAAGTGTTTCAGTTCATATGTTTGGCTCATTGTTCATCTTATTAGAACCCAAAATTGAGAATAAGGGTTTCGCTTTATGATACTACCTTTAGAGATTTAGTAAACCGATCTTTCTAGTCATGTATGTAACTATTAAAAGTTATATGTAGCTTATAGTTCTTTGTCTAAACTATCCATTGAGGCCAATGAGGCTTTAGAACGTCCGTCTTAATAAGAAGATCTTAATAAGACCACTTTTACAGCCAGCCTTTTAGCTGTAGGCGCAAGTCTTTAAGACACCTTTTTAAAGTCTTCGGGCATCAAGACGTTATTTCGCCATTAAAAAGACATCTTTAAGAAGTCCAGTGCTGTTTGGGAGAGGTCCCTAGCCTAAATATTTTGAGGTTTACTTACCCCTTCATCTCTTGGAAAGCTATGCAACTGGATACCGCGTCTGTATTTTATATTAGTAATAGTTTGGAACACAACAGTAATACATTTTGAGAAAATCTGATTAATAAAAACTGGAAAAACGTAATAAAATCATCTGATAAATAAAAAAATTGTCAAATTTGACAAGAACACCGCCATGATACCAACGCCGCGCGATTTCAAATCGGTGTGAAATCGTAGGGTGTCATGAAACGTTGCTTGACTTCTTTTTTCAATTCAACTCTCGTGAATGGGGCCTTAACTAGCAAATCTATTGGACGATTGCTCCCATTAGAGATAAACAGCCCTGGGTTTCACATCACATATATCTCGCATGCCCTAGTGGAAGCAACCGCCGTCTTCCGATGGCGCCACTTGCATATATGCACAGTGCCTTGAGCAATAGAGGAAACCAAGTTAATACTCGAACTCGTATTTCTATCAGGTTTGAGGTATACCATAGTTATGTTCGAGTCCAGCCCTGTCTCGTTTAGCTTGCAAATAGACAATTGCAGACGAAGCAACCCAGCCCCGGCAGTCCCTGATTGAAGCAACGACCAAAGGACAGAGTTGGCATAGACGTTAGAGTAGTCAGATGTATTTCTGTTTTATCAATTTTTATTAATAACTTGTAATAATTTTAAAGTTTGAATTAAACAATATTTTTTTAAAAATGTGTTACGATTATTCGTAAACATAAAGTGGCGCAGCCGGTAGGTTAGTGAAAGGGATTTCAACGCGAAAAACCAGTCGGTTTCAACCGTTTATTCAATCGAACCTAGTGTTAAGAACTGTATCAGAAAACACTAAATTATCATGTTAATCGGGTCTAGCAATGTATTGGGTAGTAAGAAGAACCTGTGAGAAGAAAGAAGCATGCAGCCTTCCTTTCTGTAAGTTAATCCTTTTATAGTTTATCCTGTCTATGTCATTCTCCTCGAATTCATCAAATTCCACTGCGGAAAATAGTGAAAACGAGCTAGATATTGATCGTGTTTCTACTGCAGAAAACGCAACTAATTTAGATAATTTTAATTTAGAAAAGTTATTCAATAACTTAGCAATTTGTGAGAAAATTCCTATAATGGCACCACCAAATTTCGATATAAAGCTTTTAGAAATCATTCCGAAATTTGACGGAAATCCACTAGAATTATCAGCTTATTTAGAAACTAGCAACAAGTTAATTAGTACATATTGGAATAGCGAAGACACCGAGTGTGTTCAGAATCTAACAGTTATCTATGGCATTTATGCTAAATTGATAGGAAAAGCTCGCGAAGTTTATAGCATTTGCATTACCAAAGATTGGAAAACTGTAAAATCAGCGCTTATCGCCCATTTTGGTGATCAACGTGACGAAAATGGCTTACTGTTTGATTTAGACCAATTAAGACAACACCTAAATGAAAGTTCCTTGCAATTTCACACTCGCGTCATGTCAAATTTGAAAGCATTACACAATTACGTCGATACCCACAGTGATCCGTTAAATATAAATTCTGCTCGTGTCAAGAAAGATTTTTATAATGTACATGCATTAAAAATATTCCTGGCAGGCTTGAGAGAACCTCTTGGTTCCACAGTTCGTGCAATGAAACCATTGGACTTAGCAGAAGCTACGCAGCATATAATATCTGAAAGTAACATTAGACACTTACAAAATCCCTCTCGAAACGAGAACAGTTTGTCATTGAACAAAGGCAAACAGAATCCAAGACAGTTTGTTCAACCGCAAAATTACTTTTTGCCAAATTTTCAATATATGCCCAACTTCACTCAACCACAACCTGTGTTGCCTCAAATATCTACACAATTTCCACACAATCAAAACCCCCAAAACACCATACAACTTAGGAATATACCTCCACAAAAGTTTCCCGGCGAAAAAACATTTAAATCACCAAAAAATCCCACTAACTTTGGAAACCTAATCAACAGAAAGCTCAAAACCTCCCAAAACCAGTCCCTATGAGTGGCATTTCACATGGCACGTTAAGATCTTTTAGACCTCAAAATAATCAATTCCAAATGTATAATATAGGCACACCCCCCAACGCATTTTATTATTTTGATCCTTCTGAGCCTTCAACTTTTTACGCGTACCCTGAACCTTACTATTATTCACACAACCAATTCGAACAAGAAAAATGTACACAAATGAATGAAAATGAACGACAGCGAACTATCACTGACGTTACTGACACATCCGACCAGAACAGTAGTTCTCAAAACATGACCTATGAACTGCAGAATTTTTACGAAACCGAGCCAAACGACAAAATAACATAGAAATCCATTCTATTTATGACAAAATGGACCTCCCATATATCAAAATATTAAGTCCACCCTTGAAACTCTTAATCGATACGGGAGCCACTAAATCTTTTCTTAATCCTGAAATCGCTGAAAAATATTTTCAAAATTTTGTCAGAAAAGAACCTTTTACGGTATCCTCAGTATTTCAAACGACTAAACGTGATTTCTGTGTTGACGTCCCATCCTTTAACGAGTTTATGTCGAATAAAAATATCAAATTTTACCTTTTTAAATTTCACCACTTTTTTTATCGCCTCATAGGATACGAAACCCTCAAAGAACTAAATGTACAATTAGACCATCGAAATAATACCCTCAAAACACCTGAGGCTGAGATACCTTTATCTCACTATGAATGAAAATCTAAATTTTTATTTTTTACCCGTATAGACCCCTATAATGTCGAGACTTTTACAGTCCCAGTATCAGTTCCAGATGGAGAAATTATAATCAGAGAAACAGATATTTTCAACTGTAAAATCCCAGCGTGTTTAACAACCGCCGTTAATGGGTATGCGCCAGTAGAAATTCAAAATAACACAAATGAAGTCCAAGATATTCAGTTATATGCCCCAATACCCGTGGATAGCTTTCACAAGTAACAATTTGACATATTTAATATAACCATCGAAAAAACTCCTAATGAATTCATAAAAAAATCTGAGATCAAGAATCTCATAAGAACAAGTCATATGAATCCAGAAGAAAAATTTCATATCGAAAAATTATGTCAAAATTTCTCCGACATTTTCCACCGCGAAAACTCTCCTCTCACTTTTACAAATCAGGTAAAGCACAGAATTAAGACCATTGATGAAAACCCTGTGTACACAAAGACATACCGTTATCCATTTATTCATAAACCAGAAGTCAAAAGGCAAATCAATGACATGCTGAAACAAGGCATTATTCGACCTAGTGAATCACCATGGTCCTCACCAATCTGGATAGTGCCAAAAAAAGCTGATGCATCTGGTCAGAAAAAATGGAGAATGTGCGTAGATTATAGAAAGATCAATGATCGAACCATTGATGACAAATACCCCATACCAAACATATCCGACATTTTAGACAAATTAGGGCGCTCCCAATATTTTACAACCCTTGATCTGGCAAGCGGCTTCCATCAAATCGAAATGCACCCTGATGACGTAAAAAAAACCGCTTTTAATGTAGAGAATGGGCATTACGAGTTTTTGCGAATGCCCTTCGGCTTAAAAAATGCCCCAGCCACCTTTCAAAGGGTCATGGATAACGTTTTAAAAGATGTTCAAAATAAAATTTGTTTTGTCTATATGGACGATATCATTGTGTTTTCAACATCTTTGCAAGAACACATCGTTAACCTAAAACAAGTCTTTCAGAAACTAGGCGACCACAATTTAAAAGTGCAATTAGACAAATCGGAATTTCTACGAAAAGAAGTAGCATTTCTCGGACACATCATCACACCTGACGGTATTAAACCTAATCCGGACAAGATAAACGCTATAGTATACTATCCTATTCCTAAAACAACTAAAGAAATAAAATCGTTTCTTGGCCTATTAGGTTACTACCGCAAATTCATTCCGAATTTCGCAAAGTTGACAAAACCATTCACTAACTGCTTGCGAAAAGGCGCGACTATTAACATAAACGACGCCGTTTACATCAAGACCTTTGACGATTGTAAAATGATTCTGACAAACGAACCATTATTACAATATCCCAATTTCTCAAAAGAGTTCAATCTTACCACAGATGCAAGTAATTTTGCTATAGGTTGTATATTATCTCACAAGACTGCCTGTTGACCTATCTGAACAAGACAAGCCAATTGCGTATGCGTCAAGAACCCTGAATACAGCCGAGCAAAATTATTCTGTTATAGAGAAAGAACTGTTAACGACTAAAAAGCTAACGCGGCGATTATCAATCTCACAACTATAAATTTATTATTTGAATTGAATGTAAATACAAGTTATTTACATAACTAATAAAATATTCAGAGCAACCACCCAACGACGAGTCAAAATGTCAACTCCCGCAAAACTGCCTTCTTTCCCACGTCCCGGTACGCATCAGCCTCCCTTGACGTAATCCGATACCCACTTGATAAACTCCCATATGGATCTTTATGGGTTCCTCGAAACGAAGTGGGCTAGATTAACTTTTGGTTGCTTTGACCCCCGACGATAACATTCGGCCATTCCTGACCATGGAGTGTCCACACTCTCCATACTGGATCTACAAAGAGAAAACGTCTAAAGACATCGACATAAACGCTGTATCTATTTTTTTTTCCCAAGAATTTTAAGAAATGTCATAATCAGTACAGCATCTCCTTGGAACAGCTTCAGCTAAAGTTTAAGGTATAGAATTTCATAACTGGGCAGAATATACATTAAATACAAAGCAAGTTGGTTAATGATTACACAAATAGATTATTAATATCACGGTACGGTCATTCGTAACTGCAGTTTACGAATGGTTTAAACCTTATGGGACCCACACTAGCATCTTGGAACGCAGTGCCAACTGGAATACCGGGCCTTACCACCCTATTCCAGTCCTGGCCTGTCCGCCCTCATCTAGCCGCTGGAATATGAGTCTACCGGGACGCAGTACCAGACTGAAATACCGGGACTTACTACCCTATTTCAGCTATCCTGGCCAGCCCGCCCCACTCAATTCCAGTTACTTAACAGCCTACCTTACGTAACCTTTCAAAATTGAATCCATGGCTTGATATTGTCAATGCCAGCCACGCTCAAGTATGGTGTCCTTGACCTTGTCATTCCGGGGATATCCCTGACCTCGTACCGGTCACATCCCAATACCTTGGAAATCCTGAAAGGACCCCGCCATTTCGACATCAGCTTTTGGCTGGCGCCCGTTGCTGGGGTGGTCATCATTTTCAGCAGAACCAAATCTCCTACTTGGTATACCTTTGGTGCACACCGCTTGGAGTCAAACTGCGCTTTTTGACGTGCCTGATACCCAGGATAATTCTCGCGCACTTTTTGACGCAACATGGTTACATCTATAACGTCGCTAATTGGCGGAGGGTACAACGCAACTTGTCCGGTAACACGATACCCTAGTAAAACTTCACTCGGGGCTGCCCCTAGTGCTTTATTTATTGTCCCATTTAAGCCCAGCTGAATGTTCGGTACGTTCTCATCCCAACTGTCATCATGTCAATTTGCACCCATAGTTGACAATGAATCCAAAATTGTTCTATTATAGCGTTCGACTTGCCCGTTCCCTCGGGGAAGCCCCACCGCATTCAGGTAGTGAGCAATACCGCGTATTTTACAAAATTTCTTAAATTTTTGAGAAGTAAATGATGTTCCTCTATCGCTTATTATTCGTCTAGGAGCCCCAAAGAACTTTATCATGTCACTTAACGATTCCAGAACGTAACGTGTTTTTGTATTTTTCACAGGGTACATTACGACGAATTTCGTAAAGGCATCTATTATGACTAAAAGCTGAGTATTTCCCCGTGTACTGTCAACAAAAGGTCCTAAGTGATCGATATGCACAGTGTGGAATGGCCGTGCCACTTTGGGTATAGGATTTAAATAACCTGGTTTTTTGTTATTGGACGATTTTTGATACAGGCAATTAAGACAGTTTTTGACATATTTCTTTATAAACCGTCTCATATGTGGAAACCAGTATAAGCGCGCCACCGAATCGTATGTCTTATCGTATCCAAAATGACCAATATCATCGTGGTTTAATCGTAAGATTTGGTACCTTGCTTCTTCCGGAACTACCCACCGTGGTCCAAAATTTGTTATTTTATAAACGATTCCACCTTTTAATTGGTACTGATTAAAAATATCCCTATGGTTTTGAGCATCTCCTGTTGATAATATTTTCTTAATATCTTTAATTACCTTACTAGATTCTTGGGAGGCCAAAAGCCAGCCGCTTTCTGTTATATTTATAGAGTTCACGTTTATCGCATAATGACCGTCCGGGACCTTTTCAGCATCCTCTTCAGAATCAGGTATTGGGTTACGGCTCAAGGCATCTGCATGACGTAGCTGAGAATTTGGCCGATGTTTAATACCATAGTTGTACTCATTTAAATCCATAACCCAACGTCCGATTCTAGGATTAATTTCGCCTTTTTTAAATGTGCTGACGACCGCAGAACAGTCTGTAAAAATTATAAACTTTCTTCCGAATAAATAATGACGAAATTTCTGTACAGACATTACTACCGCAAGAGTTTCAAGCTCAAATGAACGGTATTTTTGCTGTTCTTTTGTTGTTTGTTTACTATAATAAGCGACTGGGTTTTCTTTCCCATTTTTAACTTGAACTAGAACACTTCCTATTCCTATGCGACTAGCATCCGTATACAATCGGGTCTCTAAAGCATTATCAAAAATTTGTAAAACGGGTTTAGATATTAATGTTGATTTCAAATAATTGAAGGCGTCCTGCTGCCGTTTTTCCCATTTCCAACGTGCATCTTTATGCAAAAGCTCACTTAATGCTTTTGATTTGTCTGCATATTTATAGATACATTTTCGGAAATAACTAGTTAGGCCTAGAAACTGGCGTACATTGTGTACGTTTAGAGGTATAGGGAATCGTTTAACGGCACTTATTTTAGTGTCTGTAGGCCGTAAGGACGAATTAGAAACTTCATAACCTAAAAATTAAATTTTTGTTTGTAAAAAGTAGCATTTGTTAAGTTTAAAAGTTAAGCCGTAATTTTGAAAATGCCGCAAAACCTCTTCCAATGTACTCAATACTTCTTCGATTGTCTTTCCCGGAATTAATATATCATCTAAGTAAACTAAAACTGTGTGAAATCTCATGGACCCTAATATTTTATTTATTATTTTCTGAAAGACCGATGGCGCATTAGTTAATCCGAAGGGTACTTTAAGAAATTCATATAAACCGTCTTGAGTGATAAATGCCGTTTTATGTATGGATTCTTCCGCAATTTTTATCTGATAATATCCCGATGCAAGATCTAGGCTGCAAAAATATTTGTATCCGGACAATCGGTCGATCTGATCCTCTATTAACGGTAAGGGATATTTATTCGGAATAGTATATTTATTTAAACTTCTGTAATCCACACATAATCTTTGGCCCCCATCTTTTTTTGCAACCAACAGGACCGGACTAGCGTACGCAGAATCTGATTCCCTAATAATGCCATGTTTTAACAGCTCTTCAACAATATCACGTATTATTTGACATTCTTTTTCGGGATATCTTCGTGGTCTATGAGTTATGGGTGTATTTATTGTTAAATCTATGCGCATTTCTTCAGAACAGGTGCCCACATCTAAACTATTAATTGCAAAAGATCTTTTAAATTGGTTTAACAGTGTTAAAAGGGAGCGTTCTGACACTGGATCATCAATACCAATATTAACGTTTGTTTTATCTAAAGCAAAGGCGCTACTTCGAGTGCTAAACTGGAGAGTCGAACCAGATTTTAGGTACAATATATCATTTAGCTCTGTAAAGTTTTGACCTATCAGGATATCAACATCCAAAATTTTTTTGTTTATTATATAAAATTTTATTCGTTTTTTGATAGAGTCAATGTTTACGTTGGCTATTACAAAATGTGAAACACTGAGAGGGGTGTCCGAAAGTGTTTTAATAAAAATAGGTGTTTTAAGCAGTTCTGGTTTTAAGCCTAATGATATGACGATAGGTTTGTTAACAAGCGAACATTCACTGCCAAAATCAATAAAACATTTGACCAGTTTACCCTCGAGATAGATATTTTTAATATATTTCTGCATGGGTTTGTTAAATGTAGAATTTGACAGTCATAATGAATTATGATAAGCAACGATCGCCTTGCTAGCTTGATTTTTGTTTGGACATTGGCGCTTAATGTGTCCCTTTTCTTTGCAATGAAAACAATTTATCGAGGCCTGTGAAGAATTTTGTTTTGCCCTTGGCATATTTAGACTTCTTTCTGCGAAAGTTTTGGAATTAACCTTTAATGATGAATCCAATTTTTCATCGAAAGTTCTTAAATATCGCGCTAATTTAGCGGGATTAGTAATTTCCGATGTTTCCACCGAAAACTTAATTTGGGGATCTTGAATTCCCCTCCCCCATTATTAAATTAACTTTATCTTCATCAGTGATAACCAATTTCATTTTATTAATCAAAGCCAATTTTTCAAAACAGTACTCGTACAGACTTTGATTAAATTGTGGAACACACTGCAACATTTTTGTCATATCTTCGTGTAGGTTCCTTTTGGATATAAATTGATTACGCAATAAATCTTTCCATTCGACCCAGGTAAATATGCGCGTTGGCAATGCGCGATACCAAGTTTCAGCCGAACCTCGCAATTTACTAAGGGCCAGATGACAAGTTATTCGATCAGACCAATTATGAATGAGAGCATATTCATCTACGGCATCTAACCATTCCACAATGTCATCGCTTACTGGATTAAATTCATTTATTAAATTGTTACTAACTATCCCAGAATTGTTTGACCTTTCTGCAATACCCTCAATACTTCTTAATAAAGCTCGACTTAATGAGATAATAGGCTCACTACCCTCCTGCTGACAACGCTGCCCACTTGTAGACGCAACTGCTAGGGGAGGCGTGTAGCTCCTGTTTTGATCAGCTGAAGTACGTTGATTGTTCTCATACACATTTCGATGATCACCAGTACCACCACTTCGCGAACGGCTTCGTGCACTAGGGGTTACCGATCGATCCCTCCGCCTGTCAGAAAATGCGCCGCGACGATGCATTATTTTAGTTTTTTTTTTTGTAGAACGTTTTGTCTATATAATCTGCGGTACAATTAAATAGGCACTGAGCTTCTAATCCCACTTCTGATGTTAACGACTAAAAAGCTAACGCGGCGATTATCAATCTCACAACTATAAATTTATTATTTGAATTGAATGTAAATACAAGTTATTTACATAACTAATAAAATATTCAGAGCAACCACCCAACGACGAGTCAAAATGTCAACTCCCGCAAAACTGCCTTCTTTCCCACGTCCCGGTACGCATCAGCCTCCCTTGACGTAATCCGATACCCACTTGATAAACTCCCATATGGATCTTTATGGGTTCCTCGAAACGAAGTGGGCTAGATTAACTTTTGGTTGCTTTGACCCCCGACGATAACAGAACTTTTTGCAATAGTTTGGGGAACGAAATATTTTCGGCCATACCTTTTCGGGAGAAAATTTAAAATAATTACCGATCATCAACCTTTGCAATGGCTAATGAATCTTAAAGAACCTAATTCACGTTTAGTTCGTTGGCGGCTCAAACTTGAAGAATTCGAATACGACATTATTTATAAAAAAGGCAAAAAAAATACAAATGCCGATGCTTTATCGAGAATCGAGTTAAACGTTAACGAAACAAACGGCGACGCCGACAATTCAGAAGCACTCCCTATTCTACGTTATATGAGACAATATAATGAGAATCCCATACTAGACCAAGACAATAGACTTAACACACCACCCGAAAATGAAGAAGAAGCGACCGATAATCAGTGAATAATTGGTCAGGTTGACCCAGAAGACAATGACGATATCGAAACTGTACATACGAGTGCTGAAAACCCCATTCTTACAATAAATATTACTGAAAGACTATTAAACTATTTTTTGTGTCAAATCGCAGTAATAAAAGTACCAACTAATCCAAAAATGATGATAAAGACATTTTTTAAAACCCCTGTAAATAGAACAAGATAGCAGAGTAAAAAGGGGTTTAATTAATCCCATGGGTTCCCTTATTAATCATATTACTGGAAATTTAGACGAAGATGACGCAAACGAAATTCATCAAAATATTTTAGACCTAGAAAGTAAGCAAAGTAAAATCATAAATAAAGTAAATAAACAAATATCCTTAACCTCTAGTATAATGAATAATATTAATAAGACTATGTCAATTGTCTCCTTCAATCAGCAAGCTATTGAAAATAAAATAAACTAAATTGTGAAAGAGCTAAGCAAAACCAGATCCGGCTACAATCATTATTTGGAAATTCGCGAAATACTAGACCAAATCAAGCTAAATTTGGACTCTATTCTGAACTTTCTTAGTGACATCAAAAATGCAATCAGTTTTGCATATTTAAAAACATTAAACAGAATCACTATCACGCCAGACGATCTAAAAGAAATTGTTGTCGAATTTCATAAGTTTTATGAAAATTCCCAACTCCTATTTAACGATTTAGATTTTCTAAAATACTATAGTGTAGTAGAAGTAAGTGTTTATGCAGTAGAAAACAGGATTATATTCTCACTAGATTTTCCGTTGGTGCACTCTGATACATTCGAATTATATTATCTGTTCTCCGTACCCAACAAAAATCAGTCCATTATAATCCCTCCCTCGACGTATCTTATTCTGAGCAACACCCATTACCAATACCAAGAAGAGCAGTGCATTGACCTGCAGCCGATCTACTTCTGCAAGAAGAACCAGCCCATACATGAACACCCTGATTGCATTACTTCAATGATGTCGATCAGCCATAATTTGGACAACTGCCAGCTGACACCCACACATGTCCAGCAGTCAATACTTGAGGAAATTGATCCCAGCCATTACATCGGCATCTTCCCACGCCACGAGAAAATGCAGACAAAATGCGTAGAAAGTGAAGTTTCAATGCTAAAAGGGTCCTATGTCATTGTTGTCCCACCAGGCTGTTCTATAAGAACTTCAAGCTACCAGTATAAAAACGAAAAGAATGTCTTTCGTGGCCATCCTGTAATTTTGGACAACATCAGAGCTAACAATATCTCAGTGTTAGACGTGGAAAAACTGAAGTTAGAGAAAATCCTTTTGGATAGACTACATGAACTTCAAATTCAAGCTTCACAGGAAAAATCTCTTGAGGCAACTCAATTGCATACTCGATATTGAAGATGGTCCCTTTGGCTTGTTATAACCGTAATAATTTCTATCGCATGCTACCTCACATTTCGTTGCTTTAAGCAAAAGAAATTTGAGAAAATCCAGTTCCTGAGAAGAAGATGTGCTCCACTTGTTACAGTAAACCCTGTTGATGAAACGCAAGTAATTCCACCCATGCGTTCCATTTAGCGATGGAGGAGTTATGTTCGAGTCCAGCCCTGTCTCGTTTAGCTTGCAAATAGGCAATTGCAGACGAAGCAACTCAGCCCCGGCAGTCCCTGATTGAAGCAACGACCAAAGGACAGAATTGGCATAGATGTTAGAGTAGTCAGATGTATTTCTGTTCTATCCATTTTTATTAATAACTTGTAATAATTTTAAAGTTTGAATTAAACAATAATTTTTTAAAAACGTGTTACGATTATTCGTAAACATAAAGTGGCGCAGCCGGTAGGATAGTGAAAGGGATTTTGGGACTGTAATAGAAGATTATACAATTGTGGATAAAAATAAGCACATATTTTTAAAATTGGTGCTCTTCCGTTCGCGTAAAAGAACTATAAGAAGTATACCGATCTCCTCCAAAATTGGCGACTGAGCGGAGCCAAAAAAAAACCGAAACATTGTCGTTGATCTGTAAACTCTCCTTATCGTTCTTAATAGTAAAATATACTATTACAATTTCGTTGATTGAAATGTATGAAATTGTCATTCGTTGTTTTATTCATGTTCTGTTGCTTTTTTCGTCAAACTAGAAAGTGCTACATTACTTAAAGTTTTTACTTGGCCAAGGACGTTCTAAACGTATGAAGTTTTTGCACTTAATAATCAAAATGTTGAAACCTCGCAAGCGGGATAATTACAATGAACGACAAAAAGGAAAATGAGCTTAATTAATTATTGCTCTTTTTGTCGTATTAATGGCGAATTCCTGGGTAGCCTAAGGGAAAATTAATTACCAGAAGAGTTTTTCTCATTGCAGCTGAACTGGGAACAATATGGTAATACTGGATAAATCTCCTTAAAGGGTAGATTTTGAATAGTAAAGCATCTCAGAGGGTAAATGCATTCGGTTAATTATATTTTCTTTTAGTATTGTACGGGACGTTCAATTTTATACACAGATTTGCCTTTTTAGTCTGCTTCCCGTCATGGCTAATTTTCTAGCAGGAATTTAGAAGTTACAAAGGTCATTCACATAATAGCTATTTATGTAACCAGTTACGAAAAGTCCGATTTTGTGTAACGATTGAATGTTTGAATTTTGCAATTTGAATGAGATACACAAAAAAAGCTTTTTCTAATTTTGACATATAAAGTGGCACTTTTCAATACTGGTGACAGTGACGTAACGTCCTACTTTTCGTAACTAGTTACGAAAAGTAAAATCTTTCGTAACTGGTGATGAAAAGTTCGTTTCACCACCAGTTGCAAGTTTCAGTTGTGGCACACCGTTGCTACAGTTTTACGGTATTAAGTATATACAAAGTGGTTTAAAAGTAAATATTGAAGTTTAGTAATAATAACTCTCTCTCTAAGTAGGTATTTGTAGTCAAAATTAGAAAAAATCTTGTATGAAACACGTGACGAAAAGCCTTTTTTGTGTATCTTATTCAAATTGCGTCATCAACATTCATTCGTTACCCAAAATCGGACTTTTTATAACTGGTTACATAAATAGCTATTTCGTCACGTGTTTCATACAAGATTTTTTCTAATTTTGACTACAAATGGAAACTTAGAGAGAGTTATTATTATTAAACTTCAATATTTGCTTTTAAACCACTTTGTATCTACTTAATACGGTAAAACTGTAGCAACGGTGTGCCACAACCGAAACCTATTTGTTTCTATGGTGATAAAACGAATTTTTCATCACCAGTTACGAGAGACTTTACTTTTCGTAACTAGTTACGAAAAGTAGGACGTTACGTCACTGTCATCAGTATTGAAAAGTGCCACTTTATATGTCAAAATTAGAAAAAATATGTTAGGATTATCACCCCACATATACGAAATTTGTAAATGCCAGAATCGAATATAAATAATT
Organism: Taphrorychus bicolor; assembly: GCA_951812265.1. Classification (NCBI taxonomy): domain Eukaryota; kingdom Metazoa; phylum Arthropoda; class Insecta; order Coleoptera; family Curculionidae; genus Taphrorychus; species Taphrorychus bicolor. The sequence goes on along the minus strand of OX638301.1, from coordinate 43,887,745 downwards.
TTGTTTTTCTACGACTGCCTCGAAAATGAACAAATGCGCACTACTAACTACCGTTGAAAATTGCTTATTGCAAACAGCTGATTGCTTTGCACACTTTGCACACCTTGCATATATTTTATAATACGAATGATTATTTATGAACCAAACTTTATTTTAACTTCAGTTAATTTAAAGATATATGGGGCTTAACCGACTCAATTTTTAGCCTTCTAATAAACATTTAACTGAAATTTTTCCTTACCTTAATATGGGTTCTTATTATGTTGACGTTTCTAATGAGTACCCAAAGTATCATTAAATAGCTTAGAACTGATGCACAATTATAATTACCCCCTTTATACTAAGTTTTATTAATTAATTAACAATTATGTGGGCGTTCCGATGAGCCCAACAAGCAAAACGGCGGAACGCGAATCTCAGTTGTGATTGGAGTTTGACTTGTCATTTTTAAAAATTTAATATTTGGCGGTAATCCGCCGAGAGCTAATGCCGCAATTTTGACATTTCCGCATTTTTGCTCTCGCCCTTATTATCCGAATACATTAAGGTTTGACGCATGCCTTCAAAAGCCTACCGCGTCTCGATGTTTAAGTCACTTTGACCAGTCCAAAGGCTTTAAATAAAAAAAAAATGCTTCAAATTTGATTGTTTAGATACTTTGTGTGATCTTTAAAGTGTAATTGTGTAAGAACCAAATTTTTGTTATAATATAATATTTCGGCACAACACCCGTAATAAGCGTTTCTAAGAACCGAAATTTAAGCAGAACCCGATGTCTCGAGGGTTTTGTTATTTTAACTGGTAATAAATATGTCAAGTGACCATGTAGGCACTTATGATTTCTACCCTCGTCCTGGGAATTTAGCCTGGATCGATTGCGTAGATTGGTTTTTTGGCTTTTGCTTTAAAGAAATATTTAGAGTCGGTTATTAGTGTGACGCTTACTAAACTGTGCGGTTGTGGTGTTGTTTTGTGCCCGAGTTCTCTTGAATAGGTGAGATTTCTCACTGAGTTTACCTTGTTTATATCATGGTTATTCTATTTTTCTTTTATTTAATGAAATATCTCAATCAACTCATATTAAATTGATGAATATTTCTCAATAATTAAAAGTCAGGCATCATGTTAATTTCTATTCTACCGCTTATCTTTGTTTTGGTGCTTGGTATGTTTTTTTTTAGCGTACGATTGGTCGTATTGCTGGCGATTAAGGTACGAATGGTCGTATCGTTGGTTTAGGACGTCGGTCCTTAGAGATGTTTGACACATTTCCTATTAATTGCTGTTCATTGATAAGGGCTGAAAGAATTTACCATGGCCTTGTGCACTGTGTGTGCGTTTTTGGCTATTATGGCACGAATAGTCGTGACTGGGGGTTTCGAACTGAACACTCAGATCTTGAAGTTGGCTTTTGGTTATTTGATAGATAATAATTTAGCCCCTTCTTGTGATGAGTTGAAGTTGGCCTGCCGCCGTGGGGACGCCCGATTGTTTTTTTTTGTACCAGTACCAAAACTTGTGCTTCCGGTACGATTGGTCGTACTTGTGTTGATGTGGCAGCATCCAGCCCCTTGATAGGGATTAAAGGATTGTTTATCACATCTTCGCGGCATTGCAGGGTGCGAATAGTCGCATCAGTGGTTATGAATAGCAATCCGGCCTCATGGAGAGGATATAAATTTATTAAGAATAAATACAGGATTGTCTATTGCATTTTCACAGATAGGCGTTTAGGGCATAGTGGTCTGTGTCCGTAGTATAGATCTTTTCGATGCCAGGGCATAGTGGTCTGTGTCCATAGTATAGATCTTTCGATGCAATACCTTTTCAATTATTGAGTTTCAACATATTTTCTCAGTTAAGTTTTAATGGAGTATTTTGATTGAAATTTGTTTAATCAAAGCTTATAAAATGAGCTTGACACAGTTTCTTAATTGAGCGTAACTTTAATAGCTTAATAATTCATATAGAATCAACTAGTGTTGAACAGGGTAACTCAACACCCTTTTACTTTTATTTCATATGCATTTCACCTGGCTTGCGGTCCTGGTCCTGCACAATACTCGGTTCGTCGTGTATTTTATTTTATTTTGTTCTTTCTTTTTTTTGTATTTTCTTTTTATTTTTATTACTTATTAATGTTATTGGCTTCTAAATCTTTAATTAAAATATTACCAAATAAATCATATAGAAGCAAAGACCGCCTCCACAATCTTAATGATTGAAATTCCTGACATTTTCCATTTTAACCCGACTTTAAAATTTGGGTTTTACAAATATTTTTCAGAAGCGAAATACGCTACAGAATTTTTCAGAAGTATGATGCTACAATTGTAATTTAATAGGTAGGCTTAAAGATGAAGCGACGCGAATTGTATTTTATGCTGGGAGAAAGGTGGTCTGTATCGATTAGTAAACAAATTCTGCATCTCAACAATTACTTAGAAATGTAAGTATCAATAATCTCTTAAATAACTAATAGCGTTTTTCACTGGCTGCCCTCGGTGCGCACTGGCCTGAACTCGGTGCGGATTCCATGTTTCACTGGGAGATCCAGGGCGCACTTTTTCGGAGTTGTATGTTTCACTGGGCGACTTGCACCGGAAAAGTGCGCACTGAGGGCAGAAATAATGGACCTGAGGGGTCGCGTCGGGTCCAGTTCAGTTCAAAACAAACATGAATCTTGACGGCGGAAAATGGTTGTTACGTCAGATGCAGTTTTTGATGATATATCACCAATAATTATTAACAATTACGTATTAAATGTATGTACTTCAATATTTACACGTTTTTGATAATAATAATATTTACTTGAAAATATATATGTGATCGAGTCCTTTAGCTGCTAAAATCAGGAAAAATACTGACGATTCAATCCAGGGTCCAGTCAAATGGAAACATTTTGTAAGTAAAATAAACCTCCATACCATATACATTATAATATTACATGTAAATCTATTCAGAAATATATTTATTGTAGGTTTGTAGCTATATACCTACTTTTATTACTACATAACTACTTACTTTCATCATATCATTCAGGCTGAGGACAAACATTTGAATTCTACACCCTGCAGTACTGATAATGACCATGTTCTTGTAGACTATACTAATAGAAAAACATAAAAAACCTAAAAAAAAACATAAATATTTCGCAAAATCAAACTAAAACACAATCCAAATCGAAAACCGATGTCAGGCTAACAAAGAAAAAGAAATTGAGTCCCTACAAAGATAGAATAGGTTTGGTGCAGTAAGTGACCTGTCATCAAACTTCCCATATCCAGGTTGGAGCTATTGGATAACATTGCCACATAACTGTACAGGAATTAAATAAAATTGGAACTTTGCAGATTCTGCCTACACAGAACCTAATCGGCTTTAGGTATAATTTAAAAGTGTACTTTCACATAACACTATTGATATCTGAGCATTACGTGATTGGAACAACTGTTAAGTAGCCCATTATTTCAACTCCAAATATTTTATGAATAAAAAATACTGAAATCAGGATTTTGTGTGTTTTTACTTTGCAATGTTTGTCTTCGTTTTAGTGTTTAACTTAACCAAGGCCAAGGAGGATACAATAATACTAAGCAAAGAATTATACCCTCATTGGTGCTTAACATACAGTTCCAATCATATTATTTTTGCTGTTTTTTAATACCTAAATAGCTTTATTGTTGTTGTATGGAAATTACAAAAAAGTAGCTAAGTAAGGAAACAGAAGCCATTCTTCATAATGTAAGGCAATGAAAGGAAAAAGTTATATTAAAAAAAAGGTAGCAAAATGGTTTTGTGGTTTGTGGCAAATATTATTAAGCATATTTACTTAAGTAGTTAATTTATTTATATAATTTAAAAATATGTTTTTATATTCTTGCAGTTTTAGTGAGATTGTATTGAAGAAAATCTTTGAGTAAGTGTTTGTTATAATAAAATGTGTGTTCCATTAAGAGACAGGTTTAGTTTTAAATTCTTCGATAAACAATTATAACAACAAATTGTAACAATATTTTTATATTAAAGGAACATTTATCATTTATTTTAAATACTACATCTTCATAACAAACCATCACGGTAGTGGTCTGGTAGCCTATGAAGTTTATTTTGCCTTAATTTATCACTGCACAGTTCAAGTGTTATCTATTTCTGACCACAGTAATCTCCAATTTTTGTTACAATTATTTCCTTGTAGACACAAAAGTGCTTGATTTATATGGATTTGGTGCAAGATATCCAAGTCTAGGGCATATACCGGGTGTCCAGCAGAACCCTGGACATAGGAGATTAACATGGGAAATCGGTTTTTATTTTTTTGCGCCTGTACGGTTGATTTGATTGAAAAACTTTTAAGAGTTGTAGAGTTTATAGTCAGTTATCATCCTGTAATTTTTTCAATACCACAGTTTTGGCTATTTTTTCGAAAAACGCCTCGAAAAGTGCAAAAATTTAAATTTGGCGCGTCACCCCCACCATGCATGTGCAGTGTCGCCAACATTATAATTTCTTATGTCAGACTCAGAGCTGATTTTTCTTTCTTATTTATTTTGAGGGACTATCATGTAGTAATTAACGTGATTATGCAGAGAAAATTAACTGAAAACCTGACGATAATGTTCTTAAATTATAGGTAAGTAAAAGTTACGTTTATAATTATCATAATTAGTAAAAGGAAAATCATTCCAATTTGTGTATGGCTGGTTGTCTAATTCATTTTAGTTTAGCAATACGACAACCACGATGACATTACAATTTGTCTCTTGTCACCAATTAAGGGTGTTCGTTGTTGTTGTTATTGAGGTGAATTCATCTATCTCCAAAGGTTTTACTTCAAAAGTGTCTATTTTGCAGTGGTGTGTGACGCGAGGCCCTATCCTGCATGTAAAAAAACCCTTGCTAAGTGCTGGACTCTACTATGACAGACAAAATCTCATTGGAAAACCAAATACAGCGCGACCCAAAATGCCAATCCACACATTGACAACTTCTCGACGTTGGTCTCGGTTGTCCTGCACTGTATGTGGATTTTAGAGAGTCCAAACTCATTCATTTTGTTGATTTGAGGGACCCATTAATCCAAATTAACATTCATTGGTGGAACAAATGTTTATAGCAAATAAGCAAGACCAGTAAGCAGATAGCGATGGATGTTTGATCTGCTAAGACCAGTTTCTTTCATGTTTTATCTATGTATCTGGAGACTATAGTGCCTGTGAAAAAAACTCTTTTCAGTGACAACAAATCTTGCCAAACTGGCCACAAACAACTTGAAAAACTGGCCAAAAATTGGTTTCATTCCAATCGATTGCTGGTGAATGCAAGACACAGAGGATGGTGTGACGCCCCATCTTGCATGTAAAAACCCGTTCTAATGGCTGGATGGCTTCTACAGCAGGCAAAATGTGATTGCGAAGCATATTACCAGATTTGTTGGCGTTCAAACTGCAATCAATGAAAAATGGACCTATAACATGGCGCCCCAAAATGCCGATCCACACGTTACAGTTGCTCGACGTTGGTCCCAATTGTCATGCACTATATGTGGGTTTTGGAGTGCCCAAATCCGATCATTTTGTTGATTTGAAGAGCCAGTCAATCCAAATTAGTATTCATCCGTGAAACAAATGTTTCTAACAAATCTTGGGGCTGCAATAATTTTTTCGGTTAGGATTTCACAAAACTCCATTGGGGGAAAAAGGTGGGTCGGTACGAGTTGTTGATGGTTCTCTTGTTTGTAGCTTTCAAAACCTTCTTTTTGCAGATAATTATGGATAGTCGATCTACTAAGTCCAGTTTCTTGGCCAATCTGTCGAATACTCTTGGAAGGATCATTGTTTACTGTAGCAAGAACAACAAGTTTTGCCACATTTTCATCCTCTGGAGCCGCACCAGCTTGAAGTCGTCGCTTTCGCTCACAGGAACATATCGGCTTAATACTCCCAGTTTCCTCAAAACGAGCAACCACTGCCTGAAGTGAACTGCATGCTGGTATTGGTTGTTCAGGAAACAATGCAACAATGTTGTCTCGAATTTGAGCAAAGGAATTACCAGCCCAGTATTGTTTTAAAACAACTTTCCTCTCCTCAAAATTCATAACTAATGAAACATTTAAATAAGAAATAATAAAAATAAAATTTTACACTGTATCAACGAAATGGTTCCTAATTTCCTTACTTTTAATATCAATAAATACAATGTTTCTGTATACATTACATTTTTATTTCGGGGAAATCGTGTGTGAAAAAGTGGATGCAACAAGTACCAAAATAAGTATATTTCCATAATCAATCTATACATAAATTTCTTAACAGAAGAAATTAACAAGTGGATATGAAAAAGAAATGTAACATAAATTTAGGTAATAACACAGATAACAACAATTATTCCTATAAAAACACTATCACCTTTATTAAGATTCAATTCAATTCAATTCAAATTTATTCATGTTTACAATCACCAAAACAGCAATGTACATACCTCAAAAATAGAATAGTCTACAAATTAAATTTAAATAAATTCAGTCCAGATGTCATTATTTACTTAATACTAAAAGCTTACAGTCAACATCCTAAAATAGACTATACAGAGAGAAGAAACAAAAATTAATAATTTTGATTAAAATACTTAAAATATTCTTCATCACAATAAAAAACATTTACCATTAAAATTTGCTTAATTTCCTTTCGGAAACTATCCACTGTCAAGGCTTTAATTTTTATGGGCAGTTGAAATATTTTACCGCCCAGTAGCCAGGACCATTCTGGCACCTTCTCAAATGACAATATGAGGTTATTAAACTTTTTCGGCCTCTAGTAAGGTAAGCATGCATGTCCTCGTGAGCAGAAAACAGATACATGTTATTTGTCACAAACAGCAAATTCTCCAATATAAACATGGAGGGCAGGGTTAGTATGCTTAGCTCTCTGAAGTGCGCTCTGCAGTCATCCCTGTAGCCCAGGCCAGCCAACAATCTGACCGCTCTTCTCTGAAGCCCGAACAAACGCTTAGCCCTCGAGGCATGGCCCCAAACAACTACAGCATAAGAGAGCCATGCATGAGAAGATGCAAAGTAAGCCGATCTAAGTACCGTACGAGATATCCTATCTGAAAGCTGACGTAGCAGGTACAAACTTGTATTGAGTCTTGAAGCCAAGTTATCAGTGTGTAAATCCCATTTGGCGCTCTCATCCACAAGAACCCCAAGAAATTTAACCTGGGATACGTGGTCATTTACTGTTCCAATCTCCCTCAATGCAAACACCATCCTCTGTGCCTTGCATTCAGCAGCAATCGATTGGAATGAAACCAATTTTTGGCCAGTTTTTCAAGTTGTTTGTGCCCAGTTTGGCAAGATGTGTTGTCACTGAAAAGAGTTTTTTTCACAGGCACTATAGTCTCCAGATACATAGATAAAACATGAAAGAAACTGGTCTTAGCAGATCAAACATCCATCGCTATCTGCTTACTGGTCTTGCTTGTTTCCTATAAACATTTGTTCCACCAATGAATGTTAAATTGGATTAATGGGTCCCTCAAATCAACAAAATGAATGAGTTTGGACTCTCTAAAATCCACATACAGTGCAGGACAACCGAGACCAACGTCGAGAAGTTGTCAATGTGTGGATTGGCATTTTGGGGCGCGCTGTATTTGGTTTTCCAATGAGATTTTGTCTGTCATAGAAGAGTCCAGCACTTAGCAAGGGTTTTTTACATGCAGGATGGGACCTCGCGTCACACAGCACTGCAAAATAGACACTTTTGAAGTAAAACATTTGGAGATAGATGAATTCACCTCAATAACAACAACAACGAACACCCTTAATTGGTGACAAGAGACAAATTGTCATGTCATCGTGGTTGTCGTATTGCTAAACTAAAATGAATTAGACAACCAGCCATACACAAATTGGAATGATTTTCCTTTTACTAATTATGATAATTATAAACGTAACTTTTACTTACCTATAATTTAAGAATATTATCGTCAGGTTTTCAGTTAATTTTCTCTGCATAATCACGTTAATTACTACATGATAGTCCCTCAAAATAAATAAGAAAGGAAAATCAGCTCTGAGTCTGACATAAGAAATTATTACGTTGGCGACACTGCACATGCATGGTGGGGGTGACGCGCCAAATTCAAATTTTTGCACTTTTCGAGGCGTTTTTCCAAAAAATAGCCAAAACTGTGGTATTGAAAAAATTACAGGATGATAACTGACTATAAACTCTACAACTTTACTCTTAAAAGTTTTTCAATCAAATCAACCGTACAGGCGCAAAAAAATAAAAACCGATTTCCCATGTTAATCTCCTATGTCCAGGGTTCTGATGACTCAGAATTCACGCCTACGAATGTTTAAATATCTTATTCCATCTTCCAGCCAAGTAATCATATTATACCTTTTAACAATCTACTCCTTTCTAGTTTTTATGGCACTAAAATCTATTCGGGACACCAAACCCCTATTTCCATGCTCCTTTGTGTAAATTTGAAGTAGTTTTGAGGCATAAAAGGGTTTTGAGTAATTCCAACAGTTACAGTTCAAATGTTATCTATTTCTAACCACAATCATCAAATTTTGCACAAAAGTGCTCAACTTATTTCGATTTGGTGCAAGATTTCCAAGTCTAGGGCATATATGACTCAGAATTCACGCCTACAAAAGTTTATATATCTTATTCCAGCTTCCACCGAAGTAATCCAAGTATTTATTATATGTACCTTCTAACATCTACTCCTTTCTAGTTTTTATGGCAAAGTATGTACTGGGAATGCCAAACCTCTATATCCATCCTCCTTTGTCTGAATTTGAAGTAGTTTTGAGGCATAAAAATGTTGGTGGTAGGTCTAATCCACAAAATATAGCACTCCTTACGACTCATTTCGGCATAAAGGTAAATATTTTTTTTCCTTCACTATCAAGAATGATGATTCTAGAAGGCTTTCAGCAAAATTTTAGTCTCATTCGATTTAAGATAATTGAAAAAAATGTAATTAAATGCAAAGATGTCATTACTGTATATGTATTTTAAATGGGTGACGTTAGACATCAGTTTTTCGATGGTTTCTTCTTTCACTGAAAACTGCACTGACAGTGCACTAAAAAAGTGCAATGACGTAATTTGACAGATCTCCTAGAACCGAGTGCGGTTCTAGAGCTGCCCAGTGAAAAACGCTATTAATAAGCATAATGTATGACGTATTTGATGTACGTACTGGTGGCACTTTTCTCGTCGGGGTTTTCCCAAATCCTCTTCAGTAAATCATTCTGAATCGCCAAGGAATCCCATTGAGCCTACATAGCTTTTACTTCCGGGCTCTTATCTGCTTTGTCCTTCCAATCAGGTTTTGGATTTTTCAACCTCCCGTGGGGATCTCCACTCGCTCTATGTTCATATACTTATGGTATGCCCTATATATAATATTTGGATTGGGCAATAAATTGAGAAATTTTAGAAATCGATTTCTTAATAAGTTGTCATTGAAGACTAAATTGATTAAAAAAATTCAACATATACCATATCATAACAATCAAATTGGTTATAACAACTTGGCATTACAATTATTGATTAAGCAACTGTGACAAGAGCGTTTATTTTCTTATTTTTCAGTTTTTTTTTCTCTTCGCAAGAGTCAAAATAAAACTTACATCCATTGATTGAATTTCTATAAAGTGTGATACATGGTAGAATGTAGAATAATAAGCTCTTCTAATACTAGGTAAAAAAAATAGGACTGTATTTGAAAAAACAAAATTTGATGATGGTTACTCAAAAACGAAATGTAGATTTTCAATTTTTGCATGTCCTCTGAAAGAAATTTAAAAAGTGCCTGTGTAAAGTGTTTTTACTTTTTATGTAACATCAGCCATAAAGTGACTATATGTTCAAAACAAAATCGTTAAAACTCCAAATATTACAAGTTTTGAAACATCATCTTACTAAGCGCCAAAATTCCAAACTTTTCTCCTTTTTAACCAAAATTCTATGTCTTACCGTTTACAAGATTCCCAAGCCGGATAATTTTATCTTGGACACCCTTTATAGTACTTAGAAACGTTCTTAGAAAGAAAACTAATAGTTTTATTGTACAATGTTTTAAGGGGATTGTTGGAGATAGAACCATTGAAAATATTGGTTACTTAAAAAATTAATACTAGTTTCAGGGTCTGCCCCTCATCAGTACAGCCTTGGCTGGTCGACAAATTAGGGTCGACAAATACATTTCCGGCTCTAAGCCTATGAATCACGGTCCCCAATTTGTCGACCAGCCAAGGCAGTACTGATGAGGGGTAGACCCTGAAACTAGTATGCGGATGCGTTGATCGACAAATTGGTGACCACCTACACTCGTTTCACTTCGTTCTGGTTCCGATAACCGGCAAGGTACAGAGCAATATGGGCTGCTTCTCGAACTGAGAGTTATCTGCCATGCAGTATTGAATCTAAAATACGCTAGTGGATGTCGCCTCCTCCTGCTCTGTACAACATCTCACCGGCACTCCATACATTTCCGGCTTTAAGCCTCTGAATCACGGTCCCCAATTTGTCGACCAGCCAAGGCTGTACTGATGAGGGGTAGACCCTGAAACTGGTATGCGTATTGGTTGATCGACAATTGGTGACCACTCCTATTCGTTTCATTTCGTTCTGGTTCCGATAACCAGCGAGGTATAGAGCAATATGGGCTGCTTCACGAACCATCTGCCATGCAGTATTGGATCTAAAATACGCTGGTGGAAGTCGCCTGCTCCTGCTGTGTACAACATCTAACTTTTGAAGGTATTAGATGTTATCAATTTTTCATAAACCCATCGGATTAACTTCACGTGTAACAACCGAGAGATATCAGTTTGCCTCAAGTTTAAAATTCTAATACCAATTTGCTTCGAATATCATTGAAAAATCAAATAAATCATTTTATATGATCTTTCAAATCACAGATGTTTAACATTTTTTTCTTACATTTATCGTTATTTTACTAACAGTTTGGACATCTGGTCTTAGAAGGTTCTTATCTCGCATTTTGATATAACGTGCGTTCATTTAAAAAAACAAGTTGGCCAGCAGAAATCTTGAGTTGGTTTGTTTAGGGTTGGTTGTTTAGGGTGCTTTAAGTTGGACGCGTCATTTTTTTTTCGTTTTTGATGCGCTCGGAACGCCCATTATTTAAGATATATCCGAACGTTCTTCTTATGTAGCCCAAACTACTGTACAATTACAAATAGAAACACCTGATGATATCTAAAAGTAGATGAAACGTTGACACGTCGAAAAGCTTTTATTTCATATTCAGGAACCTAACAGCTTTTGAAAAATGGTAAAAAACGTGAAAAATGGTAAAAAAATAGAATTCACGAAAAGATGTAAAAATGGTAACACGGGTACCCATATCAGGGTTCCCATGTGTGACATATTGTACGTCATTATGAAAAGAACCTAGAACCAAATTTTCAGGTTTCTAACTTTAATGGTCCCTAAAAATATAGTATTTGCAAATTTTTGGGACACCCTATAGCATCTAAATCAGAAATCAAGGCACTGTTTATAATAAAGTGAATAAAAGTTACAAAAAAATATATTGATAAGCTAACGAAAATCTAAAGTTAAATGTCACAGCATTTTCTGGGACGCCCTATACTATCTACAACAGAAATCAACGCTCTATTGATCACAAAACTAATCGAATCAAAAATTCGAAAATTCCATGTTATGTTTTTTTTGGGACACTCTGTACTATCTAAAACGAAAATATATGCCCTATTTATGCACAACGAGCAAAATCGATTACTATTGGTTTAAAAGGGAAAAGTCGATATTTCTATTATCCATTCAGTTATTTTTGTCACGTAGTTACCTTTGAAACCTACATTTTTTTATACCCATCTCCTTTTATCATATGTTCAAAAGATACGATAAAACTGTCAAGGTCAAATTTCCAACGCCTACTTGACGACAATAATTTGTGAATGGCTTATATGTCAAGCATATGGAGCTCTCAAACCGGCCCAATAACCTAAATTTTGAGATTAAAATCGTGCATTGCGGCATTTAACAGCTGATATCTCGTATCGATGAAGATTTATCCGAAAATCTATAAGAAGAGCTAAGGAAGTAGAAGAAAAGAACTACGCGTAGAGGTAATTTTCGAAGGTGTGCTGCCTGGAACAGTAACTGAGCACGGGTGGCTCAAAAATAAGGTACAAATTTTGCATTTTTTTTTAATTTTCTCGAAAACCGTGAAAGACAGCTTCTTTCTGATTCATGTATCTGATAGCCCTCAATGACCTACTCGTACATCATATTAACCTGCATACCGAAAAGACTTACCGCTTCCAAGATCAGCAGGAAAATGTAAAAATGTCAAAAATTTCAAAGGGGGTGTCAAGATTTTCGACCGAAATTCATTGTCATAGATTTTATCAAAAATAGTCTCATATGAAAGAAGGGACAAAAATATGTAGAATGTAGGCAGTTTTGGAATTTTCAGTAATTTCCTTCCCCTTCAATATGGCGCCTAAAACGTAATTTTTCCACTGTTTATGGACATTTTAATACTTATGTCTATATAATTCGAAAACTATACATGCTAAAACGATGGAAGTGACACCAATGAATACAGCATTGACGACCACAACATACCTGCTTAATTTGTCATTCAGGTTTCAGATTTAGTTGACGTAATGTTCGATCACATAAAAAAATTTGGTAATTTTAACACAATTTTAACAGTTTTTCACTTCCTATAAGACTGTTATTAAACTAAGCAAAATTCAGCAGTATTTGAGACCACTCTCACCTAATTGAAACACTGTTGTTCAATTGTCATAAATGGCTTTGCTATAAAATGGCAAATGTCACTCTACCCCTACTAATGAGAAATTTAATCAATTAAATCTCGGAAGCTAAAAACGATAATACTGTTTGCGAACTCGGGGTTCAATAATTCCAGTGTAACGATTTAACACGAAAACACTATTTATTTATTCCACAAATAGATACAGGTACAATTTGACTAGTAAATAACTCACTACTAAACACTTTATAGCCTTCTATTATCGCTTGGTACTTTAGCTTACTTATAGCTCGCTTAAAATAAGACTACGCTTAACCGCGCGCTCTATGCGCTTTTTATACGCAATTCTTAAACTAACAGAAAAACCTAGAAAGTTCTTGATAAGAATTCTTGAATAATCTCACATAAAAAAAAGGTTGTAAACAACTGCCTTCTAGATAAACAGAGCAATAAATCACTCGTGTCAGCCATGACGCAGCGCGGATAGGTCGCGAAGCTCCACCAACCACACACGCGTTGCCCCGCCTCCCATGCGGCGTCGCTGCGAATTGTAACAATACTGAATAATCAGCATCAACAGAAAGGCCTGCGTTAAAGCTGTTTTGTCAGTCGTATCCGAAAAACTGATTGTTTGGGCGTGGCACATTTATAAAGTAATAATTGTAATAAAGAAGAATATCCTGATGATGGCGTATAGTAAGCAGAAAGTCGAAACGTCGGATATATTTGGTTTCAGCGCCGTTTAGCAACAATCAGTAAGTTGTAGCAAAAAGTGTAGCAATAAATTGAAAAAGTTTTCAAAATAAAATCTTCGGTACCCGCTGCAAGGTTTCGGGCCTTATAGACCTCTAGCCCTTCCCTCCAACACTCCAAATCTCAGCTTTCTAGCTCAAACCGTTCCAGACATTCGATTTTTAAAAATGTAATTTTTAGCGGATTATACATAAGGAAACCTACCATTCGATTTTCAACTTGATATCACCATCATATTACCACCATACATAGTTATATCAGCTATATTACCATTGATAGAACCACCATGGGCACCCAGAATCCCATACAAGTTGAACCATGTATTATTAACAGTTCTCTAAATATTAGAAATATCATGATGTCTAAATATTAACGTTACTCAGCTACTGTAGCTATGATAGCTACAGCAACTGTATCACAATTTATGATACCCACGAAGGTATCTACCATCCAAATCTGAGCCAGGTACCATCAATAGTATCCTACATATAACCTTTTCTCTATTCCTCGCATTTAAAAAGCATTGCACAATGCATTTCGTACATATAAACTTCATCTAGCAGCCTATGAAATTTTGACAGAAAAGGATGACATAATCAAAATAAATGGACTTTTGTTTCTCCATCCTTTTCTTTTGACATTTCACAGCCAACAAGATGAAGTTTTATAATGAACACTCCGTAGATTGTTAAAATGTATTGAACAAACTATAAACCGCGTGATCGGGCCTCGACGTCATCAGCCATCATGTATCCCGACATGAAATGTTGAAATCGACCAGTCTTTGTGAAAACGTTTTTGAACACTGGGAGTTTTGCCAATAATCTTCCTAGAAATGTTCAAATTTTCACCCGCCATTTTGTTTTTCACGGTTTTCCGCCTATTTTCCTTGGTCTAGGTGTTTAATGTTTGATCTGTCAAATGAGAAATTTCCGGAGTCGAAAAATGAGATCCCAGTGGCACAGTTTACCTCTTTACTCTTGCGTCAATTGCCGGAACTAACGGCAATTTTGCCAACATTTAAAAAATCTGGAGATTTCGTTTCGAAATTCAATTAAGACTATTTGGCGACGATCCACCGAAAAAGTAGTTCCTTGGTGCCAAAAAGAAAACATTCCAAGGTATCCCCTGGGATGGGATAGGAAATCAGATTATTGGATGCACAGTCTCGGCACAAATAGACCTCAAAGTAGCAATTTCAAATTTAAAGTTTAAAAATTCGTCAAAATTTCAAGTTCAAAGACCTTGATTTTGGGCCTAATCAATCATTCATATTTTTCAACGAGCTAGTATATAGTATATTGCATCCCCCCTCTCCCTTTGAAGGTTCCGGTTCCGATAAGGGTTTGTCAAAAGTAAACTGATCCGAGTTCCATATTTTGGTTTGTTTCGGGTCCTGTAATAGTATGCACCAAATGAACATATTTTCGACACCGACATTTTGGTTTTTGTCTTGTAATGTTGATAAAGCGGTGACTAATCAAATGTCATCTTTAATAGAAATTTAAAAAGAAATGATATTGAATCATTTATAGCGTTTTCGGGTGGCCCTTCCTTCTATTCTGAGGTGGCCCTCTCAGAGCACTCTAGAGCTGTTACCCGAAAACGCTGTTAGATATGGTAATCATAAAACGCAAAGTTCATATAACTCATTTTGTACCCCCGTGTGTACTACCTCCCTGAATTAATTCACATTTTTTGCTGCCAAAATATGGAATCTACAGGGTGGAATGTGAGTAAAGTACACCCAAATTGGCAAAAAATGCGGCACAGAAAAACTTTTGCGGCTCGCCCGGTATAAGAGGTAGACCTAAACTAATAACTGTTAGCTGGACCGGTCCATAGGTTTCGTAAAAATCGCAAAAAACTACCTTACTATTTTGGACAATTTTTCTTAACTGTCTTTGGACATTTTTTTTAGCCACTCTGTATTAAAGTGGCATTTTTGTCGGGTTAGGATTAAAAGTGACCAAGGATAAGATATGCCCTTATCCTTGGTACCATCCTTATTGGTCCAGTCGCAGCGTTGTCACTTCCGCCAGATGCAGTGTAGTAGATTTTTTACAAAAGGAATAGATATATGCAGCGGAGTAGTTTCATAAATTTTTATCATTTTGAGGACACCAAGGCTAGTGCTAAGAGGAGTATGTCTCGCTCCTTCTATTCGCCTGCTGCCCGGGAATTTTTCTACTTCTCTCTCTTCTCGAGCTAACGCCCAATCCCCAACCAGTCCCAAGTTTTCTAGGTTCATTTTCGAACCAAAATTCTGTAAAAAAAAATTGCACGCAATAAAAAACTTTTATTTCGGGCCAAAACCATAAAAAAAATGTGGAAAATCTACAATCATTAATTGTAAACACAGATCTTGTGCCGAAACTGTAACAAATTAATTTACAGTAAAATTACAGTTTATTCTTTAAAAAAGTATAATTTTTATGCAATTTTTTTTTCAAATTTTAAAGTTCGTAAATCTTTAATAAGATGTACGAATTATCGAGTAACGATGTTAAAACGAGTCTAACAAGTTCAAAATTTTCCTCCAATAAAATGAATACTCTGTAGAAGGAAATCGGGACAAAATCGATCTTCGATATTGGAAAGAAAGAGTTTCGATGATATTAAATCGATTAAAATTAATCGATTATTTTGGTAAAAATAATCGATAAGTGGTGCAATATTGGTAGAGAGTAGAGTAATCTCAGTGACACAACTGTAGCATCGACAGTGACAGGGAAATGCGTCAAATCACAAAAAAAAAAACGTTCTGAGAAGTCTTTCATTGTCAATGACCAATGGCGCCCACTAGCACAATGTTGGAACTTCTCATAGTTTAATAAAGTGTCAAATTTCCAAGCATTAACTGTTTTGGAAGATTTCAATCTAGTAGTTAAGTTTGTCTATGGTTGAGTTGTCAGAATCTTTTTCTCGTTGCCACCTTCACAGCATTCAAATGACAGTTGAGGTCATCATGACACCGAACAAAATAGTTTTACTAAAACATCTAATACGCCATTTTTCATATCGTCAGTGATAGTCCAAGTTTCATCTAAAGTTTCAACCGAAGTTTAAACAGAAGTTTACAAGGAATTTAAATAAATTCCGATATACACGGATATTAATAAAATTTTGATTTTTAACTCGGAATTTAATTAAATTCCAACTTTAAAGTCGCAATTTAACTAATATCTGACCTTAAAAAAAAATTAACTGAACTCTGATTTCGAATTGAACTGAACTCTACTTTGATTTTGAACTCGGGACTAAATTTTGGTTTTTTAAACATGGAAATACGGAATTTAATCAAATTCCGATGATATGCAAGAAATTGAAATAAATTCCTTCTTACACGGAGTTTAATTAAATTTTGATTTTTAACTCGGAGTTTAACTAAATTCTAACTTTAAAGTCGCAATTTAACTAATTTCTGACCTTAAACACGAAACTTAAAACCCTCCGGCGGTCGCGTGTACTTAACTTACATCAACGGTCGCGCTGCGGTACTGAGTGCCGCAATTGAAAACTCAAGATTATGACATGATACTACCAATAAATGAAGTTATTGTCAATCATAGTATCATTTTTATTGAATTTTATTGAACATAGCAGAACAAAAACAAAACTTTATAACAATAATTTCAGAAAAAAAAAAAAACTAATTCTAGAACATTTCTCAACTTATGCCCGTATTTATAGTCGACACTTGAGTGACACTTTGGTCTTGAGGGTCACTTAGAACCAAATCGTGTTCTATAGTGACATTTTGCGATGACTTGAATGCCAACCATCACTTAAGGGTAAGGAATACTCAAGTGTGGTATCTCGGGCACTCAAGTGTTCCTTACGTCAAGAAAGTAAGGTTAGAGAACATATAAAATTGTGTGTTTGTGTTGTCATTTTACATTTTATTATTATGAAGTTTTTTCGGGGGTTGTTACCAATTTTATACCATCAGTGATGGATGAACTCCAAGACTTTATTGAATTTGTGGACTTACTTGAGGGAGAAAATGAAAACGAACTGAGATTAGAAAAACGCTATATAAGAGGATCCATTTGAATTTTATGAAAATTCGGAATTTAGTAGTAGGTTTCGTTTTAAGAAGCATATAACCCATTAACTGCCTTGAGTTTCTATGCAACAGGAAATTTTCAAGTAAGTTAATTCTACACTTTTAACTAATACTGAAAATTAAGCATTTTTATTTTCTTTTTACAGACAGTGAATGGAGATTTACAAGGTTTTTCACAAAGTACAGTGTCACTAAGCATTACTAGATTCTCACGAATAATGGTTAGGCATCTAAGGGAAGAAGAACTTGAACCAAATGGTGAAGAAGAACCTGTAGAAGAGAATATCATATTCCAAGCCGAAAATGATGTTTTTTTTTAATTTCGGAGGGCCTTTGTTGCAATACACTTTATTAGATAGATTTAATTTAGTATAGCTAAGTATAGAGAACTTATTTAATTAATTATTAACAAATAAGACAAAGAGGTTTTGAAAGAACATTTATTTTATTTATTTTAATAGCTCAATTTACTTTTTCAAATATAATTTTTCCAGCTCTACAAGCCCTATCTTGGCCTTATGAAGTTCTTGTTGCTGTATAATGGATTCTACAACTCTCCTTATTCGCAAGTTTTTTTCTTCACCTATTGCAGAATCTATCATTTAAAATTTTTCTTTGATCCCAATGGTTTAGGAGTAGGTTTGGAATCTTACTTTAAGCTTTTTAAAAAATAAATATCAAATCAGCTAACAACAGGAGACCAATTCAAGCACATCCGCAAAGCACGGAGGCAACTCAAACAAAACAGCTTAAAATTTCAAAAATTTACAAACTACCTATCCATTTCAAATTGGTGCCAGCGATACTCCTTTCGCCAGTCATAAAATTACTGGAAATTGCGGCTAAATCAATAAATTTCAATGTAGCCAATATACGAGGCTGAAAAATCCCCAGAAACAGACACTTTCTGAAGTGTCCCTAAAGTCTCACTTGTCATGCACTATAGAACAGCCATGGTAAGAAACTCTCAAGTGTCACTTCTAAAAGTGTCACTTAAGTGGCTCTTTTCTAGTTGACTATAAATACGGCCATTAGTCCTCATCCATTCAAACAAGTACTACATCACACGTTTTTAGTAATATGTTTTTCACAAACAAATCTTTCGCACGTATCATACGAAACTGTTGTTTTATTGTTTTTCCGCACACTACAAATATGGCATCGCCCACTCCGATTTTGACATCCGCAGTAAAATGTGTCATTTGGAAGTCGATACTGGGGTAAGAAGAGACTTAGACCTCCTGTAATGTTCTTGATTTTAGCTCGGTCTTTCATATGATCCTCGATTAAGTTCAGTTCTAGTTAAAAAAAATATGTTTTTCTTTTCTGTGGTGGGTCTGCCTGTATTGTGCAGATCCTCGTCGCTTAATGGTCTTTTTTCTGGCCCTGAATAACTAATTAAAATCAAAGCACAATCTCAAAATAGAATTCCATAAAATAATATCAAATAAAACATTTTACAAACAAAAAAATAGTAGATTATGTCACTAGGAGTAAAAGTGGGTCTTTTCGTGCTGAGCCCAGAGATTGACGGCCGAAGCGAAGCTGAGGCCTGCAACTGGGCGAAGCACAAAAAGACCTTTTACTCCGAGTAACATATACTATTTTTTTTTCAAGCATGCAAGAAATAAGAAATCTATTTAAAAGTGGTTCAGTTTTGCAATTTTCTCTCATCCTCTTTAAGCGAGTCTAGGTACTTACCCAATTGTGTATATTATTTGTAAAATACATAGAATATGTTAGAATGGTGGCTTTCAATGTTCAATGGTTTTAATGTATTAAATAATAACCAATGATTATGGTAAACTAAGAATTTGTAGCATTATTTTCAATACTAAATTAATAAAATAATAAATGTCACATTGACAGATAAATATGATGACGCGCATGACATTTAACAGACGAATTCAGAATTCGAGAACCTATGCGATTTCGACTAATAACGGTTTCGGATGGTGCTCTTGAGTGCTCTGAGAGTATTTCTGTCCTTTGTTTTTTCAACAAGAATGTAAAGATGGTAATACACTCAGATCGGTTTATCTGGTGACATCTATTATTAAAATAATTTTGGTGAATGAAAATCGTTTATATATGCGCCACTATGACACTAGCGGTGACTTTTGACTTTACTTTTACTGCCTAGGACTTTTTTGCTACTTTTTTGGTCTCAGGATTTGAAAGCCCACTTTAGGTGTGCGTATGGAGAAAACAAATGACGTACTTTTAGTCCGCTTGAAAAAAATAAGTATTTATTATACTTACATAAACAGTCGCGTTATGGTACGGAATGACGCAAACGAACACCTGCCACTTTGACGCCTCGATTAGTACTAACCAACATCGGGACACGATGTTTATCGAGCTTAGCCGATTCTAAATATATTGGCCGAGAAATACCGCAAGTGACACTGGCGAAAAGTAGTACTTTGGTGAAAATATCCTCATAAATGTAAAAATGCGGCATAGAGTGCCGCCGCTCGACCGCAGAAGGGTTAATGAAATTTTGATTTTAAACTCGGAGTTTAACGAAATTCGATATTTAATTAAATTCTGATTTTAGACTGCATAAACAGTCGCGTTATGGTACGGAATGCCGCAAACGAACACCTGTCACTTTGACGCCTCGATTAGGTAGTACTAACCAACATCGAGACACGATGTTTATCGATTTTAGCCGATTCTAAATATATTGGCCGGGAAATACCCCAAGTGACACTGGCGAAAAGTAGTACTTTGGTGAAAATATTCTCATAAATGTAAAAAGGCGGCATAGAGTGCCGCCGCTTGACCGCTGAAGGGTTAATGAAATTTCGGTTTTAAACTCGGAGTTTAACGAAACTCGGAATTTAACTAAATTCTTATTTTTCAAACATGGAGAAACGGAATTTAATGAAGTTCCGATTATATACAAGAAATTTAAATAAATTCCGACATACATTGAGATCAATTAAATTTTGATTTTTAACTCGGAATTTCACTAAATTCCAACTTTAAAGTCGCACTTTAACTAATTTCAGACCTTAAAAACAAAACTTAATTAAATTTCGACTTTAAAGTCGGAGTTTAAATCCAATTTTACATATTAGATTTAAGAAAATATCGACTCTAAATACCAACTCATTAAATTCCGTTTTTTCATGATTAAAAAATCAGAATTTAACTATAAATTCTGATTTTAATTTATAGTTAAATTCTGATTTTTTAAACATGAAAAAACGGAATTTAATCAATCTCCGATGTTAAACAAGAAATTTAAATAAATTTCTACTTACAAGGAATTTAACTACATTTTTGATATTTAACTCGGAATATATGTAAATTCTAACTTTAATTAAAATTTAACTAATTTCTGACTCTAAACACGGAACTTAACGAAATTCCGATTTTTAACTCAGAGTTTAACTAAATTCTAACTTTAAAGTCGCAACTGAACTAATTTCTCACTTTAAACACGAAACTTAACAAATTTTCGATTTTAAGCTCGTAGTTTTTTGAACTCAGAATTTAACTAAATTCTGATTTTTCAAACATGGAAAAACGTAATTTAATCAAATTCCAATATGTTATACTATAAATTTAAATAAATACCTACTTACACACAATTTAATTAAATTTTTATTTTTTTATTTTGGCTAAGAGTTTAACAAAATTCTATCTTTAAAGTCGCAATTTAACTATTTCTGACTTTAAACACGGAATTTAACGAAATTTCGATTTTAAACTCGGGGCATAACCAAATTCGATATTTAACTAAATTCCGATTTTGAACTAGGAATTTAACTAAAATCTGATTTTTCAAACATGGAGAAACGTAATCTAATCAAATTCCAATATGCTATACTATAAATTTAAATAAATACCTACGTACACGGAATTTAACTAAATTTTGATTTTTTTTTGACTCGGAGTTTAACAAAATTCTATCTTTAATTTCGCAATTTAACTACTTTCTGACTTTAAACACGGAATTTAACGAAATTTCGATTTTGAACTCGGGGTTTAACCAAATTCGATATTTAACTAAATTCCGATTTTGAGCTCGGAATTTAACTAAATTCTGATTTTTCAAACACGGAAAAACGTAATTTAATTAAATTCCAAAACGTTTTACTATAAATTTAAATAAATATATACGGACACGAAATTTAATTAAATTTTGATTTTTTTATTTTTGACTCGGAGTTTAACAAAATTCTATCTTTAATTTCTGACTTTAGGCACGGAACTTAACAAAATTTTTTAAAAATTTTTGATTTTGTTAAGTTCCGCGTTTAAAGTCAGATATTAGTTAAATTGCTTACTTAAATTACTTTGAAGATAGAATTTTGTTAATCTCCGAGTCAAAAATAAAAAAATCAAAATTTAATTAAATTCCGTGTACGTAGGTATTTATTTAAATTTATAGTATATTATTAAGTATATAAGTATTTAGTAATATTAAGATATTAAGTTATTAAGTAATATTTAAATTTATAATTTATTTATTTAAATTTATAGTATAACATATGGGAATTTGATTAAATAATGTATTTCCATGTTTGAAAAATCAGAATTTAGTTAAATTCCTAGTTCAAAATCGGAATTTAGTTAAATATTGAATTTGGTTAAACCCCGAGTTTAAAATCGAAATTTCGTTAAGTTCCGTGTTTAAAGTCAGAAATTAGTTGAATTGCGAAATTAAAGATAGAATTTTGTTCAACTCCAAATCAAAAATAAAAAAATAAAAATTTAATTAAATTCCGTGTAAGTAGGTATTTATTTAAATTTATAGTATAACATATTGGAATTTGATTAAATTACGTTTTTCCATGTTTCAAGAATCAGAATTTAGTTAAATTCCGTGTTCAAAATCGGAAATTAGTTAAATATCGAATATGGTTAAACTACGTGTTTAAAATCGAAATTTCGTTAAGTTTCGTGTTTAAAGTCAGAAATTAGTTCCATTGCGACTTTAAAGTTAGAATTTTGTTATATTCCATAGCAAACTGAGTTATATATCAAAGTTCTAATCTATTGAGTTAAATATCAAAAACTAAATTCCAATTTTAAGGTCACAACTTAACTAATTTCTGAGTTTAAACACGGAACTTTACGAAATTTCGAGTTTAAACTCGCAGTTTGACTAAATTCCGATTTTAGACTGCATGTTTAATTGAATTCTGAGTTCAAACTCAAAATTTTACTCAATTCTGACATATACGGAATTTAAATAAACCCCGATTTTCTACCTGAATTTTAACTAAATTCTGAATTTTCAAACTTGAAAAAAAGGGATATAATCAAATTCCGATTTTATACGATATCGGGAATTTATGTAGGAGATTGGGGATTTGGGGGTTAGCTCTTCTTGAGCAAAAACTCCTACAACTAAAACGTAAAAGTGGAGTAGAACTAGGACTATTTGGAGCAGGGTAGTAAATTAACATGAAAAAGGAGTAGAAATACCCCGAACGGAGTAAGTATAGCAACACTGGCCAGTCGTCTACATAAGGGGGTTCAGAAGGCCAAGAAGTTGACTATTACAAAACAAATTAAAAAAAACCGTCTTAACTTTGCAGATTTTTGTATATTTTCATATTTAACTTATCGGAATTAGACTTCAAAATTTATCATTTACACATATGAGAAATTCTACGTATGTGGAGCCCTATAACCCACATAACCCCGGAGTTACAATAAAGACGCGACAAATTTGTGTATCGCAAAACCGCATTATTGACTTTGGTCCGCCACTGGTCGGCCCCCAGTGTACATACTACCAAACCGACCACATTTTTGGAAAGCCCGTTCATTTGTGTTGCCACGCCCCTCATAGCGGAATCCCATCAAATTAATAGTTTTAGAGTTTTAAGCGTCCGAACCAAAACAATACCAAAACTGCAAAAACATGAGATCCTTATAATCCTCACTGGCGTTCGGATAAAAACCTGAAGCAGGCTATGGAATTAGAACAGTAGGTCTGAGATGACTTCATAAAAACAATTGAAAGTCGAAAATGTCATAAAATTTGCCGATGTTCATTTCTTTTATGAACTTATCTCAGACAAAAGTTTTAATTCCATGGACTGCTACGAATTTTTTTTTTAGTTATATAGTTCATTAAATATTCAGTCTTATAATACTTGTATACATATAGAGTTGTTGAAAATTTTCTCATTGTCACTATGGCTTGGTTACTTCATTAATTATATTGAGGGCAAGAATTGCAACTTTGGCTGAGCTAACTGATTCAATACCCTCTGCTAGTTCCTATGGATATATGTGGAATACTATCGCGGTCCTTGCATATGTTGCAGTACAGAATCTGGAATGGAAATACTACATACTACTTATTAGTAAAATTGTTGGTCAATAAGTTGAATACGTTGAAGAACATAACTGAACTATTATCCATTCAATTATTTTTAAATAACAACAATAAAGTTATAATGAATGAAACAGCTCATGAGTATGACATCTTTGACATGTTTCATTTGTGGCATTAGCGCCGATGCATCTTAGAACCGATGAGGTTCTCTCATAATAATAGCGCAGCTACCCGATTCGGACAACCAATTTGAAACACCCTGTACATATCCAGATGTCTTTTGTTAGTAAATCCGAATAATTACCTGTGATTGGCGGGAAGGATATGCGCCTATCGGTTCCTGAAAGCGCATCCTGATGAATGAGTGCTGAAAGCATTCAGTTGTGTTTCTGGCTTCGGAACTGATCCAGCGCGTTTTGCTGCTCCTTTTTGAACTCCTGAAATCGCGCGAAATTGCGCGATCTTTCCTCGTGTGTTGTTTTATCGGTTGTGGAAATTTCGAGTTTTTGAGCGTTTATAAGTTAGTGACTATTTTTTTGTGTATAAGAACAACCAAAGGAAAATCAAGATAAAAAGATGACCGTTTTGATCAACTAAGGTAAATAACGACAAATTATGTGAATACAATATATAATAGGTTTTCATTAGAGATCTAACGGGTAGCGGTTTTTATGACTCGGCCAAAACGGGTACCCGACCGGGTATTCGGCTCTCATCAAAGCATCTAATACCATCTATCAAAAGTACTAAAACCTTGTAACAATTTACCTTAATTGAAGGTAACAACTACTCCAATAAAAAAAAGTTTTCAAAAAGTTCTTAAGGCAACTTTTTCGCCCAAAGATTTCTATAAAACGGTTTCTATGAAAAAAAAAACATTAATGTTGGGACACAAAAAATACAATTGTTTAACTTGATATCGTTTAAAAGTGAGAAAAATTGAGAATGAAAATCCGAAATTTTGGATCAAAACTGATAAAAAAAACGCGGTTGAGAAAAACTAAAGCAATCGTTTAAAAATCATAAAGCATGCACTATTGTGTCTCAACCTGAGTTGACTTAAGCAGTTTTTTCCGTCTTTTGAACCTGAGTTTTAAATTCAAGTATTAGACAAAAATCGATAAAATATTCCTGCTAGGTTTTTTAGCCAAGAATTTTAGAATCTCCTAAAACGGTGAAATTTTGAACTAAAGTTTTATTTTTTGTTTTAAAATAAATTTTAAGACTAAAAGACGGTCACAATTGTTTTGAAATGGTTTCAAATTAAAACTTTTCAAAGATTTCTCACGGCAACTTTTCCGTACAAAGATAGAAGGTGTTTTACGAAAAAAAAAACGTTTATTCTAGGACACCAAAAAATACCATTGTTTGACCTAAAATCGTCTAAAAATGAGAGAAATTTATAATTAAAATTCGAAGTTTTGTATTAAAACTGATAAAAGATACGCCGTTGAGAAAACCTAAAGCAATCGTTTGAAAATAATAAAGAATCCAATTTTGTGACATAAAATCGTTTAGAAATTATGACAAATGCAAATTTTTTTCGTCTCTTAAAGCTAAGTTTTGAACTCAATTAATAGTTATAAATCGATAAATGGACTTTCAATTTTTAGGTGAGAGTGTTCTTGGGTATTCGGTCTGGGCAGTGTATAATAATACTATTCAGCTACCAAGCTCTCGATATTTTTTTAATATCTTCCTCAGGGCTACAAAGATATTATGAGCATGTCAGAGCGAGTTACAAAACTGCACAATAGTATACTTACTGCTAGCTGTTTTGAGAAATGAAGGCAGGAAACCGCGAAAGAAAAACATTCAGATATAATAAAATAAAAGTTCATTATAAAACTTCATCTGAAATCAATCATCATGAAATTTTGACAGAAAAGGATGACATAATCAAAATAAATGGACTTTTGTTTCTCCATCCTATTATTTTGACATTTCACAGCCAACTAGATGAAGTATTATAATGAACACCCCGTATGTATGCTATGTGTCCTTTCTGCTATGGGCCATCCAGTCAGTCCGGTGCAGGCTAATTTAGTAATGGACCACCTTATTATTGAACTTCTTAAGGGAATTCCGTTTTCAATACCGTGGATCAGGGTGTATGTGGGTGATACTTTTTTGGCTTGCCCGAAACTTGCAGTTCCTGAAAGAAGACTTCTTTAACAGCTACTACAAAAAAAAATACAATTCACTGTGGAAACGGAAAATAATAAGCGTACACTTCCATTTCTAGATACGTTAATTATTAAGAACCAAGATGGTACCCTCATGTCAGATTGGTGCCCGAAACATCCCCGTATAGAAACGAAAGCTCAAATGGGAGGCTCGGTTAACTGTTTTAAGTTTGCTTTCCTATTGTGCGAGAGCGCCACTAGTGCTCAATTTTCAAAGGTTACAGTTTTCTTCAAAAAATACCGTAAAACTGCGTTAAGTTGAAGGGGACAATGACGAGACTGAAAACTCTTGTTTTCTTCAACTTTGGCAGTACTTAAATTTTGGCACAAATTTCATTTAATTTCGATGACTTCGACTTGTTACTTATTGAGTGCATCATCATTTAGTTCAAAAGGGTTAATTATTCCAAAGATGTTGTTACTCGAGAATGATAGAAATCTTACTCCAGGTGCTTTTCCTGTTTTATACCCAAAGGTAGGATTTATCAAATTTATAAGAAATACCTATGCAAAATATAATTTATGAGATTTTCTAGTATTAGAAACTGGTATTCTATACATGGGAGTCATGTGGCATCTAAAGCCGCCCTCGGGTTCAGGGCTAGCGAATTTATTGGCTGCTCGGTTTGACAGGTACGACGCCATCTTGATTTTTCTTAAATGGAAACACACATATATTTACCCACAGTCTAATAGAGCTGAAGGAGCAGATTACAGATATATATAACTTCGTTTATCTATCTCTAGGCATTTCGATTATACAGGGTGGCAAAGTTGTTAAATTTCGAAAATCATTTTAAGTCGCTCACTCGATTAGCAGTTTTCCTGTTGCACTTCTGAAAATTTTGATACATGGGAGTCATGTGGCATCTAAGACCGACCTCGGATCCAGGGCTAACGAATTTATTGGCTGCTCGGTTTGACAGGTACGACGCCATCTTGATTTTCCTTAAATGGAAACACACGTATATTTACCGACAGTTTAATAGAGCTGAAGGAGCAGATTACAGAAATATATAACTTCGTATATCTATCTCTAGGCATTTCGGTTATACAGGGTAGCAACGTTGTTCAATTTCGAAAATCATTTTAAGTCGCTCACTCGATTAGCAGTTTTCCCGTTCCATTTGGGCATCCATGGGGGTCATGTGGCATCTAAGGCCGACCTCGGATCCAGGGCTAGCGAATTTATTGGCTGCTCGGTTTGACAGGTACGATGTCATCTTGATTTTTTTTTATCAACCACATATATTTACCTACAGTTTAACAGAGCTGAAGGAACAGATTACAGAAATAATTAAAAGTAAATTTGTTGGATTTCGAAAATCATTCTTTCTACAATCGCATTGAAAATTCAACTTTTAACCCAATAATGAATTGTTAAAAATAGCGTTTTAAGGCACTAGGGCTGAAAGTAAATTTCTTTTAATCGAGGATTAAAAGTTATTAATAGATATTTCAATTTTAATAGAAATAATAATTTTTAATGCGTGTTGTAGAAAAAGCATTGAAAGGTATTCTTGTTTGCTGTTCTTGAGTGCTTTTAACTTAACTTTTAACTTTAACTTAACTTAATATATTGACCAGACTTAAATGAGTTTATTGCGCCCGGATATGGTAAGTAATAAAAGAGAAAAATACAATATAATTATTTGCCTCATACTGCCACCTACATACATTTTTATATAATAATATTTTAAATATTTTAAATCAAAAGACTTTGTCATTTGAGAGTACTAAACTTCACTTTAAATGAATTTTGAAATTCAACAATTTTATCACCCTGTACAATTGAAATGCTTAGAGATAGATACACGAAGTTATATATTTCCGTAATTTGCTCCTTCAGCTCTATTAGAGTGTGGCTAAATATATGTGTGTTTCCATTTAAGAAAAATTAAGATGGCGTCGTACCTGTCAAACCGAGCAGCCAGTAAATTCGCTAGCCCTGGATCCGAGGTCGGCCTTAGATACCACATGACCCCCACGTATCAAATTTTTAAGAAGTGTAACAGGAAAACTGCTAATCGAGTGAGCGACTTAAAATAATTTTCGAAATTCAACAACTTTGCCACCCTGTATAATCGAAATGCCTAGAAATAGATATACGAAGTTATATATTTCTGTAATTTGCTCCTTCAGCTCTATTAGACTTTGGGTAAAAATATGTGTGTCTCCATTTAAGAAAAATCAAGATGGCGTCGTACCTGTCAATCCGAGCAGCCAGTAAATTCTCTAGCCCTGGATCCGAGGTCGGCCTTAGATGCCATACAACCCCCATGTATCAATTTTCTAAAAAGTGTAACAGAAAAGCTGCCAATCGAGTGAGCGACTTAAAATGATATCCCTGTACCTATATCTTCATTTGTTTCGCAAATATTAAGTGTTTTCAGATTTATGCAAAAATTAACATTAAAAACACACAGTTTCGCTACATTGCACTCAATACTTATTTCCCATTTTAACTATTGATATTGAGGAAAGAAGCAAAAAAAGTTTTGTTTATTTCCGTATAAAACTGATAGCCGTAGCAACTTGTTGTCTGCCTGCATGACACTAATGAGGGGTTTCACTGCTATTGTCGTTTCAATTTCGTTAACTGTACGTAATAATTTTAGAAAAATGGTTCATTTAACAAAAATGCACAAAATAAACATTCTACAAATGATTGGTTATGGAGATAAAACACGGACACAAAAGGAAGTTTCTCGATTATTTCGCGCAAAACTTCCAAATTTGCCGCCTATATCCCAAGGAACAATTAGCAAAATAGAAAAGCAGTTTCGCGAGCTTGGTCGTGTAAGACAGATAAAAAAAAGTAGCTGCCAATGCAGTAACTAATGACACGAATTTGGATATTATGCTTGAGTTTCAAAGAAGACCCACATAATTACTTAGCCACACATCAATTTATCGAATATCAAAGGAAAGTGTATAAATGCAGCCCTATAAGATGGTGCCAACTCAGGAGCTCATGGAGGACGATTTCGATAGGAGAACGTATTTTTGTGAACAAATGATAGCAATGTTAGATAATAATGTAATCCAATTGGAAGATATTTCGTTTTCTGATGAGAGCACATTTACACTTCAAGGTCATGTTAATCGTCAAAATTGCTGCTATTGGTCTAATGAGAATCCTCACTGGATGAGAGAAGAACATAAGCAATATCCAGAAAAAGTTTATGTTTGGGCAGGAATTGTTGGACATATAGTAGGTCCCTTTTTCATTGATGGCAACTTGATTGGAAATAAATATTTAGAACTGCTCCAAAATAATGTCGTGCCAAATTTATATCCAGATCCAGCAAACTCACAAGTTCCTGCCAATGTAATATGGTTTCAGCAAGATGGAGCACCGCTCCATTACTAAATCAATGTCCGGTAGTACCTGAACCAATTTTTTCCAATTCGGTGGATAGTGAGGTGCGTATCGAGAAAATGGCCAGCACGATCTCCTGATTTGACGCCATTGGACTTGTTTTTGTGGGGATATCTCAAAAGTATTGTATACAAAACTCAAGCCCTCAACTTAGATGACTTAAAAAAACGAATCTTGTGATTAGATCAGTCACGCTTCAGATGTTGAGTAACGTAAGAAGACATTTCTATACCAGATTAGCATGTTGCCAAGACTTTCGCGGTTAGCATTTTGAACATTTCCTACATTGAGCTTAATGTCTTTTTGTGTTTTTTTTTTACATTATTGACAAATAATCAGTATTACTTATTAAGTTTTTAGTGTAATGTAGCGAATTTGTGAAATAAAATAATTTAATTTTTTTAATGCTAATTTTTGTAATAAAACTGAAAACACTTAATATTTCCGAAACAGTTGAAGATAGGTACAGTACATTGTACATGAATTATGTCTAGAATTTTCTGAAGAATACAAAATAATAAATAATATACGGGTGGTTGGATTTAAAATAAGAAAGTTGCTATTGGCCACTGTCGCATGACGCACCCTATATTATTTTTATTGTGGAAATTTTAAAATACAAATCGACGTGTTCAAGCCTTTCGTTTGTTGATGGAGCGGTTTTCTGCGGCAATTTCGAGCATTTCTAGAAAGATCCTTTTATGGTAGTTGGGTTCCCTATTTAAGATTTTTATGTCATGAAAGTCCATGTAATGACCCGTACCAGTTTGATGCTGACATAGTGCATTGCAGGTTTTAATCAAGCGACAATCACTCTTGTGCTTTGATACTCTGCTGCTAAGAACAGTTGATGTTTGGCCTATTATACAGGGGGCGCATTAGTGCAACAAAGTCCCATACTGTTGTTATTTTTCACTGTTATAAACACTTCTTATATGAAAGTTGTTCGTGATGATTTGGCCTACAAATCAAAAATAGGTTCGGCTATAATACCCTGTATTCGGTAAGTGCAGAGCAGAATACTTTTTTTTTATTTAAAGTATGATAGCCTGTATATTTTTTCACATTTAGAAACCTTGTAAAATTCTGCATGTGGATCAATTTTTAATTTTGCAGTAGATGGCGACGTTGCCAACTTATTTAACAAAATGTTTAGTTCAGGCGCAAAACATAAATCTTTGCTACCGGAGATAGTTGCCAAATTACTTATATTAAAGTCCAAACCAAAATCGGCCTAAGGGGAGTCGAATCTGAAAGTAAGTGTTCTGATAGGCGCAAAAGACATCACGGCATACAAGTTGTTTTCTACACAATGTCAGTTGGAAATTCTCAAAGCATTTTTAACCGATTTTTTTTAATGGAACGCCCTTTCTCTGAGCATTGCGTGTTTCAACTTTCAATAAGATGTTTGTTTAAGGGTAGTAGAGAATGATGTACTATTAAGCGAAACATCTTGGACTGCCATTGTTTTATTGAGTTATTTTACACGACGTTTCGAGCAGCGGAATCTCTGCTCATTTTTAAGTGAAACTTGAAAACGAGCAGAGATTCTACTGCTCGAAACATCGTGCAAAAACTCAATAAAGACAATGGAAGTCCAAGATGTTCCGCTTAATTTCATTAAGATGTCCCTATACCTATCTTACTTTGTTTTGGCGCTATATTTATTTTTCTGAATTACTGCCTAGACAAAGCGTAAAAAATAAATACCTTAACGCAATTACGAATTTTTATAGTTTGCCATGAAAGCCATTGATAAACGTTAAATGTCAAAATTATTATTTGTTGATTTTCCAAGTAGCACTGTATGACCAAATAGCATTAATTAATTATAGCTTAAAAGCCAAAAGTTAGTCATAAAGTAGTAAAAATAGCCAATATTTGGTTGTCATTTGGCCATTTATGTAAGATAAATTTTGGCCAAGATTTGATCATAAAGTAGCATTTTCCGTGATGACAATAACTTAGCCAAAATTTTGGTAAACATCACATTTTCTTGCCTAGCTAAAACTTCCGATTATTTACTAGATAAAATATCTATTTTATTGCAGTAAATTTGTGGCTTTTCTGACCAGAAGTATAGCCACAACTTGTGTTAGCCAAAATGACTACAAAATCAGCGAATAATAACTAATTTATAAGGTCACAGAATATTGACATAAGATAGCCAATTTAACTCTTTTTTTACTTCGTTGAGTGCCACTAGGAGGCGTAAAATAAAAGACGGCCGAAATTGCTATTTTTTCGCCACTAATTGGTTTTTATGGCGGAACGGCTGCGTTAGCCTCTTCACGATCGTTGTAGCCTCGATGAATATCTGCAACAACCCAGCGGCCATGATTTTTAGACTGTTAAATTTTCTAATTTAGCAACTATTTGTAAAGTAATAAAATATACATATGCAACTATTAAATATTTCATACTTTTATCGTTAATTTAAAGCATTTTGATACATTGAGTCGTGAAAGGGAGTATTTTCGGGAAAGTTTAAACAAAATCAGAAAAATTTAGTTCAAGGTCAATTATTTTTTATTATTAATGTAACATATAGGTTGCAAAATATTGAAAATTTTCTTGGAGCTTTGAAATATATTAAGTATCTCCTCTAAATTCACAGTAAATTTGTATTGGCACTAAGATTTTAGTCCATTATTTGAGGCAATTCGAAGTAATCTGCAACCAAACTTATAATAGTGACGAAATAAAATTTCCCCATTTTCGCCAACGTGCCGTAATAATTTCGTAATAGATTGGCTTTTTTTGGCAGCTTTTTTAACCAAATGGCCACCGATTTTAGCAAGGATTACGAAACGATCGCCAAATTATGGCTTAGAATGCTACTTGGGTTAGCTGTCAATCGCAATACGGTCATAGATACTTAATTGTTTACGTGATTAGTATAAAATTAAAATTTAAATATGAACTATTCACAATCCGTGATGGTTGACATGATTTTCGTGTTAGGTACTAGGGACAAAAATGCACTATTGTCTAAAAGGTTGTATCAGGAGCGATATCCCGAGAGAAGACATCCTGAAAAATGGGTATTTGAAAGGCTAACGGAACTTTTGGAGAGGTCTGGAAGTGTGCCACACAACAAAGTTAAGAGACAGAAACGAACAAGAACAAACCAAAGAAAACGAACTAAATGTTATCTTGGCTGTGACTGAAAACCCACATATTGGTCAAAGGCAGCTATCGCAGGTCGATGTTGATCGAAGAACCGTTCAGCGCATCCTGAAAGGCAATAAAATGCATCCTTACCATATTATACAATTAATTCAAGAAGTACATGATGATGACTACCAGAGAAGGTTAGAGTTTTGTATGTGGGCTCAAAACAAAATTCGGGTACAAAGAAACTTTGCTCATTTAGTGTTGTTTGGAGACGAAGCTACTTTTCATCGAAATGGCAGTGTTAATAAGCATAACTTTTATTATTATGCGACAGAAAATCCACATTTTCTTAGATACAATACCCAAAATCTGTGGTCCTTAAATATTTGGGGAGGAGTTATCGGTGATAACGTAATGGGTCCATATTTTTTTGAGCAAAGAGTAACAGGAGAAGTGGAGGATTTTTTGCAGAATCATCTGCCTGGTCTATTTGCTGAAAGAGTAATGGAGATCCTACAGGAAATTTTTTCATCGAGCCCCGGTGCATCATACAAGGCCAATCATAAATTTTTTAAATGAAACATACCCCGACCGAAGAGGAGGACCTAGCCGTCTAGGTCGCCAAACTAGACAAAAATGGATTATTCTATATGGGGTTTGTTAAAGAACAAGTCTAGAAATTACCCCCGTCAACAAGAGAAGACATGAAAATTCGAATAGCAAATTGTTTTCGCAGGGATTCGCAGTAAATAAAGTTGAAATGTGCCGAAATTTTAACAATGCTTTCGTGAAGCGTCTTGATTTTTGCAATCGAGACAATGGAAGACACTTTGAACACTTGATTAGGTAGATGTCTCTATTACACAGTGTCACAGTTTATTAATAAATTGAAATTTTGCCATCAATAAACCCACCATGTATTTTTTTGCAAATCTATAAAAAAATGGCTATTAAGCCAAAACTAAAGGAAATGTGTATAATGACACCTTAATGAAAGCTGAAGAGGACTGACAGGAGAATAAGTTACAATGCTTAGATAGAGGGTGTTCGGTTTAAAAAAAAAAAAACGATTAAACATGTTTTGAAAATTCCTAAATTGAGCGTTCTGTAGGAAACACCTTGTATGACGTAATGTCTTTTATGCCTATTTGCACTCTTATTTATAACTTTGACTCCCCTTAGTCCAATTTTGGTTACTTTTTTACGATTAATTTGCCAATTATAGCAGATAGCAAAGATTTATGTTTTACCTCTATTTTGAAGATTTTGTTAAATAAGTTGGCAACGTCACCATCTATTGCAAAAATAGAAATTCATCTAAATACAGAAATCCAAATATGGAAAAATATACCGGCAGTTCTATGTGAAATAAAAAAAAAAAATTTCTGCTCCACACTTGGACAACACCCTGTAAAGCCAAAAGTATTTTTAGGTTGTAGACCTGATCATCATGAACAACTCTCATATGAGAAGCTTTTTATAACAATGAAAAATAACAACAATATGAGACTTTGTCGCATTAATGCGCCACTCTGTATATATCTCAGTACATGACTGACTGTTTTAGAACTTCGTCACTATCTTTGGTTCTACTGTAGAGATCTCCAACAGACACTAGATTTTGCCACGCTAATTTAATTTTTGGTTCATTGTGAAAAAGTTTGCTGACTTTGGCTGATATTTCTTTGATCAATGGAAATGAAGAGTATTTAGCTTGGGAGGGATTGCGAGGAGGAGAAGGTGTTGTCAAATTCATGTAGGTAAAGTGAAAAGTTTCGTTGAGACCACTTTTGTTATCAGACGAAAAGCTGTTGGAGTTTTGCATTAATCGATTGGTATGTATTGTGTTAAACATTATTTATTGAGAAGTTTGACAGGATATGAATTATTAAGTAAAATTTTCTTAAGTTTATGAATATTTTTTAATTTTAGAGACTCATGCGATATCGACTCAACGGTGGTTTTTAAGGCAAGAACGAGATTGATCCTTTGACATGTTTTCACTACACCTTCTTTTCACCTTAAAACAAAAACTTTTATAGATACCTGAAACGGAAGAATTTGAGGGGTTTCATAACTAAACTGTCACCTAAAATCTTAATTTAAACACTTTTGAATGCTCAAAATCATGCAGTTTTTCCATTGGTTACAGCTTCAAATTTCCTCACCTCACAATCTCTTCGTCTGAAAAAAAAGTTTATTTCCCGTGACACGAAAGTTTAAGAAGGTTTCAAAATATCTTGTTACATGTTCTTCAAATGTCTAGAAATTCAATTTGAACTGTGCTCAAAACAATTAAGTTTTTCCTGTATCTTCAGCGTCAAGTTTCCTCACCACATAATCTTCTCAAATAAAAATAAAAAATTATATAATCTTTTGCAACAGGACACTTTGAGGAGATTTTAAAAAAATCTCATAAGACGTTCCAGGATTTTGAGGTGTCCAATGTTGTTACATCAAGTGCTACTCTTAATTTAGGGGTATCTAATACGTCAGCAGCATAAACAAATCCAAATTAGGGGCGGAGCATCCATAAATTGTGTTTAAGGCAAAATTTGCAATTTTTGCCCCAGACTATTAATACCACTGTTTTCAAGAATTCATTTCTGGTCATCATCCGTAACTTGTTGCATAATATATTATTTACTAAGAATTAATCAACCGGAGACATATTTTTATATAAAATAAATATCTTATCTTTTAATGTAGAATCTTACATTGAAATTTGACTTAGTAATTTCCGAACACCCTATATAGAATTAACCAAGGTAATAATATTTCTTCGTGACACGAAATTGACTTGCACTATACCTATTGCAACTACTCGTAAAAGCGAAATAGGGTAATAACGAGGGTAATTGAAAATTACCTATTATTTTATGGTAATACGCAAGAGTGAAATTTGAGATGCCAAAGCACGAGTGCTCCTAAGATTTCTTTTTGAACTAGAATGATTCAATGCATAAGTGTCTAAAATTATCTAAAATTTCAAATATACAATTTATGTTTGAAGCATGTCATAAAAGTGAGACAGCACCAATATTTCGAATATAGCGTGTGAAAAAAATAGTGTAACAGAAAGATTAATAAGGATTATTTTCTTGATAAAGTTAGAGAGATTTTGATTCACTTATTTTGGCATTTTGTTAACGTTACTGTTAATCTGAGACAGCGTATTGCTTTAAACCGTAAATTACGTAGAGAACTACGTTAATTACGGTGGCCGTTAACTTAGAGCTTCACGAGACCACGAGGTAAGTCTCCGATATCGAGACGGCGACTTTAATATCGACTTCGAGTCCGAGACAGAGACTGTCTTGGTCTCGATCTCGGTCTTGGTCTGCGAAACCGAGACCGAGACCGATACTGCCAATCGAGACTATCGAGAGTCTCGGTTTCGAAAAACATCATGTGTTTGCCAGAAATTAGGTATTATATAATCAGCTTCGTGGATTTTTATCATTTCACTAACGCATCAGAGGCCAAAACATCCCAATTGACGCCTCAGAACTAGCAGAACGGGAACGTAGACGTCAACTAGCGCTTGCGCACCAGGAACCCATAAGGAAGCAACTAGAAGAGAGGGAGAAGAAACGTCAGGAGGAAAGAGCTAGGCAAATTAGGGAAGAGCGGGAGGAGGAGTTGAGGATCGAACGGGAGCAGTAATATTGTCACGACCCGTTTGTGGTCGTTGTGACTTATTTAATTTGCCTCGGGATCGATTTCTGAAGAGGGGTTGAAAACAACATTTATATTCTAACAACTATATTTATTAAAGTTAAAGCAAAATGGTTACAATGCGTGGGGTAAAACTTAACTAGAAAAATGGTTACAACTTAAAGTTAAAAGGTACTTACATTATCGTGGGCCAATGCATCATCGATGGTTTAACAGCTTGGGAGACCGAAGGGCACTTATTGGGTTATGGATACATTAAATAATAAACTTGTACTTCACTAATAAATTACTAAGACAGACTGGCCTCCTCTGAGGTTTAATTTCTTGAGAGTAACATCATGGCCGCGAGACTAGAGCAAAGAGCCCCTTACTAACTCTGTTTATTTCTTTTTATACCATTTCCTTCGTCCCAACTTCGAGTGGAAACGAATGGTATCCGAGTGGAAAAAATGATGATTTCATCAGTCAGCACATTCCAATGATTCGGGATTGCGCGTTTTTTAATTGTTTTGTTATTTCCGTTTGGACCGAGGTCACCTCTTGACCCGGCTGACTTTCAAATAATGTGATATATATTGTCGATGAATGCATCATTTTCACCTTCAGGGGAATACAAAGTAAATTCTCATTTTACAATATTTTCATTCGTGACAATATGAACGGCAGCGCAAAATTGAAGAGGAGAAAGCTCTACAAGAAAAGCAGGAGTCAGTGACGATTCACATTTCCATGGTTTGTAAAACCCGATTCGTCGCCAAACACAATCGAACACGAAAAAAAAAGTTTCTATTTAACGTTATTTTATCGCGTGCCCACTGACAGAATACCATTCTATCTCCAAAATCATCACGATGCAATTCCTGATGTAAACTAATATGATGTGGATGGAATCGGTGCCGCTTTAATATCATTAGGATATTGGTCTTTGAAATTCCAGAGTCACGAACCATTCTACGCGATGTAACATTTGAATTTACAGCAACTGCTCCTAATAGAGCAATCTCGTTACTTGCAATCGTGATCATGGCCTGCCTTTTTTCTTTTTGTCAGCTAAACACTTCCAGTTTGATATACTCCTACCTGGAAAACGCTCGATGTATAATGCAACGGCATCGTCAACACTCCTGTGACATTCACATAAACTAATATCATCTCAACTTTCTCTGCGACTGACAAAAATTCCATATTTGCAGAAAAATGCGTTTCTAGTGCGTTATTCAGATGACATATAAATTGTTGTAATTCGTTTTTCTTAGGAACTGTCATTAACCTAATTTGTAACACGTGTTAGCTTCCTTGATTTGCTTAATGATAACTATTTTATTATCCATGATGTTAAATAATAGGGTTGACTGGACATTGTAAAAAAAAGTTTCCTAGAAAAGTTGCTTATTATTAAGTAGTAGTTAACATCCACTAATAAAAATTTTAGGTTTCCATTTAAAAAAACAAAGTTGACCTTCAAATAACCTTGATGACGTCATCCTAAGTCAGGTACGTTGCTCTCATCTTATTTTCCCCTCGACGTCGAGCTGAAACTTTCTTCTGTTAAATTAATATTTGTCCAGATATTGGCCTGTCTCAAGTTAAATGGACCACCTTTAGTCTTTCAACCTTTCTTTTTTTATATTACTTTGATGTTTTTTATTTTTTTTTTTTTGGAGCTGCTATTATTGGAAAAATATCTTTTTCCACTACTAGCTTTAATACGGACCGTTAAAGGCCAGCCGAATGACTGTAAAGTGGGTTTTCTCGTTTTGCTTATAAAACAATTGAACATAAGCGGTCTATAATGACAACGTTATGGTCGATTATTTCCCTGGTAAATAAAGCTGTCAGTTGTCAGGCGCATTAGGCGCCATGATATCATCATACGGCGATTTTGTTTATCGGTTGCCACGGTAACGAAGCCTCCATATGGATTGAAGCACTGCCACCTAGACTATAAGGCCGTGAAGCAGAGTCTGTGACGTCACAGTCGTGGTCCAAGGTCACCATTTGAAATGGATGGATTTCAAATGATTTCGTGTATATTTTACGTGATTTTACTGTGATTATTCTGTTTTTAATGTGAATTTTGTTTTTATGAACATTACTGGACTTTAGGAAACGTATTAAAGTTTGTGCTAAATTCGGAACTATGCATGTTAGTGTTTAAAAACTGTGAAAATGCCTTACCGGTACTGTGTCGGGGTGCAACACAAACTTAAAGAATGGACCTAAAAAATCTGTTTTTTGGTTTCCCAGGGATGAAGATTTAAGAGGAAAATGGATTAGAGCCTTTAAAAGAGAAGATTTTGTGCCTGGAGAACATAGTAGGGTACATTTATACATAAATAAGTAACAAGAATTTTAGAGAAAGTTAGGTTATTATTATTTATTAACAAAGCATGAATTCCATGAACTTTGTAGAAAACTGGCGTTTTAAGTATGTGAGGTGCATTTTCGCAAGGATGAAGTACAGAAAAAGTTTATTTTTTATAATGAAGAAACAGATCAGACTTTGCAAGCCCCTTTGGACATTCCAAAATTGATCTGTGGTAAGAACTTATTACACACTTAACTTATGCTTTTAAATTATATAGTCTCCATTTAACTATTAAATCTCTGAGTATGAAACAGATCCCTTGAAGGGATACTTTTATTTATTGAGTTGAGAAATGAACTTGTACCATGCCAGTCATATTCCTAGGAAAAGCAGAGGATAATAAGATAATGATGTCAACATTTTTGTCTTCTGTAACATTCATTCATATTTTTGTTAAGTCTTTTTTACACTCTTTTACAGTATCAAGCTGCTGTGGCTTGGATGCATTGTTGTATAAGCTATACCTTCTAAATAAAAAACATATGTTTCTTGAATTAACTGTTTTATTTTTGATTGCTAAGGGCCAAATGTTGTAATAATCAAAACATGTTTTATTTGTGTGGGTTTATCCAACTTCTTAGTTGTAGTCATAATAATTGTATTCTCAATTTTCACCCATTACAACCCGTGTAAACAAAATATCCATGGCAAGGCTTGTTTATGGGTTATAATGGATGAAAATTAGGAATATGATTACGACTATGACTAATAATAAGTTGAATAACCCGGGATTTACTACAATGAAAAGTTGTTGGCAATTTAATCTTATTTAATTACCTATAAATAGAAAAAAAAACAACTTCCTGCAGATTACAACATTTTGCACTTTCAACACATATCACTACATACAGTTTTTATTACTTTGAGTCCTTGCTGTTACTACTCACACTAGCACTCAAATCCTCTCGAAGTAGGGAGGAAGTAGGCTCGATACATCTCTGTTTGTGGAAGTAAGTAGGTAGGTACTTTCTGGACACTGGCACTTTCCAACTACTATTGAGTTTCTACCATTTTGACTGTGAAGACCTCACTAAAGAAGTTCTATGCAGGACATCAAGTTTTGGGTATAAATGGTAGGTATATGATGATCTCTTGCTTATTCCTTTAAGAAAATTAACAGTTAAAAGATAATGTAATTCCTAAAGATAATTCCTAAATTTTTAACAGAAATATGAAGTTTACCGAGTTTGATCTTAGTCATGTAGTACATTTACACCACATGGACCAAATTAGACCAAGGAACAAATTGAGTACCTAATCAACTTGAATCAAAGTTTGTCAAAGAACAGCTGTTTTAGTTATAAATGGAAGCTTTAGCCCTTTTCGGAAACTGCAATCCAATTTGGGGCTAAAGTGTTTACACCATAAAAAAGACTGTTTGATCTACCTCCTTTACTCTGAACCAAATATTTGATTCCCAGTGTTTACACCACAGTGACATCATTTGATACTTGGACCAAATGTTTGGTCCATGCAGTGTACCTAAATGAGTAAATGTAATACATGGTCTATATAGGAATACGTTGAGAGCAAATAAATCTGTTTATGTAACAAATTTTGAAATTTGTAACAGGGTGTTACATAAAGGAGCTAGGGTTTTGTATAAAAGAATATAAATGATTAGAAAATCTTTTTGCATTCTTTGCTCTGGGTGAAATAACTCTTGGGAAAAAAAGCTACATTCTTAATAGGTATATATTAAAAAGTTAAATGCAACCCTCTATACTTGCCTACTGGCAAGTTTACTGTTCTAGTTCATAGACTTTAGTCTGGCCTTTTTCAAATTCAGGAATCAGGATGAGTCACTGAGGGTTAACCTAACTTTTTTTTATGAAACTATGTAGGTACTCTGTATTTTAACTTACCCTACTATTTTCTTCAGATATAGATTAGCTTACATCCATTTTTTCTTCACACCCTCATTCCTTTGAAACCAACCAACGGATTTGCTAGACCTGTTTACATTGATTTCGCACCGTGACACCCAACCACGTTTGAGAAATTTTCAACACTTTTAAAGCACTTGTTGTTAGTCTAAATGCAGCACTAGCTGCAAGAAATGTCCTAAAGTCCGGCACAATTTATAAAAACAAAATTATGAATACAAAATGAATAATATTAGTCGCAAAGTCGAAAAAAATATTTGAAATCCATTCAATTCAAATGGTCTCACACTAGTGACCTTGGACCACGACTGTGACGTCACAGCTTCTGCTTCACGGCCTTATGGTCTAGGTGGCAGTGCATGATATCATCATACGGCGATTTTGTTTATCGGTTGCCACGGTAACGAAGCCTCCATATGGATTGAAGACGCGCCTGTTCTTAGTAATAAAATATGCGGAGCGTTATCTTACTAATTTAGGCAATTTTCTGTTGTAGATTTATCGAGTCTAGTAGTGGAAAAAATTGTATATACGCCGCGGTTGTGAACTACTTATGACCCTCACGTCTTAGATCCCTCAGCGCTACGCGCTTCGTGATTTAAACGTTTGACGTGTGATAATTTGACGTTCGGGTCATAATAATGTACTTCACAACCTTGGTATATAATATACTATTATTTTTCCTAAGGAAAAAAGGCTGTCGACCTATTGGTCTTTCTGCCTATGTTTTGCAAGTATATATTATGTACAATTTTACTTATTCTAATTAATATGTACAGGTAATATTGAGAAAAAAAAGTTTTATTCTAAATTGAACTGTTCTAACAGGGTGGAAGTAGGGAAAAGGTAACGAGATTGTCTGGACGCTTAATATATAGAAAATATTGATAGTGAAAGTGAGAATTGCTGGCCAATGGAATTCGTCAACAGTTTTTTTTGACCAATCAGTACCACCGTGAGTGGTAAAAAAATTGGCCTCAAAATTCTCACTTTCACTTTCACTCTTTCCTATAGAATAAGCGTCCTGGTCTGTCTTGGTAAGCAAAGGGGATTTATTAGAGTCCAGTTGTATGGACTGTTTCTCCATTTGGTTTGTTAATGTATGTCTTTCAGTTATTTTGGTCATTTTTGTACATTCGTAGAGAAGTTGGTTAGGTGGTTTGTGTAGCTGGTTTTCAGGTTGTCTTATTTTGGTTATTAGTCTTAGAGCGATTTGCTCAGTAGTCATAGTCAAGAATTGGTCTACAAATGGATTTATATATGTTGGTTGCCATTTTTGTGCTGATTCCATTGTCTTTATATGTTAGTATTCTGAAGTGTTTCGTCCTTTTAATAATTTCCGCCCTTGCATTTTAAGTGTTTTAGGAATTTAAGCTTTTGGACTAGTGTTACTCCCTAGTAATTAATGTCGCGCTTGAGTTCAGTTCTGTGGCCGTCTGCAATTATAGTTGGGGAGTTGTCTTTGATTTGATCGTTAAGTAATAAAAGTTGGTTTTTAGTGGGGTTTTGCGTTAGTCTCCATTTGTAGAACCATGTCATTGTGTCGTCTGTTAGTGATTGTAATTTTGATACCGCTATCGATGTAGTTTTGTGGTGCACAATAAGTGCAGTGTCGTCTGCATATTGTAATATATAGGCTGTTTTGTCAATTTGATTTTTGTCCTGTTTGTTGTGGTTGTATATGTCGTCACAGTATATATTGTAAAGAATTGGTGAAAGGGGTGATCCTTGTGGTAGTCCTTGTTCGGGAGAGGCAGGAAAGGAAAGCGTGTTGTCCTATTCTATGTCCTAATCCAATGTCTTATTTTCCTTTAGATTTTTAATTGTATGAAGTAAGTATTTTAGCGTATTAATTCTATGTAGTTTGAATAGTAGTCCTTTGAGCCAAACACCGTCGAAAGCTTTGTTTATGTCCACAATAGGATGTCTTATGTCCATCAAGGTGTGTAGTTTGTATGTTCTTGTTAAGATAAAAAGTGGGTGTATGGTCGAATGTTTTGGTTTAAAACCAAATTGATACATTGGAATGTGGTGTCCAAATTGCTCTTCCAGTCTGTGTTTTATAATGAGGTCGAGTATTTTACTTAGTTCAGGGAGTAGTGTAATAGGTCGGAAATTTTGTGTTTGTGTGTTGTCTAGCCCATTTTTTGGAATGGGTATTATTATGCCAGTTTTCCAGGTGTGTGTACATTTTTATGTTTTTTATTGAACTAATTGTAGGTTCAGTTTGTTGGATGTCAATATCAAACGTTATTGCCAGATGGTCGGATCCAAGTTAATTAGTTAGATTTACGTTTTTGATAATATTTGTGAAGTTGGCTGTGTGAAGTAATATGTTAGGTGTCGAGTCTGGGTTTCCTGGCATCAGGAATGTGGGCGGGGTTTGCTTTTTTATGAAGTCTGAATTGTCTAGAAATCTGTTTAACTGTACCTTCTTATTTTTGTTTATGATTAAGTCTCCAATGGTTATAGCCCACCTGTAGAAGCATGCTTCAGTCAATATGTTTTGCTCTATATAGGAGTGGGGATGTATATACACGAGGAATATATGGATGTAGTCGTTTAGGCAAAGTATAGTAAAGTGAAGACATTTATTTAACGGATTATTATGAGAAGGCGGGTTTGCCTTCCCTAGTTTTATTTTGGGTTTTAGTAATACCGTTGCACCTCCTCTGGTATTGCTAAGGGTATTACCATGCCTGCAATACTGCCAGTCTCTGTAGGTCGGTGCTTGTCCGATTTTAGTCTTTGTTGCTACGAACATAGAACCGTCAGTATTGTTTTGTTATATGTAGTTATAAATAATATGTTTTTTTTCAAGCGGACTAAAAGTACGTCATTTGTTTTCTCCATATGCAAAACCCCCTAAAGTGGGGTTTCTAATCCTGAGACCAAAAAAGTAGCAAAAAAGTAATAGGTAGTAAAAGTAAAGTCAAAAGTCATCGCTACTGTGATGGTGGCGCATATATAAACGATTTTCATTCACCAAAATTATTTGAACACTAGATGACACCGATAGACCGATCTGAGTGTATTGCCATCTTTACATTCTTAGTGAAAAAACAAAGAATAGGAATACACTCAGAGTGCTCGAGAGCACTACCCGAAACCGTTATTAGTCGAAATCGCATCGGTTCTCGAATTCTGTTAAATGTCATGCGCGTCATCATATTTATCTGTCAATGTGATTTTTATTAGATTAGTATTGATAATAATGCTACAAATCTTTAGTTTACCATAATTTACCTAAACCACCTAAACCATTGGTTATGATTTAATACCATTAAAACCATTGAACATTGAAACCACCGTTCTAATACATTCTATTTATTTTACAAATAATATACATCACTGATTGGGTAAGTACCTAGACCCGCTTAAAGAGGATGAGAGAAAATTGCAAAACTGAATCACACTGAAATATACTTCTTATTTCCTGCAGGCTTGAAAAAAAAAATTGTATATGTTACTCGGAGTAAAAGGTCTTTTTGTTGTGCTTCGCCCAGTTGCAGGCCTCAGCTTCACTTCGGCCGTCAATCTCTGGACT
The DNA here is from genome assembly GCA_951812265.1 of Taphrorychus bicolor. NCBI lineage: Eukaryota > Metazoa > Arthropoda > Insecta > Coleoptera > Curculionidae > Taphrorychus > Taphrorychus bicolor. Next base: position 43,843,648 of record OX638301.1, on the reverse strand, counting down.
CGGCACGAAAAGACCTACTTTTACTCCTAGTGACATAATCTACTATTTTGTGGTTTAGTCCGTTGATGTTGGCATAAGTCAGTTTTAATTTGAATGTTTTGCATTTGTGATTGTTTGTCGAAGTTGGTCTAAGAGTTCTGTAGGGGATATCCTATTAGGCAGCAATAAATCAAACATCAGAATGTACATGTGGTTTCCAAAAAAGACCACCGTGGTGTCAATATTAAAATCTTCAATAAATCATTTTTTTAGTTTTTTGAGCAGTTCCTCTCGGAACTGCGGTTGTTGTTATTTGTTTTGTTAATTTATATTTATTTATTATAAAATCATGAGTCGTTATTGGAGAGTAAAGTCTGCTCTCTTTAGTTAAGGTTTCTGACACATCGGCGGTCATCTTGTTGTGGCACTTAACTTTCACGGAATTGGGATTCCTTCGATCGGCGCCGTTGGTCTTCTTGGGCACTTCATGCTCCAAGCTGCGTGGTCCTCCGCATTGCATGCTGTACACCTCATTGGCAGAGGCATGTGCATGCAGTAGTTTGATACCTTCCCTGGCATTTGTTGCATTTTCTTGGTTTTTTTTCCAGTTTTCGGAGCGGTGTTTGAATGAGTTACATTTACTGCAGGGTGCTGGAATTGGTTCTGGTGGCTTACTCTCTACTATTCTGTATATTCGTCCCAGGAAGTGCACTGTACGGTCAGTCATAAGTTTTTCGTATGTCGCCAGTTCTTCAGTGATTAGTCGCATCATCAATGTTGGTGCTCCTCTTTGCCGAGAAATAATTCTTTTACAAAAGCGGATTTTGTGTTGCATTTTCTGTAGATGATGTAGAAACACTTCATCAGTAATATCCAGATCAACTCCCGTAGCGACCACTGAGTATGATGGAGTGATATGTCGATTGGTGTTAAACTGAGTTGGCAGTGTTGTTTTGGGTATGTGTACTTTGAAAGAAGTCATTATTTTTTGTTGTTGTGGGCTGCTTTTCTGGTGTTGTCTTCTTGGTTGGTTTTGATTAAAAAGCCGGACTCCAGCTTGATGATTATGTCTTTGTGTTTGTTTTAACTTCGTCCCATTTTAGCGCTAGTTATATTCTTGATAGTGTTGTCGGTGCAGTAATAATAAATGTGTGTAAAAATGTCGGGTGTTTTGCTACGCTGTTGTTGCTGCTTTTACTGTTGGTTTTGATTTTAAAGTTGACGGTATGTCTCCTAGTGCAGGTCTTTTAGCCTCCTGAGTAGGAGTCGTAGCTGTTGGGGGGACGGGGTGGTGGTGGGGTTAGAGTTAGCTTTCCTTCCTCTTTTTTTTTCGATTTTCTTTGATAAAATCGACCGAAGAATATGAGATTTTGGACCACCCATTATGATTTACCCTGTATACTTATTTTGTCAAGTCCGTACCTGTAATTCAGCAATCCCTTTTGGAAAACTCCCTTGGTGAGAAACAATTTGTAGATAATGCTGTCGATCCATGGAATAAAAATAATAATCCGTCAACTTCTCCGCGAATTACGACAATTTGAAAAAACTGCTAACGAAATTTTCAAGAATATTTTGATTCCCTCTGTTAAAAACAAAAAAATGACAAAAACGTCTAGAGATGTTGATGTTGGCTATCTGCGACGGAATCACTCAATTTCCCTTTGCCTCTAGAAGTCACGAGCATTAACAATAATAGTATCATATTTTTTGAACGCTAGTTTACTAGAAAACACGTCACTTATTTTTAAATGTTTTGAATGGGTAACAATCCGCACACAATATGTCAACAAATGAAGGAAAACACATTAAGATTATTTGACAGGTTTTCAAACTACGACGTTTTACAAATATCAGTAACAAAAATTTCACACATTTTACGTTTCGCTCTGTATAAAAATTCAGAGTGCTTTAATAAAAAATCTGGCGAAAAGGTCCCGAGATATGGATGTTGGCTTACTGCTTACCTGAAAACGATGAGGAAAAAGAAGCTTATTGCAAAATAACAGAACATTAAAATTTTGCAATTTTTGCATCACTTTGTTTCACACCCTATATAATAAAGATAGTGTCGGTTTTTTTCCGCTTTCTTAATCTAGAGGAATTGGGGTTTCAGACCGTGCAAAATGTATTTAGAAGAATTCATTGTTTAAAAAGTTACAGCTGATTGAAAATGACACGAAAAATTGCTTGTGCCGAACTTTAAGTTGAGCTGTTGCTTTGACATAAAAAAATTGTTAGTATTTATTATTGAACATGAAAATACCATATACCAATAGAGATGTTTCCTACATGCTTGCTGGTAAACTCAAGGCCATACTGATATGATCCACGATTTGTGGACTATGCCTCAAGATTCAAGCCTATAATAGGTATTATTATAAAGTTATTTTTGTTTATACCCCTAATGCTTTAATTATTATTTAATTTAAAAGTCATCTCAATTTACACAGTATTTATATAGTTACTTATACAATTCAATCACATTAAAACTGGCTGTCACACCCAAAACGGTTTATGCATGTACGGGGACATCATATTTTTAAGTCGCTCACTCGATTAGCAGCTTTTCTGTTATACTACAAAATTTTGATACATGGGGGTCGCATAGCATCTAACGCCGACCTCGGTCCCTGTATTAGCGACGTTATTGGCTGCCCGGTTTGACAGATACGACGCCATCTTGATTTTTTCTAAATGAAAACACACATTAATCTACATACAGTCTAATAGAGCTGAAGGAGCAAATTACAGAAATATATAACTTCGTATATCTATCTCTAGGCGTTTGGATTATACAGGGTGGTAAATTTGTTGAATTTCGGAAATCATGTTAAGTCGTTCACTCGATTAGCAGATTTTCTGTTTCACTTAGATGCCACACGAGCCCCATGTATCAAATTTTTTAAATTTGTAATAGGAAAACTGCTAATTGAGTGAATGAATTTCGAAATTCAATAACTTTACCACCCTGTATAATCGAAATGCTTGGAGATAGATACACGAAGTTATATATTTCTGAAATCTGCACCTTTAGCTCTATTAGATTGTAAGTAACTCTATAAGATATATGTGTGTTTCCATTTAAAAAAAATCAAGATGGCGTCGTATGTTTCAAACCGGGCAGCCAATGACGTCGCTAGCCCAGGCTCCGAGGTTGGCCTCAGATGGCATGCGACCTCCATGTATCAAATTTTTTAGTGTAACAGCAAGACAAGAGACAAAGTACAACACGAAATCTGCTAATTGTGTGAGTTACTTAAAATGATTTTCGAAATTCAACAAATTTACCACCCTGTATAATCTAAATGTTTAGAGATAGATATATGAAGTTATATATTTCTGTAATCTGCTCCTTTATCTCTATCAGACTGTAGATAACTGTGTGAGTTTCCATTTAAAAGAAATTAAGATGGCGTCTTATCTGCCAAACCTAGCAGCCAAGAAATGCGCTAGCGGATCCGAGGTCGGCCTTAGATGCCATGCGACCCTCATGTATCAAATTTTTAAGAAATGGAACAGAAAAGCTGATAGTCGTGTGAGCGATTTTAAATGATGTCTATGTACAAATGTACCTTAAAAACTGCTAATAGTACGGCTGTATATAGCTTTTTCAGGCTGAGGAGGGAAGAGAACTATTACACACATACACATATTTAAGCTTCGAGAGTACCTATTGACAAATACTTTTTTTGGAAACATCTTTTCTTCTAGGTCCGAATGGTCGCAGTCCATACCGATTTTGGTGCAAAATTTTAAGGTTTAGCTTCAGGAATTGAGCATAAAATATGTTTATAAACTTATTTTCGTCTTCAGCTCAAATGTTTTCATTTTACATACCTTCGAGAATCCACTCCATTTCCGATTCTACACAGATAAAACATTAGAATCATACCTTTGTTTTCATGATTTTAAAAATAGTTTTCAGTTTTTCAAACGCAAAATGCTTTGTAGATACTTTTGGTTGCAATTGCAGTTAGTAGGGCCAAGCCTTAAAAACTCCTCTCACGAAAGGCTACACCGTGCAGGGGCTGGTGATTGGGGTGCTTTGTCATCGTCAGAATTCGAAGGATCAATATGAAAATCGTCACTTCTAAGGGCTAAAAGCCTGTTCAGGCGTCCAGGGTCGCAAAATATTAGTTTATCTCACCTACCAAGGTCCACTACCTCCGCCTACGTACATATATTTCGGCATAAAGAGTGGGGTGTCTTTCTAAGTTATGTATGGAAAATGTTAAATCGGGAATACCTCGAGTATATTTTAAAGGTCATAGAATCTTAAAAATCTTTAAATAATTAAAAAATCAAACACATTAAGGCCTTCATATTTATTTGTCAACATTCTGAATTGTTTGGATTGTCATTAATGTCAGTGTCAATTGCCACTCATTATTTTGTTAAATTTATTTGAGTATTTTCTTCCTTAGATTCTTACTGAGCAAAAAATAATGGAAACACTTTCGGAGCCCTTAAGAGTATGCAACCAGTAAAACGTTCGCAAAGTGTGAACGTGCCTAAATTTGAAATTTTGACGGACAAATAAAGAACGAAGTAATTCACGAGGTGCTTCAAAATAACAAATGCATTTCATAGGTGGCTAGAATAAGTTTTCTAATGAATACCCCGTACGTGTTTCGTGCGAGCCCTTTTCGGGGTAAATTGGTATTCTTAGTAAATTTACTGGGAATAATGCGAATTTCGGTTGCCAATAACAAAAGAAACACCCAAAAAATTGTATTGGCGCGTAATACCCATAAGTAAGTCGTAATAAATGTATAATCCGCCTCAAAGATTTAGGAGTTTTCTACTGTTATTCAGGTCTCATAGTACTTTAAGGTAGGGGTGGTAAATCTGGATACTTGATTTTCTTTAATTAAAATACCTTCATTTTGTATCTTTGCCCTAGCTCCATTAGCAACTATTGTCAAAACTTTAATCTTTTGACGCTCAGTTAAATACAACGTGAATTGGTTTCCTGAAACTGCCTATTGTGACTTAGACAGTGAAGAATAACTCTAGCTGTGTTGATGAATGCCAATTAGAAAATGCTGTTTCTGAGATATTATTATAAATCCTTCGAAATCCAAAAACAATGAACAACTGAGGTATTACAAACCTGAACTAACTGAGGTCTCTATCAAAAAACTTTTGCAAAACCGAAAATTAAGAAATAAAAAATGCAAGAAAAACTAAAGCTATCAATTCAACAGGTTTTGAAACATTTCAATGAAATGAAGTATAAACAGACATTTTTAAAGTCTTTATCAGTGTCGATTTAACCTACTAATATTCCTTTATAACAGTACATTAATCACTTAAATCCAAATTCTAAATAACTTAGTAAGTTCTATTCTTATAACAGCTTTTGAACCAACCTACATACCAGAAAATAATTAGACTTAGCTTTAATATCGGGTTACGTGTCCTGTTACCTCAAAAAAGATTTTAAAACCCCGTCGACAATGCCGGCCCTTTTCTAGTATTATTAAATCCATGCAGCACAAGGGATTGAAAGTAATGCGTTAGCGCCGCATATAAAATCGATGGAGGTCATAAAAAAATCATATATTAAATTGAAATATGACGTCTGGCAGGTCTAGATGAAACAACAGATTCAATGCCTTAACAAAACCCCTACAATATTTATGTATCAAGTTGAGACGCATTTTATATCTACAGGGTGATTCACGTTATTCGACACGGATGATTATGGCTAAACTTTTAGATTTAAAAAAAGTTTTGTAAATGGAATGGATGAGGGTCTATTGGAAGTATATTTTAAAATTATTGTCATTGTATACAGGTGGTCCCAAAAGTATAAAATTGATTAAAGTTTTATTCTTTTAAATGAAACACCTAGTATATGAATGTATTTTCGGTATCTACGGACAAAAGTGAAGGTAGTTTTATTAAGGTTTATGGCATCTAAACCGTACCGTTCTTCAGATATTCGTGATTTTGTGAAAATGCAGCATCAAATTTAATGTTTAAAATCTCAGCACTTGGTTTTTTTTCAACCACCGAAATTGGCTGGTGGGCTACTAGTACATTGAATTTTTTGCGGTATGTATTGTTGCGAACTCGGGGTTCAATAATTCCAGTGTAACAATTTAACACGAAAACACTATTTATTTATTCCACAAATACACACGACTACTAAATAACTCGCTACATTAACACTTTATAGCCTTCTAATATCGTTTCGTACTTTAACTTACTTATAGCTCGCTTAAAATAAGACTATCTCTTAACCGCCGCTCTATGCGCCTTTTATATACAATCCTAAAATTACAGAAAAACCTAGAAAGTTCTTCATAAGAATTCTTGAATAATCTCACATAAAAAAACGGTTGTAAACAACTGCCTTCTAGATTAAGCCAGCCGAGCAATAAATCACTCGTGTCAGCCATGACGCAGCGCGGATAGGTCGCGAAGCTCCACCAACCAACACGCTCCCATGCGTTGCCCCGCTTCCCGTGCGGCGTTGCTGCGAATCGTAACAGTATTAAATATTAACTACCGTGTACCAAATGTAAAAAAATGAACACTAAATTATTGCATACTTCAAACAGTAATAACTCGTTTAATTTAAATTAGACACCCTGTATTTTATAGTATCATTAGATGTAGAATTTAGTCTCCTATCAAAAACTATTAAACATTCCTATAGCTTGGTCGTTGCATTTTCTTGGAAAATTGATTCTTTCTGAATTTGCGCTGACACAAACGACTGTAGTAATCTAATTTACCTGTTCAGGTCTGTTCAGGTGTTACCTGATTTTGACAAAGCATAATTTATTGTTACTTCTAGTTGTAACATATTAATTTAAAGTTAAATATTTTTTGACATATAAAGTGACACTTTTCAATACTGATGACAGTGACGCAACGTCCTACTTTTCGTAACTAGTTACGAAAAGTAAAATCTTTCGTAACTGGTGATGTAAAGTTCGTGTCACCACCAGTTGCAGGTTTCGGTTGTGGCACACCGTTGCTACAGTTTTACGGTATTAAGTAGATACAAAGTTTTAAAAGTAAATATTGAAGTTTAATAATAATAACTTAACTATCTCTCTCTAAGTAGGTATTTGTAGTCAAAATTAGAAAAAAAACTTGTATGAAACACGTGACGAAAAGCCTTTTTTGTGTATCGCATTCAAATTGCGGGAACTCGCTGCGCTCGTCCCGCAAACATTAATTCCTTACACAAAATCGGACTCTTCGTAACTGGTTACATAAATAGCTATTTTACTGTTATAATTGGTGATTAACAGGGAGTTTTTTTATTTAATCAAAATGCTGGTTTACACAACAGAAGAACGAGTCGATATGATATTCATTCTAGGAGAATGCTTGCAAAATTGTCTTTTAGCATCAAGAGTTTATGCTGAAAGGTTTCCTAACCGAACTCGACCGAATAGAGCCGTTTTTGAAAGACTGTTGGTTCAATTTAGGCAAACTGGTAGTGTTCAGTATGAAACTACTGCCAAAACGAGACCAGTTACAGAAAACCAAGAAACTGAATAGCCGTTATTGGCTTTGTAGTTGAAAATCCCCATGTCGGACAACGAGAAAGTGCACAAAACTGAAATATTAGCCAAGCAAGCGTATCAAGAATTCTTCAAAAACATAAATATCACGATTGTAAGATACAACTACATCAAGAATTCTCCGATAACGATTTTGGCCAACGAGTGGACTTTTGTATGTGGGTGTTAGAAAAAGTTGGAGAACAAGAAGATTTTTTTGAATCAGTTCTACATATTTAGTGATGAGTGTACTTATCATAACGATGGTTCTTTTAACCGACACAATTTTCATTATTATTCTGATTTTAACCCCCATGAATTTAGAGTTATTAATAACCAACATAGGTGGTCAGTAAATGTATGGGAGGGCATAATGGAACAGTATGTGCTTGGACCTTATTTTTTTGACGAACATTTAAACGGAATGTCGTTTCTAAATTTTTTGAGAAATCAGCTTCCAATTTTACTGGAAGAAGTTCCTCTAGACATAAGAACAACCATGTGGCTGCAAATGGATGGGGCACCTGCTCATTATCATCGTGAAGTCTGGGAGTTATTAAATGTTCGTTTCCAAAATCGATGGATTGGAAGGAATGGAGCACAACATTGGCCACCAAGGTTCCCTGACATAACGCCTCCCGATTTCTTTTCATGGGGATGTGTGAAAGGAATCGTGTATAATATGCCACCAACCACAAAAGAAAATATGAAGGAACGAATCGGAGAGGGCTTCAGAAGCACAGCTCCCTATATGTTACGCAATGTGAGTGAAGGATTTAAAAACAGAATACGTTTGTGTTTAGAATCAGATCGATGTTTTAACACGTTTGTGTTAAAATTTGTTCAAAATCGTCATTTATATATTTTTTTGTAATAGAGATGCTAAATTTTATAAGAACTCTTGTAATATAATGTTTTATTGTTTTATTTGATATTTTATGCTAAATAAAGACACTTTAACATTCAGATGACTGCTAAATAATCTTCATGATCATAATTTTGTAACTTATAAATTAATATCTGACAAATACGGGGTGTTTATTAGAAAACCTCGTCTAGTTGGTTGTGAAATGTCAAAGGAAAAGAATGGAGAAACAAAAGTCCATTTACTTTCATTATGATATCCTTTTCTGTCAAAATTTTATAGCCTCCTAAATGAAGTTTTCTAGTGAAAACCCAGTACTAATGATAATAAATTTTGCTTTCTCAAAATCAGGTATTATAGCAGGTAAAGTAGATTACTTAATTCGTTTGTGTCAGCTCAAAATAGCAGAAAAAAATCAATTTTCCAAGAAAACGCAAAGACCAAGCTATAGGAATGTTTAATAGCTTTGATAGGAAACTAAATTCTGCATCTAATGATACTATAAAATACAGGGTGTCTAATTTAAATTAAACGAGTTATTACTGTTTGAAGTTTGCATTAATTTGGTGTTCATTTATTGACATTCGGTGCACAGTACTTATTATTTAATACACACCGCAAAAAATCCAATGTACTCTTAGCCCACCAATTTTGGTGGTTGAAAAGAAACCAAGTGCTGAGATTTTAAACATTTAATTTGATGCTGCATTTTCACAAAATCACGAATATCTGTAGAACGGTACGGTTCTGTACCGTTCTGGTAAGGTGTCTCATGTAAAAAAATACAACATTAATAAATTTTATACTTTTGGGACCACCTGTATATAATGACAATAATTTTAAAATGTACTTCCAATAGACCCCCATTCATTCCATATACAAAACTTTTTTAAAATTTAAAAGTTTAGCCAAAATCTTCCGTGTCGAGTAACGTTAATCACCCTGTATATCTTCCATCTGCTGTACTATAAAGATAAAAAAGGAGAGTTAGTTTATGCGAAATCTTCTTCATCTGCTATGCACTTCTGCAGTGGAAAATTGGAAAATATCAGTCAGTTTGTCAATCAACAGTCAGTCTTTTTTATTTCAATTTGGTCAAATTCGTCAGTTGACCATAAAATGACATCTTAAAAACGTCATAGATATGTCGTCGAAAAGTGGTCAGTTACATGACGTCCTATCGACGTCATTTTTTGTTCCACAAATGTGGTCTTATTCTGGATCCTATTCAGGTTAGTTTAGGTTTTCCAAACTCATGCCGTAAAGAAATAATTTTGAATTGTAATTTTTGTGAAAAAAAAATCCATTTAGTAAACAAAAAATAATTAAAATAAACAAAAACAAGAGATGCGGCACAGCTAGATGAAAATATTTAACATAATGCAGTTTTTTTAACCCGATTTGGGACACGTTTTTGGTAAAACTGACGTGCATATGACGTGACAGAACTAAGTCATCAATTGTCCAGATTTTGTCGATGACGTCTTTCGAATGTGTTTTCCTTTCGTCGTTGTCCAAGTGGCCACTTAAATGACGTCTTTTGAACAAAGTGCTGTCGCCTTAAAGACGAAATATATTAACTAGGGTGGCAAAAATTAATATTGAGGAATTAAAAATAAAAAAAATACAAAAAAAATTATTTTGCCATAAAAAACATTAAAAAATTATTTGCGCAGAACATCTATTTTTTGTGTTTTTCAGTATTCAATCTATTTTATGTGAAGACTCTTATTTCGTTTTTTATTGCCTGCTAGTTCCACTTTTTTGAGAAAAAAAATACGGAAAAAAATAGTAGATTATGTCACTAGGAGGAAAAGTGGGTATTTTCGCGCTGAGCCCCGAGATTGACGGCCGAAGCGAAGCTGACGCCTGCAACTGGCCGAAGCACAAAAAGACCTTTTACTCTGAGTAACATATACTATTTTTTTTTCAATCATGCAGGAAATAACAAGTCTATTCCAGAGTGATTCAGTTTTGCAATTTTCTCTCATCCTCTTTAAGCGGGTCTAGGTACTTACCCACGGTGGTTTTCAATGTTCAATGGTTTTAATGCTATTAAATCATAACCAATGGTTTAGACAAATTATGCTAAACTAAAAATCTGTAGCATTATTATCAATACTAAATTAATAAAAATCATATTGACAGATAAATATGATGACGCGCATGACATTTAACAGAAGAACTTAGAATTCGAGAACCTATGCGATTTCGAATAATAACGGTTTCGGGTGGTGCTCTCGAGCGCTCTGAGAGTAGTCCTATCCTTTGTTTTTTCAATAAGAATGTAAAGATGGCAATACACTCAGATCGGTCTATCTGGTGTCATCTAGTAATAATTTTAGTGAATGAAATACGTTTATATATGCGCCACCATGACAGTAGCGGTGACTTTTGACTTTAATTTTACTGCCTAGGACTTTTTTGCTACTTTTCTTGGTCTCAGGATTAGAAAGTCCACTTTAGGTGTGCGTATGGAGAAAACAAATGACGTACTTTTAGCCGGTTGAAAAAAAAATATTTTTTTGTAACGGGAATAGTTAAATGTTACAAGTAGATGCAGTAACAATTAAACAAAAATATTTTTTTAAGAAATTTTTGTTTCTTTTTTCTAGGATAATCACAGAAAAGACTTGTACCTTCTTTATTAACACGACATGGTCAAAAAAAAAGGTTTTTATACATATATTTTTGGACAAAAGAAATTTTTCTTCCCAAGCCTTGATGTTTTTTTTTCTGTACTTTTCCTATTGTCACGAACGAGATTGTCTGGCATATTAAAATAAGCAAATTATTAAAAGACACAAATTTGGTTTAAATAAAATTGTGCTGTATTTGCTATACTGAACTTTTACGGTTTGGGTACCGGGGCCTTCCTTACATCCCCCGAAGGGTCCTTTCCTCATCTTTTAAAACAAACGAAGCGTTTCAAGCAAGAGGGGCTAGCGTTAGAAATAAAGATGAGGGGTTACGTATACTTCCTACGACGTCAAAAGTCACCTCCTCTAGCACATTTGGGACAACGAAATAGCCAGAAACAACGCCAATAAATTCACAGTGAATTTTACCTAATTTTTGAGTAGACCAGAGCTATATCTTGCCACTTAAATAACCCCACCCCGCAACTCCGGTAGGACTTATGGTTGCAAAAAACTTGTGAAAACAAAGGGGTGCTTTCACCCTTCTCATTACTTTGAAAACCAAACTTCGCTAGAGACTTTTACTGGTGATCTCGGTAGGTAATCGTTTGTTATTTTCATTTTGGCGTAACGATACTCCTTTTCGACCCTTTTCACCAATCCTCCAAGACGACTCTTTCCTGAGTCCCCCAAAATAGACTCCATTTGTGAGTACCCCAGATCGACTCTTGTCGTGAGTCCCCCAAAACGACTTCTTTCGCGAGTCCCCCAAATAATTTCTTTTTCTATTTTTAAACAGTGGGCTTGTTCCTGAGAGGGGTTGTTCGTTCTTCCGGCACAACGAGCCCAAACGCGACTCTCCAATCCACTTCCCGTGGGTTTCCCTAACCACTGGACTGCTGCTTCTCTCTCAAATACGCTCGTGCTAACTTCCTCTATCGTCAGCAAAATTTTCTCAATCTATTGTAACGTTCTTTACCATGACGTCAATGAAGTTTACGTTCGAAGTACCCAGCGGTTGAACAAATTTGCAAGGTGAGGTATTTAAATTTGGGTCTATTAGTGCTTGGTTAGTAAACAGGTTACTCGGCCGACCATTTCTAAGAATGCTGCAAATTTTATATCTTTTTGCTCCTGTGAGACACTATTTAATAATGTTACACATTTACTGTTAAGATCATACTAGTTTACACAATTTTGAAACTTATAATTTTATGTCATATTAAGTAAAACTTTATAGGCCACATTTTGTTTTATATTAAACTTAAGATGCAATTATATTAAAGATTGTAAATTGTGTTATAATTAAAAATTGCTGTGACCTTGTAATATTGTTAAAATAGCAAAAGTACAAAAAATGCTACAAGTTTTTGCAAGAACAATAAAATTTAGAAAAAAAGACATTAAAGTATCAGAGTTCAAAGAAAATTAATCGATCCAAAGGACTAAATAAACAGTTCTGAAAGTTTTTGTAATAAGACCCTGAAAAACTTACCACTTGACGGTAGATGGAGGCAGCTTCTCCATGAAAACATGAGTCTTACTTTGAAACAAGTCCTCATTAAATGTAATTAAAATCTATGGTGACGTTCTCTAGATATTACAGAAAACATATTTTATTTTCAAGATCTCTCACAAGGTATAGCAACAAAACCAGAAAGTTTTTATTGATGTTAGTTTCATCCTATAATTATCTTTTGAACCAGAGAATGTCGCAGTTCTATTTTGTCGCATCATGTGCTTACGGGACACCCTGTATTGTTACTTTTCGACTTTCCACTGATTTCTCTTCAATTCAAAATCAACTGCAGATGAAATATTATTTTGGCATAATGTCTATCTGATGTTGGATTTCTTTGAGAAGTTACCTACAAAATGTTTAAATATTGTAGAAATCTAAAAATTTGAGGTCAAAGATGTTTATCAAAAGTTTTTGATCACATTTGCATGTAGGGCACCGTACAGATTAAAGCGTATTAATGCCTCTATATTCTGTCTTTTACAGCCACAGGCAATGACAAAGTATTACAATTACAAACACAGTGGTTCTTACCTTGTCTGGCAGGTAGAGGAGGACCGTAAACTTGACACAACTAAGGTTGTTTGGTGGGTCCCTATGCCCTTATGGATACTCGTGGCTTCTTTACTTCTTCTACTTACGCGATAGCAAATTTAAAAAAACAACTTAGTATTTCTCGAGGGTGACTGTTCGTCTATCTGAAGTAACGTTCCCCAAAAACCCCAACTCAAAATCTTGGAGTCTTGCTTACGTGCAGGTCCCCGAGCAAGTCCTCAAACTAGACTCCATTCGTGAGTCTCCAAAAACGACTCTTTTTCTACTTTTAAACAATGAACTGGTACCTGATGGTGGTCGTTCGTCCTTCCGGCGTAATCTCGATCTCCGACCAGCCCCAACCCGGCACCCCGCACCGACTCCTCGTCACTCCCCCAAAACCGGAGACTCTTCGTGAGCACCCAGACTAACCCTGCCGTTTCTCTCTCAAAAACGCTCGTTCGAACTTTCTTGATTGTATGCACATTGTTCCCAAACGATTGTAACCTTCTTTTCCATGACGTCCATGAGCGGTTCGATGTACTCACATGTTGAACAAATTTGCAAGGTTTAATTTTTAAGTTTGGGTCAACTAGTGCTTGGTTACTAAACCGGTCATCGGCCGACTATTTCTAAGAAAGCTGCAATTTCATGTTTTTTTGCCTCTTTGTGACATATCAAAGAGGTATCATTTAAAACTGTGTCTCCAATCTGCCTCGTAATACAAATATCGATACAAATTTCATACGGAATATAAAGTCTATGCATAGGGCAAGCTAGACGTATAGGCTTAGTGGCTATAAAGTTAGACACATCTACAGTAACGAACAGAAAGTAAAATTTTTTCAAATATTTAAGTGTTAATCGAATGTCACAATTAAGTGATGTGGAACAAAATGTATGGATGATTTTGGACTTCCGTTGCCTGATTATTGCAGCCATTAATGATACCTCGGCATGTTTTTCTGTTCTTCTCTATATCTGCCTTAATTAAAAAAAAAGTTGGCTTTTCTAAAAGTGTAACATTTCAAGACCATAAGAAAAACAAATCTCCTATTCAATGAGTATTACAACAATTTGGAATTGGACATAGTTATTTGCGAATCAGAGCTATGCCTAATTATTTAGATGTACAGGGTGAGCCACGAAACTGACATTAATCCTCATTTTTTATCTTTACATTCTGAATTCTGACTGAATGAAACTGAACTTCGAAAATGTTTTCTATTAATAGATCTAGAAATAAAGCGAATTAACCGATAGTCGCAATTTTTTATTTGAATATGTTCAAGAATTATGCTAATTTGAAGAATGGTGTATAACAAGATGTCACACATAAAGATATTAACAGTAATAGATACTAAGTTGAATGAATTGGAAAAGCTTAGAACAATATATAGCTTAAAAAATTGTTTTTAGAACTTAAAAACATTCAACTGCGTTTGGCAAATTTTTGAAAAATTTCTTATGCTTGAAAATTTTTAAAAAAAGTTTACTATTTGTTCCCCACTGTAGATGGGTCTAACTTTGTAGCCACAAACACTTCATCATTTATGATTTGGTGCAAGCGATATTGAATGCTTGGGAAACCATTCCCCAAGATTTTATTAGAAATCTGATAGATAGTATGCCAAGGCTAGCAGATGCAATGTTGCAAATTCATGGTGCTGCAACCAGGTAGTAAAACATATAGAACCGCAAACACATCAGACCATCATTTATTCAAAATTACCATTTAACAAAAAATGTGTTTTATTATTGTTTTTATATTTATAATAAGCTGTTAATTTTGTTGTTTTGTTATTTTTATTATGATTTTTTTCACTCGCTCTGTTACTAAGATGTGGATACTGTGCGCATAATTAAAATCATAAAGCAGTAAAAGGAGTTTACCCCTATATTGGTCATACTTCCTGAACATATTCAAACAGAAAATTGCGACTATCAGTTAATTATCTCTAATTTCTATTACTACAAACAGTTTCTATTAATACAAACAATTTTCGAAGTTCAGTTTCATTCAGTCAGAATTCAGAATGTAAAGCTTAAAAAATAAGAATTAATGTCAGTTTTGTGAGTCACATCTAAACAATTAGGCATAGCCCTGGTTCACAGGTGACTACGTCCAATTCCAAATTGTTGTAATGCTCAGTGAATAGGAGACTTGTTTTTATTGTATTGTTATGGTCTTAAAATGTTACACTTTTAGAAAAAACAATAGAAAAGGTACCTAAGAAAGATATAAAGGACAGAAAAAGGTCCCGAGGTATTATTAATAGCTGCAATAATCAGGCAGCGGAAGTCCAAAATAATCCATACATTTTGTTCCACGTCACTTAATTGTGCACATTCGATTAACACTTGGATAATTGAAAAAAATATACTCTCTGTTCGCCACTGTAGATGTGTTTAAGTTTATAGCCATTACGCCTAGACGTCTAGCTTGCCGTATGCATAGTCTTTATATTCCATATGAAATTTTTATCAATATTTGTATAACGGGGCAAATTGGAGCCACAGTGTTAAATGATACGTCTTTTATAGATAAAACTAAATATCTATGGAACCAGCCAAAATATCCAAAAAACACTAAAATAAGACGTATATCTCGAGGTATGACGCGTCTTAACATTCACTTCACATTGCACTCCCGTAGCAAAAAAGTTTCTGATTTTTTTTCCGCAAAATTATCTGCTCAAAAAGTTTTTATAAAAATGCATTAAGTTTTGTTAAACCCTGTATTAGAAAACCTGTAAAACCTATAATCGCGTACATAACCCCTTAAAGCAGTCCATACATGGGCCTTACCAAAATCGGATCTCCAATGAAAATCGGTTGAGTGGCTTTAGAGATAGACAGTTTTAAATTCATTTAAAATTTGGGGTGTATCGTTTCAATTGATTGTTTGTTTATAAGTTATCATGTTTCTTGTCAAAGAAACAGAATTAGAAATTTTATTGTTAATGTTTTAATTTCTCCAACAAAATCATATATTTTGCGACAAATAATACAGTCCACAATAAACTGTTTTGGTCCTTTGAGCCGGATCTAAATATTTTTGCACACAATTTCCAGTTAAAATTATCCAAAATTCTTACTAAACGTGTCATTCTCTCTGAGGTTTCTCAACTATTTGAGAACTAATGAGACCTAAAGACCCTTTAGGTCTCGTTAGCCCAACTATAGTCCAATCTAAATTTATTTTACAGAAAATTTGGCAACTAAAAATCGATTCATCATCATCATCATCATCAACTAGCCTCTCTGTGTCCACTGCTGAACATAGGCCTCCCCTTTCTCTGCCTATTCTCTCCTATTTTGGGCCGTCTGGATCCAGTTGGTTGTGATTCTCTTTAAGTCATCAGTCCAACGCGTTGGAGGTCTTCCCCTATTACGTTTGTCGGCTCGAGGTCTCCATTCTAGTAGCCTCTTTGACCACCTGCCGTCTGTTAGTCGCGCCAAATGTCCAGCCCAGTTCCACTTGAGCCTGGCGATACGTGCAATAACGTCTGTGACGCCAGTTCTCTGGCGTATTTCTTCATTTCTGATATGGTCTCTCAACGACACGCCCAGCATTGACCTCTCCATTTTACGCTGTGTTCTTTTAAGTTTGTTGGCCGATACGGTGGTTAGGGTAAGTGTCTCGGCTCCGTACGTCATGACCGGCAGCACGCACTGATTAAAGACTTTTCTCTTTAGGCATATTGGTAGGTTGCCCTTCAGCACGTCCCTGAGTTTTCCAAAAGCCGCCCATGCCAAGTTTGTTCTCCTACTTAATTCGCAAGTTTGGTTGTCCCTAGAGATTCGGATTTCGTGGCCTAGGTATGTATATTTGTCTACCATTTCTATCACTTTGTCGTCTACTAAGATGTTTCCACTGGGAACCAGGTTTGTCATGAACTTTGTTTTTGAAATATTAATATGTAGACCGACCTCAGCACACACCTGCTGAAGTTCCTGTAGCATTGCTCTGGTGTTCCCTGGATTATCGGCCGTCAGTACTATGTCATCCGCAAAGCGCAGGTTCGTTAGCCTCTTGCCATCTATGTTTATACCTTTTTCCTCCCATTTGAGCCTCTTAAATGCGTATTCCAGGACTGCAGTGAATAATTTTGGGGACATCGTGTCTCCTTGTCGTACCCCTCTTCTGATTGGGATACGTTCGGTGTTTTCACGTAGCTTTACCACCATAGTCGCGTTCTTGTAGATGTTGTAGATTAACTTCGTATAACGATAGTCGACGCGACATTCCTGCAGCGTTTTTAAAATGGCGCTTGGCTCAACTGTATCGAAAGCTTTATGGAAGTCTACAAAGACCAGAGCTAGCGGTTTATTGTACTCTATGGACTTTTCAATCAGTGCCCTTACGGCTTGCAGATGATCGTTGGTTCCAAAACCGGTGCGGAATCCCGCTTGTTCCAGTGGCTGATAGAAGTCAAGTTTGTTCTCTAGTCTATTTGTTATTATTTTCGTAAAAAGTTTATAGAGGTGATTTAAGAGGCTTATTGGTCTGTAATTCTCTAGCTCGGTTATATCTCCCTTTTTGTGTAAAAGTATTGCAGTCGCGTTGTGCCATTTCTCTGGTATTGTGCTGTTAAATAGGCAGAGGTTGAATAGCGCCCTTATCTTCTTGAGTACGTAGGGACCTCCTATCTTAATTGCGTCGGCAACTACCGCATCCTCTCCAGGAGTTTTATTGTTTTTGGTCTTTTTCAAAGCAAACTTGATTTCTTCTAGGGAGATATCCGGTAGTTCCTCAGAGCCTTGATTTATAACACCTTTCCTGGCTGATATCATATCAGGTTCTAGATCCATATTTGTATTTTCCTCTCTGTGGCTCCTGTATAGTGATTGATAAAAGTCCTCCACAACTTTTAGTATTTCTTCTCTGTTTGCTGTTATATTTCCTTGTTTGTTCTTGAGTTTCGTTATCTCTCTTCTTCCACTTCCCAGATCCCTACGTAGTACTTTCATGCTCTTGTTCTTCTCTATAATCTGTTCAATTGCGTTTCTATTGTATGTTCTGATATCTTTTCTTATGGCCGTGGACACTTGTTTGTTCATTTCTTTGAGCTCTGCGCGAGTCGTTGATTTTTGACCTCTTCTATCTCTTATCTCCTTCATCAGTTCTCTGGTGGCTATGCTGATTTTTTCGTCTTTTTTAGTCTTTGGGCAGTGTTCTTTCTGGCTCTCCTGTATGGCCGTAACTATTGCATTATTCAGTACGTCCATGTCGTCGTGATAATTAGAGTTTTTCAGTCTGTTCTCGATTGTCTGTTGGAATCTTTCTATATCCGGCGGGCTCGTCCAATTTTTGTAATCGCTCTTTTTGATCATTCTATGTCTTTCCTTGCCGATGTTAATTATTATCTTTGCTCGCACCATTCTGTGGTCGCTACCCGTTGTCAGCTTGTTCAGGACTGAAACGTCTTTGACTATTTGTTTTTTGTCGGTTATTATATAATCTATTTCGTTTTTGGTACGGCCATCTGGACTTTCCCAGATCCATCTTCTGTTTGGTGTTTTCTTGAAGAAGCTATTCATTTGGTATAGATTATTTTGCAGCAAAAAACTCAGTAGGGTCTCTCCACGTTCATTTCTGCCCTCTAGACCAAACTTTCCTACCGCAATCTCCGCCTCATGGGTCCTTGGACCCACCTTAGCATTAAAGTCTCCGCACAGGATAGTAAAGTGCGTTCGTTCTTCTTCTAGGGCCATTGTAATATCATCATAGAATTTGTCTATTTCCTCATCGGTATGTCCTGTCGTTGGTGCGTATACTTGTACCACTTTGATGCTGTATCTTGCGTTTAGCTTAAGAACCATATATATCACTCTTGTTGATATTGCCTTTATGGCCACAATGTTATTGCAGTGACGTCTGTGTATCAGAAAGCCGGTTCCTCCTACAGAGGTGTCGTTCTCGCCTATATGGTAGAAGTCATGTCCGGATTTTAATTTGGAGTGTTGTTCGCCTCGTCTTCTTACCTCACACAAACCAACTATGTCCCAGTTTATCTCATCCAGTTCCATCTCCAACTCGACCAGTCCTTCGTCCGATAGCAATGTCCGTGCGTTGTATGTTGCCACGTTTAGTCTTCGGTGTTTTATAGGATTTGCCAATATATTGTCCCCCCCAGAATCCTTGGGACAGACCGATTTCACATCGGTGCGAGATTTTGGAACTATTGTCCTACTCGCCTGGGGTAATTGAAGTTTTGTAACTGGCATTTTCATAGGGGGTTTTTAGCCATAACTCACCACGCTGGCCAGACGGGTTGGTGAGTTTGTTCAGCCGCTCCTAACATGGAGAAACAGACGCTGTCTGCAGCCGCCCACTCTGGGTCAGACGCTGCATATTTGCACTTGGCACTTGGTAAACAATACTCTTCCGCTTCCAAAGCCGTTGGCCGGGTTTCACGTGTATCCTCGCCAGGAGCCCTCACATGGTACTATCAGCCGGGCCAGCTGAACCATGGTTTTTTAACGAGGTTGATACTCCTCCCCCTCCTCCTTTTCCATCCGGGCTTGGGACCGGCAACGGCGAAGTTTCGAAAAATCGATTGGGATTCTGAAATACCTTCAGATATTTGTGAATGTTGGAGGAGAAATTTTGTATCTAAAATAGGTTTACTACATAACAAGAGTTAGCCGTTAGGTAGTACTTTTAAATAGTTTTAAAATTAGTTTGCTTGTTTATGCTTGCTACATGTATAGCAAGCAAGGTTATGTTTGCTATACAAAGATTCTTCAGATTTAAGAAAGTCATCTTTATTATATTCCAAATCAGGACTTGCACCTTTAAAGTCTCAAAGCCTTCCCAAACTTGAATTATCTGGAGCTTGAGCTTGGATTATAAGAGAGAAAATTTGTCTGGCAAAATATTTCGATTGGTATTGTTACGAACTCGGGGTTCAATAATTCCAGTGTAACGATTTAACACGAAAATACTATTTATTTATTCCACAAATACACACGACTACAATTCGACTACTAAATAGCTCACTACTTAATCCTTTATAGCCTTCTAATATCGTTCGGAACTTCAGCTTACTTATAGCTCGCTTAACATAAGACTACTCTTAACCGCGCGCTCTATGCGCTTTTTATACACAATCCTAAAATTACAGAAAAACCTAGAAAGTTCTTGATAAGAATTCTTGAATAATCTCACATAAAAAAAGTTTGTAAACAACTGCCTTCTAGATTAAACCGAGCAATAAATCACTCGTGTCAGCCATGATGCAGCGCGGATAAGTCGCGAAGCTCCACCAACCACAAAGGCGTTGCCCCGCCTCCCATGCAGCGTCGCTGCGAATCGTAACATTGCCCTCCTCCTAAGGCTGTTCGTCCCGAACAGATAGATTTCCATGGTATCGTGCTAATCGATCCAAATTAACGACCTTCATCTTTGACCTGGGGGTCCGCTGGATCCTATACCCCACGTCATTAATCTTCTTTATAATTGTATAAGGTCCTTCCCAAGTTTGGGCGACTTCCCCACCTTTCGCCGCGGATTGTATATCCACACCAAATCACCATCCTGGAAGCCGCGGGAGTTAGCTAGTAAGTCGATCTTGCTTTGGCTCGATCACTGGATATGCGCAGTTTATTCCTGACTTGTTCATGAACATTGTCCAGCCTCTTCTTGAGCTCCTCCACAAAGTTCTCAGAGTTGGGCGAGTCTTTTTCTGGTGATCCATACATCAAATCTGCAGGAAGCCTCATTTCCCTTCCGAGCATCACTTTCGCCGGAGTATAACCCACTGGTTATACTCCGGTGGTCTATGCTTCATGCATAGAGCCTTGGTATGCCATCAACATGAGGGGTAGATGTTGGTCCCAATCTCGCTGATGATCTGCCACCATTTTAGACAGGTAATGTTCCATGGTCACTCTGTTCGTCTCGAAGCGCTTGTGCGGTCCAGCCATCGTTTATCTCCACCGACGTTCTCCTTACAGAAGGAAAAAATCCCTCACGCTGCTCAGTTCTTTGACAATGCCGACAATCTTCTTTACACGGCCATCTAGACAATGCATCGGCATTTCCGTGAGACCTCCCTGGTCGATGTTCAATTTGGAAATCGTACTGCTGCAGGCGCTCTATCCATCTGGCTATTTGGCCTTCAGAGTTTGTCATCTGTAATAACCATTTCAAGGCTCCATGGTCAGTTCTAATCAGGAATCTTTTTCCATATAAGTAGCGATGGTAATGTTCGACTGCTTTAACGATGGCCAACAGCTCCTTTCTAGTGACGCAATAGTTTCTTTCTGGCTTACTTAAAGTCTTACTGTAGTACTCAATGACTTTCTTGCCCGTTTTGTCTTTGAGAGAGTACTGCACCTAGACCACAGTTACTTGCATCCGTGTCCAGAATAAACAGTCCGTCCTTTATAGGGTAAGCCAAGATCGGACTAGAACAAAGGGCAGCTTTAAGCCTTGCAAACGCCTGACTGCAATCCTGGTTCCACAAGAATGGTGTTTTCTTTTCCGTTAATTTGTGCAGCGGTTTTGCGATGTCGGCAAATCCCTCTACAAATCTCCTGTAGTAAGTACATAGTCCCAAAAAGCTCCTTACTTCGTGTTTGTCTCGGGGAACTGGACAATCTTTAATTGCAGATATTTTACTTTGGCTAGTTTTAATGCCTTGTTCTGAGATAGTATGCCCCAAGTACTCGACTTGCTTTTGGAATAGGCTGCATTTCTTGTAGTTTAAATTCAGGTGAGCATTCCGCAACTTGTTGAAGATTTCTCTTAATTCTTCAAATGCTCGTCGAACTTACGTCCCATGACAATTGTGTCATCTAAGTATACCAGGCAAGTTTTCCAAGTGAGCCCTCTCAAGACAAGTTCCATTAGTCGCTCGAAAGTTGATGGAGCATTGCACAATCCAAAAGGCATAACAGTGAACTGGTATAGCCTAGAACCAGTAGAAAACGCAGTCTTTTCTTTGTCTTCGGGAGCAATCTTTACTTGCCAGTACCCACTTTTTAAATCTAGAGTGGAAAACCACTTTGATCCCGATAAAGTGGCCAACGTGTCGTCTATACGTGGCAATGGGTAGCTGTCTTTTTTGGTCACATCATTAAGTTTCCTGTAGTCAACACAGAACCGCGTTGAACCGTCTTTCTTCTTAACAAGAACCACAGGCGACGACCATGGACTAGATGATTCTTCTATGACGCCCTCCTTTAACATTTCATTCAGCAAGCTGTTAACTTCCTGTTGCTTAGCTAGAGGGACCTTTCGTGGGTGTTGTCGTATTGGCTGGGCATCTCCTGTGTTGATCTTATGGACAACTAAATCGGTTTGACTGTCGTTGCTCTTGAAGTTAAACATATCAGATTCATCCACAGCAAATTTTATAGCAGACTGAAGTTGTTCCTTTGACAGGTGACTCCACTGTCGCTTGAAAGCGTCAATAACTTCTGGGGAAGCTTGGTTAGAAGATTTATTTTTGGATGTCTCTGTTTCGACACAATTGCATACCCATTGCACAGGCTCATAATTGGCAAGAACTGTTCCTTCTTTGAGCTTGATGGTGCTTTCTCCAATATTTGCAACTCGTACTGGCATAGTCTTCTTCGTATCGTTCAAAGTTCGTGCTACCATGATTTCAGTCGTCAAATCCAGGTTAGGTTATATAAGTCCTATGGACCACCCAGGATCATTTTCAGAAGTCACTGTGATAATTTGTTCTGAATTTGGAGGAATTTTCACGTCTTCTACCACCAGTAGACGGACACTAGTTTCCACATTTCCATTGGTTAATGCAAACTCCTCATCTCCAAATGTGAGAATATTCCGTTTGCGATCATAGGAGAATCCATGTTTCCTGATGAGATCCATTCCCAAAATAAACTCGTCTTTGATCCTGGCAACCAACACTTTATGCCGAACTTCGAGTCTTTCTCCAATAATGATGGTGACATCGGCTTCTCCGTCTATAGAGCAAGACTCTCCAGTGACTGATTTTAACATAATAGGGTTGGGCAATGGTTGTATGTTATATCCGACAAGTTTATCTTGCCTTACAATGGTCACATCTGCTCCTGTATCGATGGTAATCTGGACCTTCTGTCCCTTAATGCGTCCGGCCACTGTGAGACTTTTGCCACCCAAATTATTGACTTTAAAGATCCTGGGGGTCCTAGCGGCCCCGGTCCATTGCCCCCTTGCATTGACCGGAATTAGTTTTCCTGGGACCTAGAGCGGTCTTGGTCGCCGCTCGGTCTTCTAAATGACGGCGACGGACTTCTTGCCCTATTACGGCAGTTACTCTTGATGTGACCCAGTCTGCCGCAGTTAAAACATTTTATGCCCCGATTGATCGAGGAGTTCTTCCCACCAGGGCTTGCATATTGACTGCGATATCCTTCACCGCTTTATGTAAATTTGCCATGGATTCAGCCATAGACGTAGTCTCCTCTTCATCGCAAGTTGCCATTCTTACACGTGGAGATGAACTAGATGACACTCGTGACGCCTCGAATTCCAGGGCCCTAACTAGTGCCTCGCTGATATTCTTGGGCCTTACTAGACGTAAGTGGTATCTCATGTCACTATCGCGAACTCCCTCAATGAACCTTTTGGCGGCAAATTTCGTTTGAAAAGATTTAGGGGCCGATGGGTATGCCAGGTGAATTAGTCTGTCTGTGTCCGCCTCAAATTCTTGTAAGGATTTACCTGACTTCTGCTGTCTCATCCTCAGCTGGGCCTGGATCACGGTTTCTTTGTGCTCATTTCCAAATCGAAGTTGCAGAGAGTGTACTAAAACTGCATAATTACTTTGATCAGCGGCTGACAGAGATTGAAGTAATTCAGCCGCTTTTCCACGAAGTGCTACCACTAATGATGTAGCTTTCAGGGGCTCGGACCAGCCATTAGCTTTTGCAGCTGCCTCAAATTGGGTTTTATAAATTTCCCAGGCCGTAGTACCGTCATAATCGGGAGGCTTAATTTTAGCGTTGGCTGTGCTAACACTCTCTGTAGACACGTTGTCGTCCTCAAGTTGTTCCCGGAAATTCTTTTCTAGCTCGAGAACCCTCTGGTTGACGTCGTTGAAGGATTGCATTATTCTTTCTTCTAATTATTGCTCCCTAGCTGCGAGATGGTTCACTAATTCTTCTTTGAACTGTTTCTGTTCTTCCTTCTCTTGTTGATAACGTCGCTCTTGTACTTGATCACGTTTTTCCTGTTCTTCCCTCTGTTGTTGTATAAGGGACAGCAGGGCGGCAAGTTGATCCTCCATCGCTTGATGCTGGCTTCTGGTCACTGGCATAAACACGTAATGTCCGGCAATGAAGCACTCACTTACAGTTCAGTAATATAGTCCTCAAATTCCCACTGGAATCGCACTTCTGACACCAATTGTTGCGAACTCGGGGTTCAATAATTCCAGTGTAACGATTTAACACGAAAATACTATTTATTTATTCCACAAAGAGACACGACTACAATTCGACTACTAAATAGCTCACTACTTAACACTTTATAGCCTTCTATTATCACGCGGAACTTTAGCTTACTTATAGCTCGCTTAAAATAAGACTACTCTTAACCGCGCGCTCTATGCGCTTTTTATACACAATCCTAAAATTACAGAAAAACCTAGAAAGTTCTTGATAAGAATTCTTGAATAATATCACAAAAAAAAAAGTTTGTAAACAACTGCCTTCTAGATTAAACCGAGCAATAAATCACTCGTGTCAGCCATGACGCAGCGCGGATAGGTCGCGAAGCTCCACTAACCACAAACGCGTTGCCCCGCCTCCCATGCGGCGTCGCTGCGAATCGTAACAGTATGAACGTGTGTTGCTCGGCAATTTCGTGAATGACATTTACGACAAAACCACGAGCCGTCAGGCGAATAAAACAAGAGAAATATTTTACCTTAGCAAGTTTTATCGCGAATGGTATTCGACAAGACTATTTCACGAGAAAACTTCAACCTGCAGTTAAAAGCAATAGGTGACACTCGTCAAACTGACAATACTTTTTACTTGAACCTAACAAAATTTTGCCGCTGAAAAACCATCATATTGATTTTGTCCAGGTAGTTCCAGGTAGCAGTTTTGTCAGTACAAAATGGGCTGTTGCTATGACAGTTTTCCTGTGTAAAATATTCTAGTGAAATAGTCACAATTAATGGTCAAAATAAATCATCTTTTGCGAATTAAGCTTACATCTACTAGTTTTTGGACTGACTCTTTCATAGTACTTGCTTGGTTACATTCAGAACCCAGCAAGTGGAAACCTTTTGTTTCTAATAGAGTCGCAGAAGTTCAAAATAAAGCTGATGTAGTACCACAAAGTTAGATCCTTTGAAATTAAAATTTTGCGATTTATGGTGGAATGGATCACATTTTTTCATTCAAAGTGAAGATGAGTGGCCGCCGAATAAAAGTGTAAATATTTCTGATTTACTCGAGATAAGGAAAAGAACAGTAAAATTATGTTTTATTACTTTACAAGATTTTTGTATTTTTGGCCGTTACTCCAATTATTCTAAATTAATAAGTGTTACGGCATTTATTATGCGATTTGCCAACGATGTTGCTATAACAAGGAGAAACGCATCAGAGCATAGACACGCATTGAATTTGATGATGGTGTGACTTGTCTTTGTAAACTAGTTCAACATCCAGTTTTTGCATCTGAAATTGTATTTTTACGTGCAGAACGATGTGTTGCAAATGGTAGTAAACTTATATCTTTGATTTAATTTCTCGATGAAAATCAACTATTGCGTGTGGGTGGAAGACTAAAGAATGCCGATATTAGCTACGATCATAAATTTCCTATAATTTTATCCTCTAAACATATCTTTTATCGCATATTTATAAATTATTTTCATTCTAAATATTTACACGTTTCAACTCAATTTTTATTATCCCAAATAAGAAAAGAGTTTTGGATCATTAATGGGAGGCATGAGATTCGTATAGTACATTACCACATTGCCTAACTTGCTTTAAAGTGAAATCATTAACTACAACTCAACAAATGGGCTCTTTACCCAAAGAACGAGTTACTCCTTAAAGCCATTTACGTGTACGGGAATTGATTTGGCAGGTTCATTTAATGTCAAAGAATTGCGACCCCGCTCAAAATACATTCTAAAAATGTATCTATGTGGATTCGTATGTATGTGTACTAAGACCCTGCATCTGGAAGTTATTTTAGATTAAAATTAAATAGTTCAATTTTTATGAGTGGTTTTCAAAGATTTGTCTCTCGCAGACGTCTACCCCGACACGTATATAGTGATAATGCGACAAATTTTGTAGGTGCTGGTAATAATTAGCTTAAATTTGTATCGTTTTCTTTTTAAGAAGGAAAATCTACTGGCATTCCTTTCATACTTTCATATCACACCTCGTAAAGGACCTTTTTACTTCCTAAGAAGCTATCACTCCTGTGTGCCTCCTTAGATGTACGCCAACTTTGACTGTCGCAGAGTACTTTGAACTATCTCACAAGAAAACACTTTCACGGAGTACCTTAAACATTCTGACTGGAAATGATGGAAATGACCCTTATGCTAGTTTTAGACTGGCCTATTACTTGTACAAGAAATGGTTCGATATATTGAACAACTCAAATAGGACAGTATCATACAGTAAATTGTATGAGATTCTTGTATTGGATCCTAAATTGGTTAGAAATAGAACCTGTTCTAATCGGAGACAATTTCTAGGCTTCAGGCATACGCATTTTTGAACGAGTTGTTTGTTTATCTATCGTGATCATAACCTTATTAAGAATCGTGGTTTTTGTTGCTTCCAATTTTATTGTGAAAAACAACAGATTATAAATAATAACGCAGTCAAAACTTTTGTATTGTTCAGGGTCCTCTGTTAAAACTTCTTTTTTTCATTTTTTTCAATAAACTAAGGACATCTCGACCAGCATATTTTCTTCTCAGCCATTTCTCCTGCCAGGTTTTTTTTTGAAATTTTTGTTTCTTCAATTAAAAACTTTTTCAAATTATTGTTAAAAACATCCCAGAAAATAACAAACAAATATTATTAAGCGAATTGTGCAACAACATTAAAAAAACTTAATTACAATAATTAATATAACAAATAATTGTTTGGAGTTTGTAGCCCGAAAACCACGGGAAACCTCTTACCGATGTTATGTCATATATTACGTCAAAATCTGGCAAAGTATCTTCTGATTTGGGCAGTCTCATCTGTGAAACCTTGTCAAATGTGTCATATTAATGTCAATTCTTTATAGTTTTGGGCCATTTTTTTTGGCTAGTTTATTACAGAAAATATATTGAATTGTTAACAACTTTGTTTCAATTATAATCCAATTTATTGTCCCAGATCTTGTACAGGGTATCCCATTTTCGGCACTTTTGAGGGGTATCTCCCTTATTTTTAAAGATAGAGGGTTGCGGTTTTCACGACAGTGTGCTACTTTTTTGTGAAACTAAAGATGGCGCCAGCAGAATTTTTATAGCCCTTTTGGTTTTTGAGATACAGGGTGGAATTGAAAAGTATCGCTTTTGAGGCACCCCCCGTATTACAGTTATGTTTAAACTTATCGAAGAAGTTAAAACGCATTCTTAAACAATTTTTTCCGTGGAATCCAGTGGCGTTGTTAGTTCTTTCCTAGCAACTTCAGTTTTTGAGTTACGAAGCAAATATATGTTTTTTTAAATGGAACACCCCGTATATTATCTTTTTATTTTATTAGTCATAATGTGGGATTTCCAAAAATATATAATTGTATGCAATTGTTTTCAAAACGAAGCTCAGAATTTAAGATTTTCTTAAATTTTCATTTTTGTCCAATTCGTTGGTAGTAGGCTATGGCTAGATGGCTAGCTTATTTGAAACAAAAGGCAATATGTCAAAAACTTTGTGGTTTTGTCACTCTTTGTTTTTATTAGTAATATGCTTGTTGTTTTGGTGTTTCTATTTTACTATTTAGCTGCTAATTAAATTAATTTTGTTACAATAATGGCGGTTTACGAAAATTATGAGAAGTATGATATGTTGGTTTGTTTTATACAATCTAATGAAAATCCCCAAGAAGCTTCGGAAGTATATTTCCAAAGGTAAAGTATTTTGCACGCTATGGTTAGGATACCATCTTAGGGGTCGTTTTTGTAATTATTAGATATCCAGAGAGAAGGCAACCTTTCCCAGACATATTTGCCCGAATTAAATCAAATCTAGTAGAGCACGGATCATTTGTCCAGCCCAGGCCTAATTCATACTCCCAACAAGATAGAGAGAGAAAAGAGATAAACGTATTGGGTTATGTAGAAGCAAAGCCTTCATCTTCTTGCAAGCATATAGAGGAAGCAACTGGTGTATCCAAGTCTGATGCTCAGAGAATTTTGAAAAAATATAGGTATCACCCCTATAAATTCCACATAGTTCAACGTTTACACCCTGGCGATGCCGAGCGCAGAATGTTGTTTTGCCAATGGTATTTACAACAAATCCATACTGATGAATCTTTTGGCAGACTCGTTATTTGGTCCGATGAATGTTATTTTTCAAGTGCGGCAATTTTTAATCGCCATAATACTAGACATTGGTCCACAGAAAATCACCATTTAACTTTTGAGAGGGCACAACAAGGACGTTTTGGGGTTGGAGTCTCGTGTTTCATTTTTGCAAGACGCATAGTCTACAGAATTATTGAAGGAGGTCTGACAGCGCATCGTTACCGAGAAATTCTTGAGGAAGTTATTCCAGAAGTGATGGAAAATGTTCCCTTGGCCCTTTATAATGCCGTTTTTTTTCAACAAGATGGTGCCCCAAGCCACAACTCTGCCCTTTTAAGGGAATTTTTAGACGATAACTTTCCTCAAAGGTGGATTGGTACCTACGGACCTGTAAGGTGGCCCCCTCGATCTCCCGATCTTTCAATTTTGGATTTTTTTTTTATGGGGTTTTATGCAAAATGAAGTCTATAAAACACAGTATCAGTCTCGAGCGGAGCTTCTTGCGGCAATCAATTTAACTTTCCAAAATTTGCAAAGAAGGCCTATGATTCTTTTTAACGCGATTAGAAGAATAACGAAAATGTGCCAATTTTGCATACAGGAAAATGGCCGTCATTTTGAAAACCACCTTTAAAAACTGTTTACTTAATTATGTTGAATGCTGTAATAAATAACTAATAACTGAGATACTGAGATTTAAAAAAGATTTTTTGTATTAAATTTGAAGATGTTATAAATTAGAATAATTATTACTTACATCGATTTTGTTCCTAATAATATTTTAGCCATAGCCTACTACTTACGAATTGGACAAAAATAAAAATTTAAGAAAATCTTAAATTCTGAGCTTTGTTTTGAAAATATTTGCATACAATTATATATTTTTGGAAAGCCCACATTATGACTAATAAACTAGAAAAATAATATACAGAGTGTTCCATTTAAAAAAACATATATTTGCTTCGTAACTCAAAAACTGAAGTTGCTAGGAAAGAACTGACTACGCCATTGGATTCTACGGAAAAAATTATTTAAGATTGCGTTTTAACTTCTTGGATAAGTTTAAAGATAACTGTGATGCGGGGGGTGCCTCAAAAGCGATACTTTTCAATTCCACCCTGTATCTCAAAAACCAAAAGGGCTATAAAAATTCTGCTGGCGCCATCTTTAGTTTCACAAAAAAGTAGCACACTGTCGAGAAAACCGCAACCCTCTATCTTTAAAAATCAGGGAGATACCCCGCAAAAGTGCCGAAAATGGGATACCCTGTACAGGAAATATGCCAATCTAAAACGAGCTTTGAAGAGGAGGTCCCCGAATTGTCACTCTTAGACGTTGACATGCGTATATTGGTTGATTATGCTGTCCTTACAGCATTGCCAAATTTCTTCCTTACATTCCCTTATTTTATTCACGTGCTCATCAGATATGTTCCCTAAATTTTCATCTTTTATTTAACAACAACGGCTGAATTTTCATATTTGGCGGCCCTTTTACTCACTTTAAATCCCCCTTTTGACATGTTATTTCCGTTTTGACTAATTTTAAGATCATGTGGAAAAGGTTAAAACCTTTGATGGTCTCTTTTCCATCTTCAACTGTGTCCAGGACACACCTGACCAGAGCCTGTTCTTAAACGGCTGCAAACTGGCCATCTCGCTACAGTAAATTTCTTTTATTTTGGGGTAGGACTTTCTTTAATTAATTTAAACTTATCTAGGCCTTTCATTGTTCAATTAGGTCCTAGCTTCTGGTTCCTAGTTCCTAATTGTCGTTCCAAGTTCCAAGTTCCAATGTTTGAGGGCTGAAACTCAACACTTTTTTTTTGGATTTTACAACTACCATCGAGTTACCTACCCTTGCCGAAGATTGAGCTGCTAGTGACGGTAATGGCTCTTAGGTCTTAAATTGTCCAGTTACTGAACCCCCTTGCAGAAGACGGAGCCGTTAGTGATGGTAATGGCTCTTAGGCTCACCATAACCTCTCACTGAGCCCCCTAGCCGAAGATGGAATCGTTAGTGAGGGTGCTGGCTCTTAAGTTTTAAACCGTCCAGTATTCCTCATGTGTTGCACTGATCCTCTACCTCAGATAGTGAGGAGCCCTCCAAGCTGACCAAATATTCAAATTGGTAGGAGTAGATTTAATAACCAATGAGTACCTGCACTAAACATAAGTAAGACCTAACATCGTAATAAATAAAATAATTGCCCAATTTTAATAATGCCTGTTGTTTTACTATGGTTTGATCACCTAAACAAATAAACATCCATTACTTTCTATAATAATTTTATCAGTATAGTGGACTTTACTCTAATAAAAATTGTCATACTAAAAAATATTGTCAATATTGTCATTATGAACTAATCCGCGAAAGCAGTGATGTCCAAAATGTTTTAGCAAGTTCAATATAGCGGCCAACATCCAGCTGATTTATAGATGTGTCGCTGCTAATTTCCGCTCCAAGGTTAGGTCATAATTGATATGTGTTTCGAAATTACGAGCATGTACTTCGGTTCCAAAAAAGAAGGGACCAATCAAGAATCGTTTTTTTTATGAAATGGATTTTCTTTTCTAAATAAAACCTCCTTTATGATTGGCGGATATAAAGACGGAAATTAAAAGGTAACAAATATTTATTTTCTTTTTGAATATGATAATAATTTTAACAAAATTCACTGGAGGACAAACTGTTAACGTAGGTAATATGCAAATAACTTGAAAGGTCACCCACTTGAAAAAATATTAGAAACATTTTCCATAATAACTGAGATTCCACGGAATTGAAGGCTCCCTGCACATATGCTGGTGACAACAGGTGCGCGTTGAAATTTGTAATATTTATGATAAGCCTACATCTGCAGTGTATGCAGCTCTGATGTGGTCAAAAAATTCTTTAATGAACGATCACTTTTGGCTCTGCCTAAGTTATTCTTCATCATTTTCATCCTCATCAGATAAAGTATCATCACTTTCATCTAAATTGACAACTAGGGGCTTCGCAACAACATCCAAACATGTTCTTTATCCCACTACTTTCCAATAAGTTCTTCTGTATGAGGCACCGAGTGTAGCCACTGTTCTTGATTTATTATGTCAAGGGTATGTTCCCATACCGTTTCTACTTCACCGCTTTTCAGTCCATCTCCAACCCTTTTTTTATATTCAGCTTTTATTTTCCACACAGCCCCTATTAACTCAATTGCATTAAATAGGCAGTGATAAGGCGGCAGGTGCAAAAGGTCGTGGCCACAATTCCTTAAGATCTGGTCAACCGCATTTATTTTTTTGGCCGCTGGTTTCTTTTCGTCAGTGCGAGGAGCTCACACTTCAACATATTCGTCGTAGAACTTAGATTTTCTTTTTGAAGCCAATCAAAAATTTTGTTTTTCTTCCAGGTTGGTTACTTATTCAGGAGACGGGAGTGGTATGAAGCATCATCCATAACTACAATATATCAGTTTACTGTTAGTCTACAGATCAGTTTTAAAAAATAACACACCTATTATATATATATATATTTCGTATTAGTTGCTCTGTAATCAATTTTTCAATAGTTCATAGTGTCATGGTAGTCTAAATTCTTGGAAGTTGATGAAAAAATTACGCTCGCTCCTGGTACAAAGCCTTTAGTAGAGCTTGTATGTAAAATAATGTTTCTTTTGCCAGACCCGCTATGCTTTTTCCGTTTAACACTTTTTGGAGAATCATCTTGCCATGATTTTGTCCCACTTCCTTTTGCAAAACCCATGTTTCGTCCAAAAAAACATCTCTTAATTGTGAATGTTTGTTTTCAATATATACATTTTTTTAAATTGTATTCGTTCACTGGTAACATGCGGTAACTCTCATATACTCTGTTCAGCGAGGGTTCAATATGACGTCACATTACTCATCTCATTTCATTAGAAAAAGATCGCAAAAAAGCAGGCGTATTATTAGTTTTTATTAATAATAAAACCACCAGCTAAAGTCAGTTTGACGCTTAATGTCAAAATGTCGTGAAAATTTAGAAATCCGAGTCCATCAGCTTTTATAGAACTGAAGATAGAAACGAAATATCCGCTTTTAAGGGATCATGTAGAAGAAACTACTGTGTGAAGAAAAACCGGAGAAAATTTCCAAGATAGTGGAGAAACAAGGAGTTACAATCGACGAAGCGGCGGAAGAAATTCCTTCAACATACGTCCCGAAGGCACTATCAATTGTTGAAAAGAAGCCCCTGTTCTTGAACAACCACCTACTGGTCCACAAAAATATCTTCCCCTGGTGTCACCTAAAGGCTAGATCCGCTTCTGTGGAAATGAATAAAACTTTAATCAAAATGAGCGAGGTGTTTGACTGAATCAACTAAAGAAAAAATGTGGAAGAACGATAACAGCAACACAGATAACAGCAAAACCGCGGTTAGGTGTCTTCACAAAGTTGCCCACGCTTACTTAGATTATGTACTCAATTTAAGTTATTTATGTTGCATGTCTTATTATCACATATTGCATTAATTAAATTCTAAGAAAAATTTCTCAAGAATTGAATATACAATAGGTGGTGCAGAAAAAGGTGCATTCGAATGAAAAAAGGAAAAATATGTTTGGGCGACCCGCCGACAAGTGTTTCTGCTTATTGGTTGTACAATGCAAGTTGTAAGCTCTACTAGGTATAGTAAGCACACAAAAATACTCAGAATATCTTGGGCCGATTTTGTCCATATCTTATGATCTACATCCATGGCCGGGTGAATCATAGCACGTGTCTGTGGTAAAGCTGCTGCAAATCTCATTCTTTCTGAATTAATACCCGAAATGGAAAAAACTTTGGAATATTTGCACAAAAGGCTAAACTGATACCCTGCCCGTGTTTACAAACATAACTTGACATTTTGTTCAACTGACATTTTATCAGAGACAGACGTGTTTTTTTGTATGACATCACAATTTATGACGTAATATTGAACCCTCGCTGAACAGAGTATAGGTATCTTCTCGTACAATCTTTTGTGTATCGAAACCTCAAACTTTTCACAACTTTCGATAATGAATTTCACCCAATATCCAAAATATCCTGTTCTTTTAAAACAGTTTTTCAACGTGTCCAAAGTTCTAGAAATTTTGTGGGCATGTAAGTCATAAATTACCCCACGTATCTCCATCTTTTGAGTTTCAGACAAACCTCTAGTTTTAGGTTTCTTCCTTTTGCGCTTTTCGACTTTCCTTGCTTGTATATTCGATTTTTTTCTCTAATTACTTTCCAGACCAAACTCACACTGACTCCTAAAGCTTCTGACACCCTCTCGTCGATATTTGTCGTAAAGTTACCATTGTCTGGATGAATTTTGAAATAACTTACTATATTTAATATCATTTTTGTGGCTTGGGGGAGTGAAAACCCTTTTGCCGGCTTTTTGCTTTCCATGTTTTTGAAAGAAGTAAATAATTTTGACACTGACGGATTGACAGACATATATTGTCAGAGTCAATGCATTTGATAATGCAATTGACCCATCAATTGCATTAATTTTTTGAAATTTGAAATTAAACTTTTGATGGCCACTGGAAAGTAACGTGGTTTCTCTCTTCAAGTTGCATTAGAGTGATAAACTCATCTTCTTTTAACATACCCAAGCTATTGCTTGGATACATTCCATACACAAAGAACATTTCAAAAGTTTGTCGCATATTTAATTTTAAATATTTTTATTAGAGTAAAGTTGACTATACGGGGTGTTCATTATAAAACTTCATCTAGCAGGCTATGAAATTTTGACAGAAAAGGATGACATAATCAAAATAAATAAACTTGAGTGGCGCCCAACTGACAGGTCTAAGTCTGTTAACTGTATTGAACTTCAGCCTTTTTACGTCATAACGAACAATGAACTCCACCTACTCAAATCTGCCGTTCGCATAGTTATGTGCGCATAGTATGAATAGGTTCATTTTTACCTATCCACCGATCGCCAAAATATTGGTTCCGAAATTCCCTAACTAAAGACGTGTTATGGCAAGTTGCACTATATTGTTGAAAATAAATGTTTTGTAAGAGTGTTGATGGAATTTCATCCAGCAATTGTGGGCGGCAAATATCTAATATCTCGGCGTATCTCCCGCCATTGAGATTGCCGTCAACAATGTGGTATGCAAATCTACCCCCCCCCCCCCCCCAAAATAAAGCATGACACGTTAAAACCAAATCTGCCTTGATTTTGCCGTGTTATCGTAACATAATTGTTCGTATTTGACCAATATCGATTGTTACTCCGATTAAAAATTCCTGCACTGCTAATATGGCTCTCGTCGGACTAAATAACACTGCGTCCAAAATGTGCGACTTGTACAATCTGCCGTAAATACCATCTACAAAATATGGTCCGTCGCTCCATGTCACCATCATTCAGCCGGTGAATCACTCGCTTTCAGTATGGGGTGTATCTATATTTTTTAATACCGGGTGTCCAGCAGAACCCTGGACATAGGAGATTAACATGGAAAATCGGTT
Source organism: Taphrorychus bicolor (assembly GCA_951812265.1). Classification (NCBI taxonomy): domain Eukaryota; kingdom Metazoa; phylum Arthropoda; class Insecta; order Coleoptera; family Curculionidae; genus Taphrorychus; species Taphrorychus bicolor. The sequence continues at coordinate 43,808,616 of OX638301.1, read as the reverse complement.
TTTATTTTTTTGCGCCTGTACGGTTGATTTGATTGAAAAACTTTTAAGAGTAAAGTTGTATAGCTTATGGTCAGCTATCATCCTGTAATTTTTTCAATACCACAATTTTGGCTGTTTTTTGGAAAAAAGCCTCGAAAAGTGCAAAAATTTGAATTTGGCGCGTCACCCCCGCCATGCATGTGCAGTGTCGCCAACATAATAATTTCTTATGTCAAAGTCAGAGCAGATTTTCCTTTCTTATTTATTTTGAGGGACTATCATGTAGTAATTAACGTGATTATGCAGTGAAAATTAACCGAAAACCTGACGATAATGTTCTTAAATCATACGATAAGTAAAAGTTACGTTTATTATTATCATAAGTAGTAAAAGGAAAATCATTCCAATTTGTGTATGGCTGGTTGTCTAATTCATTTTAGATTAGCAACAGACAACGGATCGACGATATATCTCTTGTCTTTGTCATTGGTAAAGTTAAAAGCTAGGTTAATGTTAAGAATTATTAAGGACGGCGAGTTGGGTGGATACATTTGTTGGGCAAACCAAGAACCAAGCTTGAAATGTGATTGTACTCTACAAATGAGTTATCGTGGAATTGGCGAAAAGAAAATACGGATTAGCAGCTCTTAAAAGAACCATTTAATTACATACTACAAAGAAATTGAATAACCACCCATGTGTTTAACATCAAACACAGAGGTAAACAAGAACAATAAACAAATAAATAAAATACAGGACTAGATGTGGCACATCAGAGAAATTGTTCAAAATGATCATCTTCTGCAGAGGTACAATATGCAAGCCTCTGTTCAAAATTGCGACATGTATTGTCCAACATCACCACGGTGACTTGACTACAAATTTCTTGAATGGCAAATTTCAACTCTTGAACATTTGCATATTGTTTATTTCTCTGGTAGAGACGATTTTGAATGAATCCCCAAACAAAAAAATCACCGGGATTCAAATCCAGAGAGCGAGGTGGCCAATTAATTGCTCCAAACTTTCCGATCCCCCTATCGCCAAATGTTTCGTTTAAAAAACGTCTATTTTGCAGTGCAGTGTGACACGACGCCCCATCTTGCATGTAAAAAGCCCGTTCTAATGGCTGGATGGCTTCTACAGCAGGCAAAATGTCATTGCGCAGTATATTGCCATATTTGTTGGCGTTCAAACTGCAATCAATGAAAAATAAACCTATAACATGGCGCCCCAAAATGCCGATCCACACGTTACAGTTGCTCGACGTTGGTCCCGATTGTCATGCACTATATGTGGGCTTTGGAGTGCCCGAATCCGATCATTTTGTTGATTTGAAGAGCCAGTCAATCCAAATTAGCATTCATCCGTGAAACAAATGTTTCTAACAAATCTTGGGGCTGCAATAATTTTTTCGGTCAGGATTTCACAAAACTCCATTGGGGGGAAAAGGTGGGTCGGTAAGAGTTGTTGATGGTTCTCTTGTTTGTAGCTTTCAAAACCTTTTTTTCAGTTAATTATGGATGGTCGATCTACTAAGTCCAGTTTCTTGGCCAATCTGTCGAATACTCTTGGAAGGATCATCGTTTACTGTAGCAAGAACAACAAGTTTTGCCACATTTTCATCCTCTGGAGCCGCACCAGCTTGAAGTGGTCGCTTTCGCTCACAGGAACATATCGGGTTAATACTCCCAGTTTCCTCAAAACGAGCAACCACCGCCTGAAGTGAACAGCATGCTGGTATTGGTTGTTCAGGAAACAATGCAGCAATGTTGCCTCGCATAACTAATGAAACATTTAAATAAGAAATAATAAAAATAAAATTTTACACTGTATCAACAAAATGGTTCCTAATTTCCTTACTTTTAATATCAATAAATACAAGGTTTCTGTATACATTACATTTTTATTTCGAGGAAATTGTGTGTGAAAAAGTGGATGCAACAATTGCCAAAAATAAGTATATTTCCATAATCAATCTATACATAAATTTCTTAACGGAAGAAATTAACAAGTGGACATGAAAAAGAAATGTAACATAAATTTAGGTAATAACACAGATAACAACAATTATTCCTATAAAAACACTATCACCTTTATTAAGATTCAATTCAATTCAATTCAAGTCTATTCATGTTTACAATCACCAAAACAGCAATGTACATACGTCAAAAATAGAATAGTCTACAAATTAAATTTAAACAAATGCTGTCCAGATGCCATTATTTACTTAATACTAAAAGCTTACAGTCAACATCCTAAAATAGACTATACAGAGAGAAGAAAAAAAATTAATAATTTTGATTAAAATACTTAAAATACTCTTCATCACAATAAAAAACATTTACCATTAAAATTTGCTTAATTTCCTTTCGGAAACTATCCACTTTCAACGCTTTAATTTTTATGGGCAGTTGAAATATTTTACCGCCCAGTAGCCAGGACCATTCTGACACCTTCTCAAACGACAATATGAGGTTATTAAGTTTTTTCGGCCTCTAGTAAGGCAAGCATGCATGTCCTCGTGAGCAGAAAACAGATACATGTTATTTTTAACAAACAGCAAATTCTCCAATATAAACATGGAGAGCAGGGTTAGTATGAATAGCTCTCTGAAGTGCGCTCTGACCGCTCTTCGCTGAAGCCCGAACAAACGCTTAGCCCCCGAGGCGTGGCCCCAAACAACTACAGCATAAGAGAGCCATACATGAAAAGATGCAAAGTAAGCCGATCTAAGTACCTTACGAGATATCCTATCTGAAAGCTGACGTAGCAGGTACAAACTTGTATTGAGTCTTGAAGCCAAGTTATCAGTGTGTAAATCCCAATTGGCGCTCTCATCCACCAGAACCCCAAGAAATTTAACCTGGGATACGTGGTCATTTACGGTTCCATTCTCCCTCAATGCAAACACCATCCTCTGTGTCTTGCCCATATTCAGCAGCAATCGATTGGAATGAAACCAAATTTTGGCCAGTTTTTCAAGTTCTTTGTGGCCAGTTTGGCAAGATTTGTTATCACTGAAAAAATTTTTTTTCACAGGCACTATAGTCTCCAGATACATAGATAAAACATGAAAGAAACTGGTTTTAGCAGATCAAACATCTATCGCTATCTGCTTACTGGTCTTGCTTATTTGCTATAAACATTTGTTCCACCAATGAGTGTTACTTTGGATTAATGGGTCCCTCAAATCAACAAAATGAATGAGTTTGGTTACGTTTAGTGTAAAATGAGTTTAGAGTAAAAGTTACGTTTATTGTTATCATAATTAGTAAAAGGAAAATCATTCCAATTTGTGTATAGCTGGATGTCTAATTCATTTTAGTTTAGCAATACGAGAACCACAATGACATGACGATTTGTCACCAATTATGGGTGTTCGGTGTTGTTGTTATTGAGGTGAATTCATCTATCTCCAAATGTTTTACTTAATTAGTGTCTATTGCAGCGCTGTGTGACGCGAGGCCCCATCCTGCATGTAAAAAACCCCTGCTAACTGCTGGATTCTTCTATGACAGTCAAAATCTCATTGTAAAACCAAATACAGTGCGCCCCAAAATGCCAATCCACATATTAACAACTTCTCGACGTTGGTCTCGGTTGCCCTGCACTGTATGTGGAGTTTAGAGAGTCCAAACTCATTCATTTTGTTGATTTGAGGCACCCATTAATCCAAATTAACATTCGCGATGGTGGAACAAATGTTTATAGCAAACAAGCAAGACCAGTAAGCAGATAGCGATGGATGTTTGATGTTTGATCTGATAAGACCAGTTTCTTTCATGTTTTATCTATATATGTATCTGGAGACTATAGTGCCTGTGAAAAAAACTCTTTTCAACGACACCAAATCTTAATAAAGATGATAGTGTTTTATAGCAATAATTGTTGTTATCAGTGTTATTACCTAAATTTATGTTACATTTCTTTTTCATGTCCACTTGTTAATTTCTTCCGTTAAGAAATTTATGTATAGATTGATTATGGAAATATACTTATTTTGGTACTTGTTGCATCCACTTTTTCACACACAAATTCCCCGAAATAAAAATGTAATATATTGTTACGATTCGCAGCAACGCCGCATGGGAGGCGGGGCAACGCATGGGAGCGTGTTGGTTGGTGGAGCTTCGCGACCTATCCGCGCTGCGTCATGGCTGACACGAGTGATTTATTGCTCGTCTGACTTAATCTAGAAGGCAGTTGTTTACAACCGTTTTTTTTTTATGTGAGATTATTCAAGAATTCTTATAAAGAACTTTCTAGGTTTTTCTGTAATTTTAGGATTGTATATAAAAAGCGTATAGAGCGCGCAGGGAGATAGTCTTGTTTTAAGCGAGCTATCAGTAAGCTAAAGTTACGAAGCGATAATAGAAGGCTATAAAGTGTTAAGTAGTGAGTTATTTAGTAGTCGAATGTATTTGTGGAATAAATAAATAGTGTCTTCGTGTTAAATCGTTGCACTGGAATTTTTGAACCCTGAGTTCGCAACAATTGGTGTCAGAAGTGGGATTCCAGTGGGAATTTGAGGACTAATATTACTGAACTGTAAGTGAGTGCTTCATTGCCGGACATAACGTGTTTATGCCAGTGACCAGAAGCCAGCATCAAGCGATGGAGGATCAACTTGCCGCCCTGCTGTCCCTTATTCAACAACAGAGGGAAGAACAGGAAAAACGTGATCAAGTACAGGAGAGACGTTATAACGAACAGAAAGAAGAGCAAGAAAGACGTTATGTAAAACAAAAAGAAGAGCAGGAAAAACATTATAATGAACAAAAAGAGGAACAAGAAAACGTGATCGAGTACAGGAGCGACGTTATCTAGAACAGAAGGAAGAGCAGGAAAAACGTGATCAAGTGCAGGAGCAACGTCATCAACAATTCAAAGAAGAATTTATGAACCATGTCGCAGCTAGGGAGCAACAATTGGAAGAAAGAATAATGCAATCCGTTAACGAATCCGTTAACGAATCCATTAACGGCGTCAACAAGGGACTCGAAGCTGTCAATCAGAGGGTTCTCGAGCTAGAAAAGAAATTCCGGGAACAACTTTAGGACGACAACGTGTCTACAGAGAGTTTTAGCACAGCCAATGCTAAAATTAAGCCTCCCGATTATGACGGTACTACTGCATGGGAAATTTATAAAACTCAGTTTGAGGCAGCTGCAAAAGCTAATGGTTGGTTCGAGCCCCAGAAAGCTACATCATTAGTGGTAGCACTTCGTGGAAAAGCGGCTGAGTTACTCCAATCTCTGTCGGCAGCGGATCAAAGTAATTATGCGGCTTTAGTACACACTCTGCAACTACGATTTGGAAATGAGCACAAAGAAACCGTGTTCCAGGCCCAGCTGAGGATGAGGCAGCAAAAGGGTGAATCCTTACAAAAATTTGAGGCGGACATAGACAGACTCATTCACCTGGCATATCCATCGGCCCCTGAATCTTTTCAAATGCAATTTGCCGCCGAAAGGTTCATTGAGGGAGTTCGCGATAGTGACCTGAGGTACCACTTACGTCTAGTCAGACCCAGGAATATCAGCGAGGCACTAGTTCGAGCCCTGGAATTCGAGGCGTCACGAGTGTCATCTGATTCTTGTCCAAGTGTAAGAATGGCAACTTGCGATGACGAGGGGGATACGTCTAGGGGTGAATCTATGGCAACTTTACATAAAGCGTTGAAGGATCTGGCAGTCAATATCCAAGCCTTGTTGCAAAGACCTCCTCGATCAACAGGCAAACGGGGCATAAAATGTTTTAACTGCGGTAAACTCAGTCACATCAAGAGTAACTGCCGTAATAGGGCAAGAAGTCCTTCGCCGTCGTTTAGAAGACCAAGCGGCGACCATGACCGCCCTAGGTCCCAGGAAAACTAATTCCGGTCAATGCAAGGGGGCAATTGACCGGGGCCGCTAAGACCCCCAGGATTCTTAAAGTCAATAATTTGGGTGGCAAAAGTCTTACAGTGGCCGGACGCATTAAGGGACAGAAAATCCAGATTACCATCGATACAGGAGCAGATGTGGCCATTGTAAGGCCAGATAAACTTGTCGGATATACCATACAACCATTGCCCAATCCTATTATGTTAAAATAAGTCACTGGAGAGTCTTGCCCTATAGACGGAGAAGCCGATGTCACCATCATTATTGGAGAAAGACTCGAAGTTCGGCATAAAGTGTTGGTTGCCAGGATCAAAGACGAGTTTATTTTGGGAATGGATCTCATCAGGAAACATGGATTCTCCTATGATCACAAACGGAATATTCTCACATTTGGAGATGAGGAGTTTGCATTGACCAATGGAAATGTGGAAACTAGTGTCCGTCTACTGGTGGTGGAAGATGTGAAAATTCCTCCAAATTCAGAACAAATTATCACAGTGACTTCCGAAAATGATCGTGGGTGGTCCATAGGACTTATAGAACCTAACCTGGATTTGACGAATGAAATCATGGTAGCACGAACTTTGACCGACACGAAGAAGACTATGCCAGTACGGGTTGAAAATATTGGAGAAAAGACCATCAAGCTCAAAGAAGGAACAGTTCTTGCCAAATATGAGCCTGTGCAATGGGTATGCAATTGTGTCGAAGCAGAGACATCCAAAGTTAAATCTTCTAACCAAGCTTCCCCAGAGGTTATTGATGCTTTCAAACGACATTGGAGTCATCTGTCAAGGGAACAACTTCAATCTGCCATAAAATTTGCTATGGATGAATCTCATATATTCAACTTCAAGAGCAACGACAGTCAAACTGATTTAGTTGTCCATACGATCAACACAGGAGATGCCCAGCCAATACGACAACACCCACGAAGGGTCCCTCTGGCTAAACAACAAGAAGTTAACAGTTTGCTGAATGGAATGTTAAAGGAGGGCGTCATAGAAGAATCATCTAGTCCATGGTCGTCGCCTGTATTTCTTGTTAAGAAGAAAGATGGTTCAACGCGGTTCTGTGTTGACTACAGGAAACTTAATGACGTGACCAAGAAGGACAGCTACCCATTGCCACGTATAGACGACACCTTAGTAACTTTATCGGGATCAAAGTGGTTTTCCACTCTAGATTTAAAAAGTGGGTATTGGCAAGTAAAGATTGCTCCCGAAGACAAAGAGAAGACTGCATTTTCTACTGGTTCTGGGCTATACCAGTTCACTGTTATGCCTTTTGGATTGTGCAATGCTCCATCAACTTTCGAGCGACTAATGGAACTTGTTTTGAGGGGGCTGACTTGGAAAACTTGCCTGGTATACTTGGATGACATAATTGTCATGGGACGTAATTTTGACGAGCATTTGAAGAATTTAAGAGAAATCTTCAGCAAGTTACGGAATGCTCACCTGAAGTTAAACTACAAGAAATGCAGCCTATTCCAAAAGCAAGACGAGTACTTGGGGCATACCATCTCAGAACAAGGCATTAAAACTAGCCAAAGTAAAATATCTGCCATTAAAGATTGGCCAGTTCCCCGAGACAAACACGAAGTAAGGAGTTTTTTGGGACTATGTACTTACTACAGGAGATTTGTAGAGGGATTCGCCGACATCACAAAACCGCTGCACAAATTAATAGAAAAGAAAACACCGTTCTTGTGGAACCATGATTGCAGTCAGGCGTTTGCAAGGCTTAAAGCTGCCCTCTGTTCTTGTCCAATCTTGGCTTACCCTATAAAGGACGGACTGTTTATTCTGGACACGGATGCAAGTAACTGTGGTCTAGGTGCAGTACTCTCTCAAAGACAAAACAGGCAAGAGAAGGTCATTGAGTACTACAGTAAGACTTTAAGTAAGCCAGAAAGAAACTATTGCGTCACTAGAAAGGAGCTGTTGGCCATCGTTAAAGCAGTCGAACATTACCATCGCTACTTATATGGAAAAAGGTTCCTGATTAGAACTGACCATGGAGCCTTGAAATGATTATTACAGATGAAAAACTCTGAAGGTCAAATAGCCAGATGAATAGAGCGCCTGCAGCAGTACGATTTCCAAATTGAACATCGACCAGGAAGGTCTCACGGAAATGCCGATGCATTGTCTAGACGGCCATGTAAAGAAGATTGTCGGCATTGTCAAAGAACTGAGCAGCGTGAGGGACTTCCTTCTGTACGGAGAACGTCGGTGGAAATAAACGATGGCTGGACCACACATACCCTTCGAGAAGAACAAATGAATGATCCAGATATTGGACCCATCCTCTCTGCAAAGACTGACGACAAGAGACCAGAATGGCAAGAAATTGCTGGTAAAAGTCCAAACCTGAAGGCGCTATGGGCCCAGTGGCACTCTCTTAAAATAGAAAATGGATTACTGAAGAGAGCGTGGGAGAGTCCGGATGGCAAGACCGTAGTCAGTCAGTTGGTTGTTCCTGGTAGCAGAAAATCGGACGTACTACAGGAAATGCACGACGGAACCAGTGGAGGTCATTTTGGGGTCAATAAAACCTTGGCCAAAATTAAAGAGCGGTTCTACTGGGTGAATTATCATGAAGACGTCGAATCTTGGTGCCGCAAGTGCGAAGTTTGTTGTGCCACATAAGGACCTCGAACAAGATCACGCGGCCGAATGGTGCAGTACACTATAGGTGCTCCATTCGAGAGGGTAGCAATTGATGTCGCGGGACCGTTTCCTCAGACTGAGTCGGGCAATAAATACATCTTGGTCGCCATGGATTACTTCACTAAATGGCCTGAAGCATACGCCCTGCCTAATCAAGAAGCAACGACTGTGGCAACGGTGCTAGTAAATGAAATGTTCTGCAGATTTGGAGTCCCACTCGAACTTCATTCTGATCAGGGCCGAAATTTTGAATCGGCTGTTTTCCAGAAGGTCATGGAACTTCTCGGAATTTGCAAGACCAGGACAACTCCTTTGCATCCACAGTCCGATGGGATGGTAGAGAGATTTAATCGGACCATGGAACATTACCTGTCTAAAATGGTGGCAGATCATCAGCGTGATTGGGACCAACATCTACCTCTCATGTTGATGGCATATCGAGGCTCTACGCATGAAGCCTCTGGTTATATTCCGGCGAAAGTGATGTTCGGAAGGGAAATGAGGCTTCCTGCGGATTTGATGTATGGAACACCAGAAAAAGACTCGCTCAACTCTGAGAACTTTGTGGAGGAGCTCAAGGAGAGGCTGGACAATGTTCATAGTTAGTCAGGAATAAACTGCGGATATCCAGTGATTGAGCCAAAGCAAGATATGACTTACTAGCTAACTCCCGCGACTTCCAGGATGGTGATTTGGTGTGGTTATACAATCCGCGGAGAAAGGTGGGGAAGTCGCCCAAACTTAGCCAAAATTGGGAAGAACCTTATACAATTATAAAGAAGATTAATGATGTGGTGTATAGGATCCAGCGGACCCCTAGGTCAAAGATGAAGGTCGTTCATTTGGATCGATTAGCACGATACCATGGAACTCTATCTGTTCGGGACGAACAGCCTTAGGAGTTACGACATGTTACGATTCGCAGCAAGGCCGCATGGGAGGCGGGGCAACGCATGGGAGCGTGTTGGTTGGTGGAGCTTCGCGACCTATCCGCGCTGCGTCATGGCTGACACGAGTGATTTATTGCTCGTCTGGCTTAATTTAGAAGGCAGTTGTTTACAACCGTTTTTTTTTATGTGAGATTATTCAAAAATTCTTATAAAGAACTTTCTAGGTTTTTCTGTAATTTTAGGATTGTATATAAAAAGCGTATAGAGCGCGCAGGGAGATAGTCTTGTTTTAAGCGAGCTATAAGTAAGCTAAAGTTACGAAGCGATAATAGAAGGCTATAAAGTGTTAAGTAGTGAGTTATTTAGTAGTCGAGTGTATTTGTGGAATAAATAAATAGTGTCTTCGTGTTAAATCGTTGCACTGGAATTTTTGAACCCTGAGTTCGCAACAATATACAGAAAGCTTGTATTTTTTGATATTAAAGTTCGATTTTCATTTGTTCACTTTGACAGCAAAAAACAATTGAACATCGAAATTAGGAACCATTTTGTTGATACAGTGTAAAATTTTATTTTTTTTATTGCTTATTTAAATGTTTCATTAGTTATGAATTTTGAGGAGAGAAAACTTGTTTTAAAACAATACTGGGCTGGTAATTCCTTTGCTCAAATTCGAGACAACATTGCTGCATTGTTTCCTGAACGACCAATACCAGCACGCAGTTCACTTCAGGCGGTGGTTGCTCGTTTTGAGGAAACTGGGAGTATTATCCCGATATGTTCCTGAGAGCGAAAGCGACGACTTCAAACTGGTGCAGCTCCAGAGGATGAAAATGTGGCAAAACTTGTTGTTCTTGTTACAGTAAACGATAATCCTTCCAAGAGTATTCGACAGATTGGCCAAGAAACTGGACTTAGCAGATCGACCTTCCATAATTATCTGCAAAAAGAAAGTTTTGAAAGCTACAAAAAAAAAAGAAAACCATAAAAAAATCTTACCTACCGACCTTTTCCCCCGAATGGAGTTTTGTGAAATCCTGACCGAAAAAATTATTGCAGCCCTAAGATTTTTTAGAAACAATTGTTTCACGGATGAATTCTCGTTTGGATTGACCGGTTCTTCAAATCAACAAAATGATCGGATTTGGGCACTCCAAAACTCACATATAGTGCATGACAATCGGGACCAACGTCGAGCAACTGTATACGTGTGGATCGGCATTTTGGGGCGCCATGTTATAGGTCCATTTTTCATTGTTGGCAGTTTCAATGCCAAAAAATATGGTAATATGCTTCGCAGTGACATTTTGCCTGCTGTAGAAGCCATCCAGCCATTAGAACGGGTTTTTTGCATGCAGGATGGGGCGTCGTTTCACACGGCACTGCAAAATAGACGTTTTTTAAACGAAACATTTGGTGATAGGTGGATAGGAAAGTTTGGAGTAATTAATTGGCCACCTCGCTCTCCGGATTTGAGTCTGTGATTCTTTTGTTTGGGGATTCATTCGAGATCGTCTCTGCCAGAGAAATAAACAATATGTGTTCAAATAAACAAATGTTCAAGAGGTGAAACTTGCCATTCAAGAAATTTGTGGTCAAGTCACGGTTGTGATGTTGGACAATACATGTCGCAACTTTGAACATAGGCTTGCATATTGTATCTCTGCAGAAGGTGGTCATTTTGAACAATTTCTCTGATGTGCCACATCTAGTCTTGTATTTTATTTATTTGTTTATTGTTCTTGCTTACCTCTACGTTTGATGTTAAACACATGGGTGGTTGTTCACTTTTTTTGTAGTATGTAATAGAATGATTCTTTTAAGAGCCGCCAATCCGTATTTTCTTTTCGTGAAATTCTTCGATAACTCAGTTGTAGAGTACAATCACATTTCAAGCTTGGTTCTTGGTTTACTCAATAAACGTATCCACCCAACTCGCCCTCCTTAAAAATTCTTAACATTAACCTAGCTTTTATCTTTACCAATGACAAAGACAAGAGACATATCGTCGCTCCGTTGTCTGTTGCTAATCTAAAATGAATTGGGCAACCAGCCATACACAAATTGGATTGATTTTCCGTTTACTAATTATGATAATAATAAACGTAACTTTTACTTACCTTATGATTTTAAGAACATTATATTTTCTTCAGGTTTTCGGTTAATTTTCACTGCATAATCACGTTAATTAATATATGATAGTCCCTAAAAATAAATAAGAAATAAAAATCGGCTCTGACTCTGACATAAGAAATTATTATGTTGGCGACACTGCACATGCATGGTGGGGGTGAGGCGCCAAATTCAAATTTTTGCACTTTTCAAGGCGCTTTTGCAAAAAACGGCCAAAACTTAATTATTTGAAAAAATTACAGGATTATAGCTGACCATACGCTCTACAACTTTACTCTTAAAAGTTTTTCAATCAATTCAACCGTACAGGCGCAAAAAAATAAAAACCGATTTCCCATGTTAATCTCCTATGTCCGGGGTTGTTCTGGACATTCGGTATAACTTCCTTAGTTGACTGTTTTTTATTCGGTAGCCTGTTGATTGCATTGTCATTTCTTCTTCCACACACTCGACTAGTGCGGTTTTAGCTGGATTTTACTTTCTTGAACATCTAAAGCAGCAATTCTGTACCTGCATTTCACTAGGATTTTTTGTCTCCTAATGATTTTCCTTTTGTAGTTTGTCATATTTCCACGCACTGACTGCATATTACTCTCAGTATCCACCACATGTACCCACAGACTTTAGCTGGCCTTCTGCCTATTCTATATCTAACTCTATCTCATATGCACGTTTAACTGTTAAATTTTTATCAGGCGCTTTACTTAAATAAGATAACTTAGGTTTTGCTGTTATTAATCAAGGTAGAAAATAATAAAATTAACCTCCCTGTTAGGCAAAAACAAATCAGGAGTTCTGAAAGAACAACAAAATAACCATTCAAGCCCTCAGGAACATACTTGGAACTGCAGTGCCACAACGTGTGTTGCATAGTAAGCAAACATTCTGGTAGGTAAGAAGAGGGCACCTTTTATTGCATAAAACTAACAGTTGTATAAAAATCAGACAGGCAAGGGGAAACCAGGCCTCAGCAGCAGCACAAAACCGAGAGAGTTCATTCAGTGAATTAGCAGCAAGGGCAAAATGAATCAAAACTCGATAAGTACAATAGCGAAAGTGAGTGATCAAATGTGTGAGGCATTAACTCAATACAGAGATATAAGCAAACAGTTAAGGTACGTTAATTATTAAAATTAAGAAGTGACGCTAATGGCCAAAAATGACCGTGACAAACTCTTCATGGCGATTACTATGATGCAGTGTTAGATTTTTTTTAGGAATAATTCATTTTCACTAGTTTAGGAGTGGTTAGTCTTTAACAAACATAACGTTTTATTTTGATTTATTTATTTCAATAATAGGTATTAATTAATTTAGGTGACATAGTTTAGTTTCATAACATAGAATCATTTATTGTTTTATAAATCCAATACAGCTCATTTAGCGTTCTAGTTTATTGCTTGACCTTAAAACTGCGAAGTTAAGATGAATTAACCAAGTAACATTCAAAATGTTTTATTAACCTACTAATTGAATATCGTTGTTTATCATGGGTAAATAGTAATTTATACTGATCTTCCTAGTCATTTAGTGTTGCGGTTATTTAGATATGGAATAATAGATCAGTATTGAAGCGACACTGAGACTTTCAATGACTCAAAAAACTCCCTCTAAAAACTCACTACCTCCCAAAACAAGGAGCATTTTGTCGAACTAAGTTATAACGATAAGCAAGAGATATCCATTTCGTAGTAAGATCACGTAATAAAAAAGAACTAAACAAGCATCATGAAGTGTACGCGTCGCTCTGTATACGTAACGTTCGCGAAATACTAAAACTTATACTGCATGCTGCTTGACACTGAGTGAGACGATGTTTTCGAGGCACCATTTTGAATTAAAATTTATATTTATTTGCGATTTAGCAAAACAAATCCGTACACACCTAACCACGCACTTAAATTTTTATCAAAAATATAAATTTAAAAAGGGAAAATTACAACTTTAAACGGACCGATTTCTATGCTAGTACACAATGACATCGTAAGCAAATAGTGTTGCAAATGTAGTGTAAATTACATTTACACACAGATACCTGAAGTGGAACAAATGCTCTTAAGGTAAATAACACAGCCCGATACACTTTAGCGTCAATCCAGTCCGTTGTGGATTCACTTTCTACTCACTCAAGATTTATAGGGGTACGGGGTCATTGGTTACATGCCGCCCCTAATTTTTCTACATTATTACTTGTTGTTTCGACCGAACACGCCTAGAGGCAATTCTTTTCCATGTTTGTTTCATGATATAGTTTGATATAGATATTTAAAAAATAATAATAAATAAGAGCCCCAATACTTAAAAAATTAAAAGAAACTACTTGAAATAAAAATACGTAAAATAAAACGTAAAAACTTTACAATCGTTATTGTATGAGATCCACTCATAGCACAACTTTCTTCTGATTTAATCACCTTAATATCTCATACCGTTTCGGAAATCTCCATGCAGTGCACTTAGACACACTATACAGTGCGAATTTCTAAAAATGGAACAAATTCTGTAAAAAACAAAAACGTTTATTTTTTGGAAAAACGCTCGGACCCGTCGATTTATATTTTAGATTGCCTTTTTTTTTGTAAAATAAACCATTATACAGGTTGTCCCAATTTGGAGATATGACGTCATGAATTGTTTTTTTAAATGACAATTGCTATTTTTTGTCAGCTATTTTCATAGTGTACATCAAGTTATACATAGCAGCCACTTTTCAAATTTTTATAAAGTAACAGTCGCAAGATAATTAACAAAACTTATTTTATTTCAATCATCAATTCATATTAGTCATTTACCTACTGAATTTAGCACAAGCTACCCTTTTATAGATTACCTTTGGCTTTCTGGTAACGATAATTTCTACCAGCATTAGGTATCTTTCATTAATGTCAATGTCAAATGTACAATTGACAGCGTTTTACTTTTCTTAGAAATCTTTGCTTAAATACTTGATAATAATAACTTAATAACTCGTTAAACGTAATGTCTTACTTAACTGAAAGTCACAAGATTGAAATTTTAATGATGATTGGATGCGGAGATAGAACACGAACACAAAATGAAGTACTTCAATTATTCAGAGACAAGCATCGTGATTTGCCACTCTTATCTCGAAGTACTGTAAGATAGAAAAACGGTTTCGGGAAAACGGACATGTAAGGAACACATTAATTCATCGAAAGAATTCACTAAGGGAGGATGTCAAAGTTAATGTACTATTATCTGTTCAACAAAACCCTAATTTTTCCACCAGGCAGCTAGCTAATGAACAGGAAATTAGCCAAACTTCAGCAGTAAAAATTCTCAAAGCCCAAAAGTTGCATCCTTACAAACTAAAAATTCTCCAGGAATCGACCGAAGATGATCCTGATAGAAGATTTCAGTTTTGTGAGCAACTGATGGATCTCCTAAACAGAAACGTTGTGAACACAAACAACATTGTGTTCTCTGACGAATCGACGTTTACGCTAAATGGTGAGGTAAACCGACAAAATGTTCGTTATTGGGCAGACGAGAATCCCCACTGGATGAGAGAAGTTCACAGTCAACGCCCAGAAAAGTCAATGTTTGGGCAGGAATTGTCGATGATCGAGTTATAGGACAAATCTTTTTAGAAGAAAATCTCAACGGAGCAAGCTATTTAGAATTTTTTGAAGAGGAACTAATTCCAAATTTGGTTACTCTATTTCCTTGTCCTATAGAAGAAGATGTCCTCAGCAGAAATATCTGGTTTCAACAAGATGGTGCTCCTCCCCATTTTGCCAGACCTGTTCGCCAATATCTGGATGAAGTATTTCCGGACCGATGGATTGGTAGAAGAGGCCCCATTGAATGGCCACCCAGGTCACCAGATCTGACTCCATTGGATTTTTTTTTTGTGGGGTTACTTGAAAAGCAAAGTTTACCAAACGAAACCTGAAAATGTTCAGGAGTTGAAAGCACGAATAAGGCATGAGTGCAGACTAGCTTCCCCCGAAGTAATTGCAAACATGCAAAACGTGTTTCAGTTACGTTTAGGGTATTGCCAACTAGTGAATGGACATCATTTTGAGCATTTATTGTAGAATATTTATTAATATGAATTGATGTTTGAAATAAAATAGATTTTTGTTAAATTATCTTGCGACTGGCAGTTTATAAAAATTTGAAAATTGGCAACTATGTATAACTTGATGTACACTATGAAAATAGCTGACAAAAAATAGCAGTTGTCATTTAAAAAACAATCGATAACGTCATATCTTGAATTTGGGACAACCTGTATATTAATTTATTTTACAAAAAAAGGGGGCAATCTAAAATATAAATCGACGGGTCCGAGCGTTTTTCCAAAAAATAAACGTTTTTGTTTTTTACAGAATTTGTTCCATTTTAGAAACTCACACTGCATACACTTTGGGACATATTGTTGGGAACTCACAATTCGAGTAATTCCAGTGTAGCAGTCTATAAATAATAACACTATTTATTTACTTAACGAACAAACACAATTGCAATCCGCCTACTTATAGTCCACTATTAAACACTTTACTACAGCTCCCTATCATCTCTTTACTCTTTTAGCTTACTTACTAGCCAATAAGCCGCGGTCCCTGCCTTTATATAACTAGTGAGTAGGGTTTAAAGTTTTGGAAATTTTAACACGTATGTTTCTTAAGAATTTAATATCAAAGGTTTTAATTTCCTTTATTCTTTTGAAGGATGCTTCAGTCAGGTTTAAATCAGCCTACCATTATGAATTTTTTTAAATATTTTTAGACCGCAAATAAATGGGTAAAACGAGATTCTCAACTTTCTTTTCTCTAACGGTCTTGTAAGTGGGTAAAATTTACATTTACAAAATACTTGAATAGATAATTAGTAAAACTAACTTTCAAAGAGTAAAGAAGTGCAAAAGAAAGTTGAATAATTATTATTTTCCATTACAAGGAACTAACTAGACCTGTTAGTCTAAGACAAGCCGTCTATTAATTTAGGTTTTCAAAGAAAATAGTATATCTTGAGCACAAAATGTTAATTAAGAGTTGTATGACGAGATACTCTTGGGAATGTCGGCATACGTATAAAGCGTTTCGTTAAGTTTTTCCAACAGGTGGGTAAGTAAATCTGACAGTGAGCCCCTTGGATATTTTTTGAACAGTGTCAATGTTACTTGTAATGTTATGAAAACCATAAAGCAAGGATTCCGCTGAAAATGAGAGATATACGAGTTTTTCATAAACTGAATTACCCAAAATGTGATTGACAGTATACGGTTGATTGTAAATGCCAAAAATAATAATAATTTAAGTTTCTCTGATGGTTTCATATAAACTGCTAATGCAAAAATGTGTTTTCTGGACTATCTGACAGCTTGCATTAGAGCGACTGGGAAAAGGTGGATCGTTTTCCCAGTCGAGACACGAAAGATTGCCGTCGAAACGAACCAACAAAGGAAGAAATTTGACGCACTAAGTGCCACCGACAATTCTCCGGACACATTAAACCTCACATCCGAAGAGATTCAATGCAAGATTGTAGTCAATTTGACCGACAAAGAAAAGTTAACAGACGAGCTGAGTGTTCTGACTGAGGGAAGCAATTTTGAGATAACGCCATCCAGGATTCCTGTGGAAAACATCATAGCAAAAGTGGAGAGCGGAATCCGGCAGCTGCCAATTCAGACGTCTGAATCCATCGGTCTCCATCCTTATCTGGGTGGAGACGTCACACTGCGCAAAACCACCTAAAAGCAATCTCGCCTTCGCAGAAAAGAAAGCTCTAAACGCCTTGAACGAAGACAAGAATATTCTCATTTTACCAGCAGATAAAGGAAACGCAACAGTAGTAATGTCAAAATCGGATTCTTACTTACTTACTTACTTACTCCGTAGCGCTACAGTCCCTGATGTTCTTTGGCTGACACGACGACTTGCCTCCATCCAATCCTCTGTCGGTGATAAGCTCCGTACCATTCTCGACGCCCAGTTTTCTCGGATCCGCAGCGATGTTGTCTCGCCATCTTAATCTGGATCTTCTAAGTGGACTTTTTCCCTCTGGGGCTTTCTGCCATACCAGTCGTATTAGCCTATCCTCGGGTTGCCTACGCACCTGTCCTGCCCATCTAGGCCGTTGAGCCTTTATTATATTGCAAAGGTCGGGTTGGTCATAGAGCTGTCTCAGTTCTGCATTCGTTCTACTTCTGTGCTGCTACGTCTGTGGATCATTCGTCGGGCCGTACATTTTCCTAAGTATTCGTCTTTCGAATATTCGGATCACCTCCTCATTTCGTACCGATAGCGTCCACGATCCGCAGCCGTACACCACGATAGGTCTGATGACAGTTTTGTATACTTTGATTTTAGATCCTCTAGTAACTTCCTTGGATCCAAATACGTTCTTAAGGGCATAAAAGCAGTTGTTTGCCGTTTTTAGTTGGTACTTTATTTCTTCGCTGATGTCATTGTGGGCTGTTAGGATCGAACCCAGTACTTGAACTGCGTGACATTTTCAAAGTTGTACTCATTCATTGTCACATTTTTTCCCAGTCTCCCTCTACCTGTTATAGAGATGTGCATGTATTTTTTAGATGCCTCGGTTCCAGTTTAACAAACGTTTCTTTGCTGTTAATTACGCTGGTTTCGACCACGTCAATATCGTCCTCATAAGTACCAGTTGTGAACCATTTGTTTGGAAGAGATGTGTTTCGAGTTTGGAGTCCCTTACGACCTTCTCCAAGGCAATATTGGAAATAATGTGTCACAGCGCGTTACCCTGCTTCAGTCCCGTACTTACCCTGAATACGTCCGCCATATCGCTCCCAACTTTTACTCTGCATCTGGACCCTTCTACACAAACTCTGGTTAGTCTTATAATTTTATGAGGTACCCAAAGTTCTGCCATCGTCTCCCAGATCTCAACTCTTTTCACACTATCATAGGCCTGTTGAAAGTCTACAAATAATTGGTGTAGCTGCCTATTAAATTCCCAGCTTTTTTCTAGTAGCTGTCTAATTGTGAACAGTTGGACGGTTGTTGATCGGTTTGTCCAAAAGCCACACTGGTAATCTCCTATTATTTCCTCTGTGAATGAGGTAGTTCTTGAGAGGATTATATTTGATAGCACTTTGTATGCTACGTTTTTCAGCGATATTTATCTATAATTTTTGCATACCATTCTGTCTCCTTTTTTGTGTATGGGGATTATTATGCTTCCTTTCCAGTCTTCTGGGATCTTCTCGTTTTTCCAGATGATTATTATGAGTTCGTGTAGTTGGATGTTATTGTGTTTCCGGCGTGTTTCAGGAGTCGTTTATCTGTCCTTACCAGGAGATATGTTGTTTTTCAGATTTTTTATATCGTCCTCAATTTCAATTGGAGAAGGGTTTCCGTCTCGCATTTCCGCAGTTTGGAAGCTGGCCGGTTCTTCGTTGTCTTGGTTAAGTAGAACCCTGGTTAAGTAGATGTTCAAAGTACTCTTTCCATGTTTGTAGTATTTGGTCTTACCTGGTTATTAGATCTCCGTTGTAGTCCTTGATGATGTTGTTGGTTCTGGGTTTAAAGCCATTTTTTCTTGTTCTTATTGTCTTATAGAATTTTCTGGTGTTGTTACTTCCGTCGACTTCTAATTCCTGCAAACTCCTGATCTTGTTCTCTTTTTTCCTTCTTAGTAGCTTATTAGCCTCTCTTCCTAGTTGTCTGGATTTATTGTTATTGTATACAGTAGGAGCCTGCATCATTATTAGTCTTGCATTATTTCTCTCTTTAAGTACCCTCTCACATTCCGGATAGTACCAGTGCTTTCTATTTTCGTTTCTTGGCTTTACTCCCACAATCACATTTGCTACCCCTATGATTGCTTCGGATAGTGCTTTCCATCTCGTGTCGATGTCGTCTTTATTTGTAATTTCTTGGCTTCGGTGCTCTATTTTCCAATTTTTCTGTATCCCACTGTTGATCTTGTTTGGATTGCACATTTTTATGAGCTTGATATTCTGATTCTCAGCTTCGAAAAAAGAATGATCCTAGTCCGCGTCTGCCCCTCGATAGCTCCTTACATCCAGGACATTGCTTCCATGCCTTGCATCAATTACGACGTGATCAATTTGATTTTTTGTTATGCCGTCATTTGCGGCCCATGTCTCTTTATTTTGGATATCTTTGGGCTCATACATTGTAGATTTCATAAGGAAGTTGTTAGATGCTGCTAGTTCCACAAGTCAGCCCATTATTATTTGAGAATACGTGTAGGCTTTTTGTATATACGTGGGGCCTTAATGCCGCTTCTCTTCCCGGCTTTTGCGTTAAAATCTCCTAATGTAAGTTTCATATCCTGTTCAGGTAGAGCGCCTATTTTACTCTCCAGGGTGTCATAGAAATCGTCATTCACTGCTTCATCTTTATCTTTGGTTGGTGCATGTACAGACAGTAAGGAGTAGTTATAGAATGTTTCTTTCATCCTTAGGTAGCAAGATCATTCGCTAAGGGGTTCAAATTTTAGGACTGAGGCCAACGGATTTTTCTTAATTGCAAAGCCGGTACCGAATTGATGAACGTTCTGGTTGTTACCGCTATAAAAGATGACTGATTTTTCTATATTTGGATTTCCTGAGTCAGGCCATCTTATTTCCTGTAGTGCAGTGACATCCATTTTCAACCGATCAATTTATTTAATTGTCCTGACCACTGCACCCATCCTGTAACAGCTAAGTACATTCCATGTTCCGATATTCGTTATTCCTTTTCCTTGTTTTGGTAGTCTTTGTTTATCCATCTTGATCCGAGGCTTGTCTTGCGTCTTCACAACAGCGATATTTCAACCCTCAACCCTCCTCCTTTATCCGGGCTTGGGACCGGCGGTGCCATCCGAGAGAGCTACTCAATCCACCCCTCAGATGCCCCAGGCGGAGTTGTCAACATCGGATTCCGAAGGAAAAATCAGGACACTGTTAAATCCCACCACCTACAAGAATCTAACTTGTGATCGAACTGCCCGGATTCTGAGGGCCACCAACAATTAAGTCAAGGGCGTGGCATTGGATGAGGCAAGGCTGTACGGTTTGCCAAAGATCCACAAACCGGATGTGCCACTGAGACCCATCGTGAGCACCATAGGAAGTCCGACCTACGAAATCGCGAAACACTTCACAAAACTGCTTTATCCTAAAATAGTAAGTACTGACAGCTTTATAAAAGACTCCACTCATCTCGTCGAAAAACTGCATTCTTTGACTTTTTCTCTAGGAGAAATTTTCGTTAGCTTCGATGTTGTTTCGCTCTTCACGATGGTACCCATTAAGGAAGCCATAGGACATATTAACCAGGAATTTCCACAAGATAGTGGCAAGTTGTTCCAACACTGCCTAACCTAATATTTTCAAGGTCAGGAAGATTTCTACCAACATACTGATGGTGTAGCTAAGGGCAGCCTTTTTAGTTCAGTAATAGGTAACTATTTTATAGAAATTTTCGAGGCCAAGCCTTTGGCAATGGAAAATAAGGGCGAGTGCTGGTTCCGATATCTCGACGACCTTTGTTATTTGGAGCCATGGCGAGGGCGAACTTCAAAACTTTCTCTTATCCCTCAACTAAATCAACCCAAAAATTCAATTCACTATGGAGATAAAAAAGTAAGGACGCCTACCGTTTTTTGGTATTTAGGAGGCCGAATGAGAAGCTTGCGCACACCGTTTATAGAAAACTGACACAAACTGACCGATACATCAGTAACGGATCGAATCATCGTCACAGATAGAAAAGGGGAGTCATAAAGACTCTTTCTGTGAGAGCCAAGAGAATTTGTGAGCCGGTTGGATTGAAACGGGAAATGAAGCATCTGGAAAGAGCCTTTGGTTGCAATGGACACAGCAAGCACGAGTTCGATAGAGCCGTCCCTCCAAGAAATGTAGAGCGTTAGGAAGGAACAACGGGAAAAGACGAAGAAAAGCGCGGATGCACTAGTCTACCATACATCCACAAAGTAACGGACATGATCGGCAGGCTACCGGAAAAGCACAATGTTAAAACTGTCTTTAATCTCACTCGTACAATACAACAGAGCTTGAGATCCGCCAAACAATGCAGAGATCCCCTATCGGCACCCGGGGTATACCGAGTTCCATGCAGCCTTGGGTTGGTATACATTCGCACGACAAAACGCAGTTTCAACACGAGGATTACGGAACACAAGAGGAGTTGCAGGCTGGGATAAACACAAAAGTCAGCGGTAGCAGAGCACCTCATCCTTTTCAACGAGGTGGATATCTTTTCTCAATCGCAGCCTTTCTATCCGAGACTAACGACAGAGGCCATTGAGATCTTTAAACACGGCAACAATTTCAACAAGAAGGAGAAAATCAAGTGCGCCGAACCCCGCGCCACCCCTACCCCCACCCCAGTCCCTTCACTGCAGCTCGACGGCGAGGGAATAAATACCACGGAGCTGACCACAGTCGAATCAGTCAACGTCGGGAAGTACGGAAAATCACTTCGCCCATGGCCTCATCGCCTTTGATAATGTCTGCCGCAGATGTAGACGAAACGTCATGAAGAAATTCCATCGGACCACGTTTTCAAAGCCCAGAAAATACTTTAGATTGTATCAAAGCGATGCTAGAAGGATGAATTCACGACTTCGACCACTATCAGTTGCAAAATTTGTAAAAGCTGGCAAGTGATAGAAATCTTGACTAATTGGAAAAATTCAATGATCATTTATTATATAAAAAACCTAAAGAATCATACTTAAACATAGACTCAGTTTATTCTGAAGTGTACAAAAAATCTTTAATTCTAATACTGCTTCAATATATGAACTATCGAAGCAATATTAGAAGAATGTATTTACTAGAAAAATCGACAACTATCAGTTGGAAAATTTGTAAAAACTGGTTAGTGATAGAAATCTCATATAACTATTAACTATGAAAATTTTGCAAAGTTCAGTTATTATTTCTTATATAAAAACTTTACGATTCAGACTTAATGAGGGCGCATCTTTCTCAAATGTCGAAAAAACCCTTCATCTTACTAACAAAATTCTTTTATTTCAACCTTACGAACCAGACTTAATGAGGGCGCATCTTTTATCAATGTCGAAAAAAATTGACTTAATTCTAATACTGACTCCTTCTAATTCTGCTTCAATAGCTGAACTAACGAAGCAATGTTAGAAGGATATTTCACGAGAAAAATCGACTATCCGTTGGAAATATTGCGAAAAGTGGCTAGTGATAGAGATCTCATCTAACTAGCAAAATTTTGCAAAATTCAGTTATCGTTTATTATATAAAAAACCTAACGAATCAGACTTAATGAGGGCGCATTTTTTTTACATGTCGAAAAATAAACCCTTAATTCTAATACTGACTCCTTCTAATGCTGCTTCAATAGCTGAATTATCGAAGTAATGTTAGAAGGATGTATTCACGAGAAATATCGACAACTATTAGTTGGAAAATTTGTGAAAGCTGGCTAGTGATGGAAATTATTTTTTATATAAAAAAACCTTACGAATCAGACTTAATGAGGGCGCATCTTTCTGAAATGTCGAAAAAACCCTTCACTCTAATATTGACTCCTAATACTACTTCAATAGCTGAACTATTGAACCAATGTTAGAAGGATGTCTTCACAAGAAAAATCGACAATTATCAGTTGGAAATATATTAAAGCTGTCTAGTGATGGAAACCTCGTCTAACTAGTAGGATCGATTTCTTTTAGATATTTTTCTGATTATAAATCCATTTGTTTTTTTGAGTTAGGTAAACCTCAAAGAACATACCTTATTTTATATACTTTTGAAAATAAAGTATGAAAATTTTTTAATGATAATGGGTTGTAACTTCCCAGAAAATTTAAATTTTTCATAGGTAGCTTACTGAGCTCCCTGACTATTTTTTTTAAGAAAAGTTATAATTTTGACTATAAGATCATATTTAATTTATGCATGTTGAAATACCTTAAACACATATCTAACAAAAAATGTTCTTCTTTGTAAACATTTTTTCACAGTTATTTTCAGATTTTTTTCTGAGTATGCATATCTTTCTTTTCTGAATTAGACTGATCTTAGAAGACACAGGGTCTTTTATAAACTTCAAAAAAAAACAACATGAAAACATTTTAATAATAATTGTGTTTTCAAGACTCAGGAAACCTCAACCTTACAGAAGTGACTTTCTGATTTTCTGAGTGAATAATTAAACGGGCAATTTTTACTATAAATTTGGGTTTCATTTACTAATGACGAAATGGCTTGAAAAGAAGTCGAACGGAAAATCTCTTGTTCTTGTAACATTCCTCAGCAGTAATTTTCAGACTTTATGTAAATACATTCCTTTTCTGACTAAAACAAACCTTAGAGAACTCACTTTCTTTTACACGTTTTAGTAAAAACAAACAAATATGAATTAACCTTAATAATAGCTGTCTCTCAAAGCTTCAGGAAACGTTTTTTTACTTGCTTTCTGAGTTTTTTATGTTCATTTTAGAAATGGAAAATTTAGTTCTGTCTATAAATTTGAGCTTCAGATGCTAATTAAAAAGTAACTTAACTAAAAAATTAAACTGAAAATTTTTTCTTTTGTACACACTTCAGCAGGTACATTTAGAGTTTTTTTTCAGAGCATAAATCATTTTGTTTCTGAGTAAAAAAATGTTTTATGAAACACAATTTTTTTATAATTTGTTCTTAGACAAAAGAATGTTTTGATGTTTTAGAAATTACACTTTGTGTGTTAATTGGATGTCTATTTTTTAAATGAAATATTTTATAATATTAATATTTATTAGGTTCAGTACAATCAGAACTTTCAATTTTGAGCCTACGTATTCTTTCTTTTGTAAATTTACTCTAGTCGAGTAGGATCAGGCTTCAGAGTTCCTGAACCTTCTGATCCCTTTGCCTCTAAGAAACTCTCTCGGAGACACATGTTTCGTAAGTGTTACTATCAGCCTCTTTTGGCTAAAGCTTTTAACTTCTTAGGTTTTGAGGGTCAGGAATTAGAACCTCTGATATTAAGAATCCTATAGATTCTTACTCTGAGATAAGATTCGCAAAAATTGGATGTGCTTCTTGAGCATTATTGCCACTTGTTGCAACATTATTATGTCTGTCATCTTCGGAGATCACAGACATCTCAAGGGTACTTCTTATGCTCAGGGAGATTTGAAATTTTCTATAATAGCGATGAGATGTTGTACAGAGCAGGCGACATCCACGAGCGTATTAGATGTAATACTGCATGACAGATGGCTCTCAGTTTGAGAATTAGCCCATATTGCTCTCTACCTCACAGGTTATCGGAACCAGAACGAAGTGTAAAGAGTAGGTGGTCACCAATTTGTTGATCAACCTTGCATTCCAGTTTTGAGGGGTCTACCCCTCATCAGTATAGCTTTGGCTGGTCGACGAATTGGAGACCGTGTGTCGTGGCTTAAAGCCAAAAAGCTATGGAATAGCGGTGAGATGTTGATCAAAACTGTACTGATGAGGGGTAGACCCCGAAACTGGTATGCAGATGGGTTGATCGACAAATTGGTGACCACCTACTCTTTACACTTCGTTTTGGTTCCGATAACCTGCGAGGTACAGACCAATATGGACAGCTTCAGGCACTGAGAGCCATCTGCTGTGCAGTATTAAATTTAATACGCTGGTGGATGTCGCCTGCTCTGCACAACATCTCACCGCTATTCCATAGCTTTTTGACCTTAAGCTACGAACACGGTCTCCAATTTGTCGACCAGCCAATGTTGGAACGAAAGAGGGGTAGACCCCGAAACTGGTATGCAGATGTGTTGATCGACAAATTGGTGACCACCTACTCTTTACATTTTTTATAATGTAGTTTGTCATACAACATTTTGTACTTAGGAATTTACAATAAAACGAAACATCGTAGATTTTGCGTTTTTACAACATCATCAATCTCTGTTAGCACATCCAAAATCTAACAAAACAAAAGAAGCCAAAACATTATTCCTTATGGAAAAAATATAGTTTATACAGGGGGTAATCTATCAAATTTCCAAGGTCAATTGTTTCGAAAAATTAATGAAAAGATTTATATATCGTCAAACGAATTTATCTCAAATTTTTATCATCCATTATTTTCAACTTCGCACGTTGTACTTTTACGACCAGCGACGAGGAAAGCATTGTAATACCGATTAATTTGTTTCAGTCTCATTAAGATCTCAAATGATTTCAGATTGGTTCCATATAAAGGGAAATTAATTAGAGGACACGTGGACACGTATCTCTGGAACTTGGCAAATTAAGGTCATTAACTGTTATGGACAAAATTCGAACAAGTTGAAATGAAGTTAGGGGAAGATACCAGTCGGCAAAATTTACATAATTATCGGCATTTGAAATGTGACCATAATTCATTAGCTGAATAATAGGACCTGTCTGCAGACATAATTAATTACAACAGATTGTAAAATAAAACTTCCGAATTAGGTGTTTAAATTAGATGTATTGTGGGAAATGCCGGTAATAGCTCTTCAGAGAAACAAGAGAAGGATATAGCTTGCAGAGAAACCCTGAGCCAAAATTCTAATTAAAATTCAAATAATCAATAAACCATGGTTATTCTCTAATTTAGGAAACCCTTTGGAGTGCTATATATAAATGCGTAAATTATTGATTTATTTATTTTTATTTTATAAACAATGATGTGGAAATTTAAGCAACAATTGTTTATAAGAAAGCACATTTCGGTGTGTATTCTAATGAGAGCTCTTGTGGGCTATAAAATATATAATAACATAAGTATCCCTTTCAATTCGCCTAGTACTTGTATTGTTGTTTCAGCGTTTTACCTTTGTAATAATTCTACATAGATAATGTAATTAATAATGGGTTTATTAGGAGATCATTTTTGTAATACATCATTTTTTGCGTCATATTATTTCGGATTTATACAACTTAATACATCTACCTCTTTTGAAGTCACACTCATCTAAAAAATGTCATTCCTTCTCTTAAACGACTTTCGCAGCGATCCACCGAACACAAATTTTTTCCATACATTTTCAAAAGACACTGTGTAATATCCGCGCAGATTAAATTTACCGCCAAGCTGGGGACACTATGCACTGCCAAAACCGGTTTGATGGTGCACCGTCGGCGGGCGGGCGGACGGGGCAGGGGAAAAGGAGTTTTCATTTTTCGACCGACTGACGCTGCCGACATAATGTATTATTCCTTATACTGTGTTTGAGCTCACAATACTTCTCACCCAACGCTTCCCGACACTCGAAACCGTTCCACTAAGCGCTCGAACGCCCGCTTGTCCGGGATGGTTCTTCCTGGATTCTCTTGTGCGTAAACCCTTGAGGCTAAAAGACAATTCTGAAGACATTCTCCTAATGTGAAAATATATATTAAAACATATAAATAAAAAATTGCTTAATTTGAACTGAAACTGAAAGAGCTATCTAAATTGTATTCAAGGAAAGGATTTTCTCAGGTGACCGGTCAGGGCGTTAAGAAATGAAACTTTTCAGCTAACCGAGCTTTCGGCAATTGTTTATTGCCTTCTTTAGGGCTACAATAGAGAAGGAAAGGGGGGAGCAACTACCGTACTAGATAACAAAATGCTATATTTATGACCGACTGCTAGACTGTTTCTCATGAAAGTCATAGCTCTGCATTGACGGGAGGGGGACTTTAGTTTTGGTCCATATTAGGAAATTTTTAAATTTTACTGTACTTAATGATGTTACACATTGTTTTTTAAAAATTACACATATTTACGGGACTACAAATTAAAATTGCTTTAACACATATTTCTTAATACCAAACCACAGAATAGGCATGTTATTACCTACTCATACAGAAGCGAAAGCTGGCTATTTTCATGTCCGTAAATTTCGTGACCTTGCATGCATTAGAACACGCCCCATTTTACTAGTTATTACACTGAGAGAAAACACCCCTTTTTGTTCAAAACCTCGGAAACAGATTGAATAAACAATACTTTAGCCCGGTATACATTCTGAAACTGACAGCAGTTGTCATCAATGACATTGCCTTGCTAAATAAGCAATTTTTCTGTGTTAAGTGTTTTTTAGAGTGCAATTTACAGGATTGTGTTTTAATAAACAATTGAAATAGTAAATAATCGGATGTAGATTCTAGTGTTTCTTTGGATGAAGGATTTGGCTTCAGAACCTACTAGACTGAAGCGAAAATATTCGCATTGTGTTTTTGCACTGTAACAAGTGTTTTTCACTTTCCTAAAAATCCTGCGAGGTAAGTTAAAGTACCCACATTTCTATAACTTAGCCTATTACAAGTATTTAAATATGAGGATTCTGTAGCAGAAGCGTCAATTTTTACTGTACCTAGTTTCATACATTGTTTATGAAGACTGTAAAACTGACAAATTATTACTCAATATAAAATAATAATAGATTTTTAGTTAGAGCTAAGTTGTGGTTAGAGGCATGTGGAAGGAAAGACTTGCTGAAGTGCAATATTGATAAATTGCACAAAAGCTATGGATTATGCGAAAAACACTTTGAAACCAAATGTATTTCTAACGGTGCCAGCCGAAAAACCCTGTTCGCTGAAGCATCACCAACTTTATTCAGCTCCTGCTCAGAATCATCTAATACAAGTGAGTTGAAATAAGTAAAGCAATGACAATACTTTAAATGGGCTTTTGATTACTGATTAGGAATTAGTTTTAATATTATGTAAAATGTCCTAATCTTTTAGCTTCATCTGAAGCAGCTACATGGACCTAGATACGTAGATTAAGACATCTAGCTTGCACTTCGCAAAAATCTCATTTTGTACCAGGTAAATATCAAAATAATATATGATTAACTAATAGCTATAGTTTTATTGTAATGCTTTCTCACACAGATTCACTTCGTTTTCTAGAATTAAATGACAAAGACGATAATAAACCCATAATGCAAAAACTATGGCAGTGTCGGATCACGAGGCTGTCGATGCAACAATAATCCCTTTCCCAAAAGTTGTTCAAAAACCCCCTATGTCTCAGGTATATAAATGCCACAGTCCCTAATAAGTCAAAGAGACTTATACTCTGTTCAGCGAGGGTTCAATATTACGTCATAAATTGTGACGTCATACAAAAAAACACGTCTGTCTTTGATAAAATGTCAGTTAAACAAAATGTCAAGTTGACACGGGGCAGGTAACAGTTTAGCCCTTTATGCAAACATTCCAAAGTTTTCCCATTTCGGGTATTAATTCAGAAGGAATATCCGCAGCAGCTTTACCATAGACACCTGCTATGATTCACCCGGCCATGGATGGAGATCATAAGATATGGACGAAATTGGCCCAAGATATTCGAGTGTTTTTGTGTGCTTACTATACCTAGTACTGCTCATAACTTGCGTTGTAAAACCAATAAGCAGAAACACTTGTCGTCGGGTCGCCAAACATATTTTTTCATTCGAATGCACCCTTTTCTGCGGAATAGTTCAATACGTGTCCGCATGAATTCATTCATTTGATAAAAAAAAACTGTTAGGCGTTTATTGTATATTCAATTCTTGAAATTTTTCTTACAATTTAATTAATGCAACATGTGATAGTAAAACATGCAACATAAATAACTAAAATTGAGTACATAATCTAACTAAGTGTGAGCAATTTTTTTAAGATACCTAGTTTTGCTTTTATCTGTGTCGCAGCACCGTTCTTCCACATTTTTTCTTTAGTTGATTCAGCTACCTGCTAATTTTGATTAATGTTTTATTCATTTCCACAGAAGCGAATCTAGCCTTTAGGTGAAACCAGGGGAAGATATTTTTGTGGACCAGTAGGTGGTTGTTCAGGAACAGGGGCTTCTTTTCAACAATTCATAGTTCCTTCGGGACGTATGTTAATGGAATTTCTTTCGCCGCTTCATCGATTGTAACTCCTTGTTTCTCGACTATCTTGGAAATTTTCTCCGGTTTTTCTTCACACAGTGACTTTTTCTACCTGATCCCTTAAAAGCGATTCTTTCGTTTCTATATTTAGTTCTACAAAAGCTGGACGCGGATTTCTAAATTTTGACGACATTGACGACATTTTGACATTAAGCGTCAAACAGACTTTAGCTGGTGGTTTTATTATTAATAAGAACTAATAATACGCCTGTTTTTTTGCGATCTTTTTCTAATGAAATGAGATGATGAATGTGACGTCATATTGAACCCTCGCTGAACAGAGTATATATTCAATTCTTGAAATTTTTCTTACAATTTAATTAATGCAATATGTGATAATAAGACATGCAACATAAATAACTTAAATTGAGTACATAATCTAAGTGTGGGCAATTTTTTTAAGACACCTAACCGCGGTTTTGCTAGCTGTGTCGCATGTATGCACCGTTCTTCCACATTTTTTTCTTTAGTTGATTCATTCAAACTTTAGCTAATTTTGATTAAAGTTTTATTTATTTCCACAGAAGCGGATCTAGCCATTAGATGACACCAGGGGAAGATATTTTTGTGGACCAGTAATTGGCGGTTCAGGAGCAGGGGCTTCTTTTCAACACTTGATAGTTCCTTTGGGACGTATGTTGAAGGAATTTCTTCCGCCGCTTCGTCGATTGTAACTCCTTGTTTCTCCACTATCTTGGAAATTTTCTCAAGTTTTTCTTCACACAGTAGTTTCTTCTACATGATCCCTTAAAAGCGGTTCTTTCGTTTCTTATATCTTTAGTTCTACAAAAGCTGGACTCCAAATTGGGATGGATTCGGAGAGACTGGATTTCTAAATTTTGACGACATTTTGACATTAAGCGTCAAACTGACTTTAGCTGGTGGTTTTATTATTAATCAAAACTAATAACACGCCTGTTTTTTTGCGATCTTTTTCTAATGAAATGAGATGAGTGATGTGACGTCATATTGAACCCTCGCTGAACAGAGTATATATATATTTGAGTTACGAATATTAAGGCACATGCATTTCAGTTTCAGATAGAAACATCTCGCGTCTGCTTTCTTGGGTCGGGGCACAGTCAATTGATGCCAATTCTCCCAGGAAAGAAAAGTTAAAGAAGAAAATTAACAATTTAAATAAAAAGCAGAAACGATTTGAAACAAATGTTAGATCTTGGACCCTCGATGTCGTTGAAGTTTTTAAGTAAACCATCAGCTCAAATCGTCAAAGCCTAAGCTATTTTAAAAGAAAAAAAACCCAATTGCTTGGCTACTCGCTGGAATACAAGCAATTTGCTTTAACTTTGTTTTTTTTTGGGGCCCTCTGCATATTCTTTTATGGCAAAATTGTTGTTTTTGCCAACAGTATGTACGCTTCAAAAAGTAACTCAAAAGTTTATTTGCCGACCTGGTCTAAATAATGAAGCAATATTCGGAGGACTTCAAATTAAAATAGAGAAAATGGTGCCCTTAGACAGGCATCGCACTTTATGTATTGATAAAATGTCGCTAAAATCCAAACTTTATTTTGACACTGGCCGTGCGGATTTCACGATAGTGGTAATAGGAAAAAACATTTTTTCTTTGTAAGAAATGCTTTAGTTTTAGTAGCTAGGGGATAAATATATAATATAAATTAGGTAGGTACAAATTCTTCCTCTATAAATTTTCTCGTACATTATTGCATATTAACCCCGAGCAGCACCCAAAGTATTGAAATAGTATTTAGTGAATAAGTAGGTATATGTAAAATAGTCACATTTATGGGCAGTCTTCAATAATACAGAGTTTTAAGTTCGCATTTTGCTTGTTACATTATTTAAAAATAAATGGTCAAACTGAGTGCATATAATTATTTCACCCCGCCAATATAAAAAAAACTTCATATATCTTTCACTATATCCACCAATTTCTGATTGTTATCGGCAATCTTAAGTGAAGCAGAAAGTCTTGACACAATTGATAACCCATGTCCCAAACGAAAAATTATTTCTTAACCTTGAAGAGAGCAAAAAACATTGTTGAAATATTGACTCAACAGTTTCACTCAATACAATAATATCTTTTCCACCATTTTATCCACAAAATTATTTTATTATGTGTTTTTTCTCAGCGTATTAACTACAAAAATTGGGCGGAGCTAACGGATTCAAGGTCACGAATTTTAGGCACACGGAGATCAAAGGTTCCGACGCGAGGGTTCGCTTCTGTATGTTATTAATAATAACGTATGGCTATTCTGTGACCAAACAAACACGGTCACATGGTCAATTTTTTAAAATTGTTTCTCCGCATGTGGAAAACTTTTTTTGGTTTCTTTGTGGTTAAGTTACATGACAACTTCACAGTTTTGGTGGGAAAGGCATGTCTCCGTGACGGTTTACAGAGGCCTATTAAACTTGTCCCTGGAACTCTGTATGTCAACTTCATTTATGACAGATGGTATGAACAATTCTAGTACCTCTCTGGTACAACAACAACAAACGTC
Organism: Taphrorychus bicolor; assembly: GCA_951812265.1. Lineage (NCBI taxonomy): Eukaryota > Metazoa > Arthropoda > Insecta > Coleoptera > Curculionidae > Taphrorychus > Taphrorychus bicolor. The sequence goes on along the minus strand of OX638301.1, from coordinate 43,776,659 downwards.
AAGGCAATAACAACAAGTATACACCCCGTGTGCAAAACGCAACCACAGAGCAACGACAAAAAAGCAAACATTGTTGGGGACTACGGATCTTCAGAAGAACCAAGACACTTCTAGAGAGTTGTTGGTGTTGGAAAGAAGCCTAGTGTTCTGAGGCAGAGCGTTGTATCTACCATATCCGAAGTGCAGATAAACACTGTTCCTGGTAAAATTTTGGAGGCAGTATGAATGCATTTTATGTGCACCTTGTTTCATAGCATGAGTATGTCCCTCCCTTTTTGTAGATTTCTACAGCGAAGAAATGTTGAGGTTTTGTAAAAGAGCTCATATACAGGGAGTAGATAACTGCAAAGGTACTTTTAATAGAAAGATTTTATGGTTCCAGGAATAAGAGCCATTTACGTGGCTGTAAGACCTTTTAGTGGTTCAGGGTTAACAAACCTTCTCTTAATATATATTATGTTGAACAGGGTGAGCAAAACTTGATGTCCAAGCTCTAGTATAAGAAAATTTGTTGTTCTAAGAATTAATTTTGCCAATTATTTGACCTGAAAAACGTACTATGAGCTCTAGTACATGGATTTATTATTTTCGCTTACAACTATTATTTTTTGTAAGTTCTGTGTGTTTGTTAATTGAGTTTGTGTGTGTGGCTATTTCCAACATTTCTAGGAATAACCTCTTATGCTACTGCGTTTTTTTGTCTAAGATACGTACCTCGTCGAAGTTGATGTGGTGTCCTGTATCGAGTACATGCTGGGAAAGTGCACTACAACATTTGGATAGTCTGTAATCGCTTTCATGAGCAGCTACTCTGTTTTTGAAGAAGATTGGTGGTTTGCCCAATGTATATTCCTCCGCAATTACAACATGGGATACTGTATACTACTCCTAATGTTTTTAGTGCTACATCTTTGTCTTTTAGTTTTGTGTTGAGGTCTCCCACACTAAGAGGATTCCTTGGTGATAGTCTTATGTCAGGTGTATTTCGGAGAAATTTGCTGACTTTGCTATGTATCTCTTTGATGTAAGGAAAATAGAAGATTTAACTGTAGGTTGCGATGTTGAATGTGTTTTGGTCAAGTCACTGCTTAAGTCCATGTCGGTAAACCTGAACGATCCAGAATGTAAAAAATCATTCTACTCACGCGTTGAATTGTCATTTATATAGATGCTTGTTTGTTGCGTCTGTGTGGGGTTAAAAAGTAATTTTCTTATGAACTTTAGAGGGTACGAGTTTTCTATAAGGATGTCCTTTAGATGTACTAAGTTTTGGGCTCTGAATGTGATATTTTTTCAATATTATTTTTCAATGCAAGTACCATGTTGATTTTTCTTTTTTGGTTATGGCTGGAGTGATAATTAAGATATCTATTAGAGTTAGTAGGTTTCTGATACTAGTTTAGGATAATTTGTTGCGACTGCAGTCTGGTCACCAGTGTCTACAAGGAAAGAAACTGAATTGTTAGCTTCTTCCTCAGCTGTAAATTGGATACATTGGTTGTAACTATTAAAAACTGTTAGTGTGTGGTTGATCTAATCTGTTGGAACAGCTGCTATGATGTCATCTACGCATTTCTTCAAAAATGGAACCTGAAAATTTAAGTTTTCCAAACAGTTATAGAGTAAAGCGTCCATTACGTATTGGGCAATGATTGGTGACAGTGAAGCCCCCATAGGGGTGCCCATGATTTGTTTGCAGAATTGTCCATTAAAAGAACAGTAAATTGTGTCCCAAATCAATGCAAGTATTTCTGTAATGGTCGATTCCTCGAAAGTGGTGAATTCTTTGATTTCATCCCAGTGCTTGTGTATTGCATTGGTTTAGTTTAGTTTATTTTCGCTGTTGAATTACATAGATGATACAATAATGTCTCCATATATGCAATTATGAGCACGTCAGTAAAAAAACGGTATCAATTGACAACAAATAACACAGAATTAAAATATTATAAAGTAACACAGAATACTTACATTAATAATAACAGACAAACAGTGTATATAACCAACAAAAAACTTATGTGGGTGCCAACTCTACAGCGAGGAAGGGGACATGAAATCGTCCGTCGATCCTCTGAATCAGAAACGACTTAATTTTTGTTTTAAATAATCCTGAGTTGTCCGATTGGTCGAAGCATCGTTGAATGTGCCGCGCCGTGTTGTACATCTTAGGCCCTACGTACTTCGGATCCCTTTTTCCGACGCTAAGGGGAGAGTACGGGATTTCGAGAAATGTCTTTTGTCGGGTGGTGTGTTCGTGTATATCGGATCGACGCGTCCAGGTGTCTTTGTTGTTGTGTACGTGAATCAGCAAAGAGTAGATATACAGTAAGGGAAATGTTAAAATTTTCAGGTGTTTGAAAAGTGGTACGCAGGAGTCGTGATTATTCGCGCCCAACATGCAACGGTTAACTCTTTTCTGGGTGACTAAAATTCTTTTCGATGAGGAAGCGGATCCCCAGTGGATTATTTCATAACCCATCACCGATTGAAATAGCCCGAAATACACTAAGTTCAGAACATGCATTGAAACCGTATCTTTAATGGTGCGTATCAAACATACACACGAATGAGTTTAGAGAGAACGTAGTCAACGTGGTTAGACCATGTCAGCTTTTGATCCGTATCAATACCTAAGAATTTCGTCGAGGTGACATTTTCTATTGATTTGTTATCGACTTTAATCAGGAGGCTGCTATTAAGAGTGCAACCCTTCCTAACAACCTCCAAAGCAACAGACTTTAAGCCATTCGGCCGAATCCCATTAGCACCGCACCAACCGCTTACGTGCTCAATGCCGGCCTGAGTATCTGCTGATGTACTATCTCGTCTTTTATTGGACACGATAATGTTTGTGTCATCAGCGTAGAGGATAAATTTAGTGTTGGGTATGTTGTCGGTTGGTGGATCATTAATGTAGCAATTAAAGAGTATCGGTGACAGACATGATCCCTGCGGTATACCTCTTTGGATGGTCTCGGAAGTGGATTTACTTCCCTCCACCACCACCTGTTGGGTTCGATTGTTAAGATTTTATTCAATGGTTAGGGGGCCCCTGACACCCATGGAATCCAACTTTTGCAACAAAAGATCGTGAGCTACCGTATCGAATCATATCAAAAAATAAGCCGACTCTTTTCTGTTGAGACACTCATATATACAGGGTGTTTCATTAAGAGTGGCCACCGGCCATATCTTGGAAACTTGGAAATGGCTTAGAACCTAGAGAAAAAAGTTTTGATTATTAAAGTGAACACGAGAAAATCCTGGAAATTATTTGCAAGAGGGCGCAATTAGAAACCAAATATTACAAATCATTTTTTTTCCTAAAATTGTCGTTTTAAGGTGTATCTTGGGCAACATTATTAGAAAGATTGGACAATCCTGCAACATTTTGACCTGACTTTCGTAGATGTAATGTGCTTAATAAAATTGAGGGAAACAATTGAAAGTGAAATAATCAAAATCCTTGTAACTTTCAAGCCTCATATCCGATTTTAGTAAACTTGGTCTTGTTTGGAAGATAATTGCCATTACTTTTAACTGTGGTATCCAGTGCTAAACGATAGTTTTTAATAAACGTGCTAGAGGGCGCAATTTCAAATTAAAGTGTTTTTTTTTGGTTTTACACCAAAAAGTTAAATCATTCGATATAATTTTGATATCATAATTGGAAAGTAGATTAAATTTTCAATAAAAAAAATGTAAGATCCCAATACGATATCTTTATTCGTCCCGGAGTTATTTCTGCAAACATAACTTTTTGCAATTTTACTACAGAATAATACTAAGAAACTTCATAAATGTTCAAAATGACCCCCGTTTTCCCGAATACAACTATTTATTCTCCCTCTGGTACTGAGTACAGCCATTTCAATTTTAGCTCATGAAATCGAATTAACAGCGTTCGTAATTCGCTCTATCATGTCTTCTCGTGTGGTCGGTCGCTTTGTATAAACAATGTCTTTTATTCTTCCCAACAAGTAAAGTCTAGAACAGTTAGATCCGGAGATCTCGACGGCCACGGAGACACACTACTCCTTCCAATCCAGCGATCAAGATAAGCTTCATTTAAAAAATTGCGAACTCTTCGAGCAAAATGTGCCGGCCATCCATTATGTTGATACCACATTGAAACTCTAACATCGAGAGGAATATCTTCTAAAAGGGTAGGCAATTCATTCTGTAGGAAGTTTAAGTACGCTTCGCCATTAGATTTCCATTCAAAATAAATGGTCCGAAAATTTTGCTGATCCACTTCACGCATCCAGTGAGGATTTGTAACTGACCAATAGTACATATTGTGCAAGTTAACTGTGCCACAGCTTGTATAAGTAGCTTCGTCACTCCACAAAACCAAGGATTTTCATCTGTCTTAGGAAATAACAGAACTCTAGCCGTCTCTCATAATCTGATGGTAAGAGTGAAGTTTAAAGTTTTTTAATATCCGAAACACCGAAGTGGCACTTATAGCGATGTCTGCGGAAATTTCTCTTGTGCTTGAATGCGGATTCACTTCTACGTACGCAAGAACATTGATAATACTGTCCTCATGCCTTACAGGACGTCTTCTGAAGGGAACTGTAATAGGTCGCACACTTCCGGTTTGCCGTAAACGTATGCCAATCGGCGAAATACCTTTCTGCCCTGACGCCTTCGTGCTGGATATTTAGTAGCACATGTACGTTCCGCAATAGGTGCATCTTGCAAACATTCGATATATACGGCAATCATGTCGAAAATGTCGGAATTCGTATAGGCCATGTTTGAAGGATGAAGTGCAAGTTTTAATAATAATAGCCTAGCTATGAAGAAACTTAAAAGGAATTAACAAGAATGAATTTTTGTTAACGCAATACGAAACTTGTCAAAATTGAATCAACTGATAACCAATGTTATTTGTCTCCATGGATACCTGACGATTTTGTTTCATAGCTATCCAGATTGTACAATATCAATCTGGTCCAGATTGATATTGTAAAACATTATATTAGAAGTATGCTTAAATTAGGTAGAAGTTTTCAATAATCAGATATGTTTAGGATAAAATAGTGACATATTTTATACTGAGTGACAAGCCTACAAAACCATCATGTTTTAAAGCAATAATTGTTGTAACGGAATGATTTATTATGGAATTATGAAAACAATCATTTATTCAAATAAGTAATAAAAATCATTCTTGAAGTGATAGGACTGAAAGGAGAAAAATATGTTATTGGAATCTTAACATTTTTGTTGCAAATTTAACCTACTTTCCGATTATGATATCAAACTTATATCGAATGATTTAACTTTTTGGTGTAACACCAAAAAAACTACTTTAATTTGCAATTGCGCCCTCTAGGACGTTTATTAAAAACTATCGTTTAGCACTGGATACCACAGTTAAAAGTAATGGCAATTATCTTCTAAACAAGACCAAGTTTACTAAAATCGGATATGAGGCTTGAAAGTTACAAGGATTTTGATTATTTCACTTTCAATTGTTTCCCTCACTTTTATTAAGCACAGTACATCTACGAGAGTCAGATCAAAATGTTGCAGGATTGTCCAGTCTTTCTAATAATGTTGCCCAAGGTATACCTTAAAACTACAATTTTCAAAAAAAAAAAAAATTATTTGTATTATTTGGTTTCTAATTGCGTCCTCTTGTGGCAAAATTAGGAAATAATTTCTAGGATTTTCTCATGTCCGCTTTAATAATCAAAACTTTTTTCTCTAGCTTCTAAACCAAATAGTTTCCAAGATATGGCTGGTAGCCACCCTTAATGAAACACCCTGTATGGTGTATAGCGGTATCGAGTGCCGTATTTGTTGAATTGTTAAGTCTAAACCCGTTTTGATGTTTTGAAATTATTGAGAATCTTTCGAGAAACTTGGATAATCTTATATTGAAACACTTCTCAAAAATCTTTGCAAATTGACATTGTAATGCAATGGGACGGTAATTTTCCACTTCCCAGTCATCGCCTTTGTGTTTAAAAATGGGGATAACTTTCGAATTTTTTAATAACTTCGGGTATGTACCCTGCAGAAAACTAATATTTATTAACTCGGACAGTACTGGCGCTATGAGGTCTTTGATAGCGTTACAGAGTTTACCAGGTACCTCATCGATACCGGCAGACGAGCCATTACAAGTACTGGCAATTTTTTTTTGCAATAATTTGCTCGACTTCCATAGGTGTTGTGGGCCTTAAAAAGAAGCTCTGTGGGAGAACCTGAACGGGATCCCCCTCATCAGGTGCTCCGCGTGGCGGGGGACTGTTGTTAGAAAAGTTTGCAAAGTATTTGTTAAATGCCTGACGTATTTCGAATGGGGAGTCTAATGATTTGTTATCTGCCGCATTTAGAGCAATCCGAGAACCACATGTCTTGCCAGATTGCGATTCTCGCACTATTGCCCAACTTTCCTTTATAATGTTTTTGCAATGATTTATTATTTTATTATTGTAGGTCCTTTTAGCTATTTTCAGCTGATTGTGGTAAAAAGATCTTAAATTTCGGTAGTTATTGTTGTATGTTTCATTATTCAATCTTTTATTTACTATATGCATTTTTTTTAAAAGAGAAGAAAGATTTTTTGGGTTATTAATACATACGGAATATTGCTGTAAAGGGAGATGACATCGAAACTAACCAAAACAAAACCCGCTGGGAGGCATAAGTTCTTTGTGAATTCAGCAAATTCGAAACTGTCCTTGATGAAATAGGGATTGTTTTTGTTGTATGCATTTGTAAGAATTGAGGTAAGAAGAGCTGATAGCTTGCTGTTAGGGGCATTGATTGAGAAAATTATGGGCCTCAAAGAGAGTGTGGGCTTATGAATTTTAGGCAGTCCATAAAACTTGGGTAAGCTATGATTGTATATTCGTAGATGGCAAGCATCTTCTTGGGAAATTAGGCGTCTCTCTTTGAGACTCGAGACCAATCTGTTGCATCTGTTTTGAGAGGTGTTGGTGGGATCACAAGGAAGAATAGTGTAACTAGAGCTTCACGAGACCGAGACTGAGACTTACATACTCTCGATCTCGGTCTCGTATTTATAATTAAGTCTCGGTCTCGGTCTCGGTCTTGTGCCTCGAGACCGAGACCGAGACTCGCTTAATCTCGGTCTTGGTCTCGCAGTAGCAACTCGAGTCTCGGTCTTGGTCTCGCAGTAGCAACTCGAGTCTCGGTCTCGGTCTCGGTCTCGACAAAAAAGGTGTGTCTCGAAAAATCTTATTATATTTGAATCGCATATTCATTTTCTTCTGAATTATCGAGTTATAACGCACAGTTTTCCGAGAAATTTTCGTTTTTGTGCATGAATGTTTACTTAAAAGCAAAATTTTAAATTATTGATGCTTCTTACTTCCAATGTAGAATCAGGTTAGTTCAGATTAGTTTAACGTAAAACTGCATTAGACCTGCTCGTAGGTCCGCCACTGATGCTACTGAACATATTTTTTGCGTTCATTATAAAACTTGATCTATTAGGCTATGAAATTTTGACAGAAAAGGATGACATAATCAAAATAAATGGACTTTTGTTTCTCCAACCTTTTCTTTTGACACATCACAGCCAACTAGATGAAGTTTTATAATGAACACCCCGTACTTAGCCATCTACCCAGCTACAAAATTTCATTGAGAATATAGTAGCATTTCAAATCAAGCTTTATATTATAAATTAGAATATGCATTTCAAAAAAGTGCACATACTGCTAATAGAAAAATTCCTATTTTTTTAGCTTTATTTTGTGGTAGAGTGAAGTAAGACACAATAGTCACCAACTTAAAAATTACCCTGTATAGAAATAATACAGTACGTTTGCAAACACAAAACCTCCATCATCTTATTGTTAACTGGCAGGCTAGTCACACTCAGGAATCCATAGAACTTATTTATGATAAGTGATAGTTATTTATAAATATAAAGGGCGGAAAGTGCCAGTTTACACTTGTCTTAATCGTCTTTAGTTCTTACTCGCTCTGAATCGATTTGAAAAATGAGGAAAATAGAAAACTCAGTAAGTATGTATATACTAGAGTACTTCTATTAAAGTGTCTTTTAGTACTAAGAATAACTATACGCAACGCACTATTATAAGGAGCTGCGCGCCTGCAGTTTATATAATACGTAATACCTTGCAAACGAGTGGTGTTGTTCGAGACCGAGACTCTCGAGAGTCTCGATTGGCAGTATTGGTCTCGGTCTCGGATTACCAGACCAAGACCGAGATCGAGACCTAGACAGTCTCGGTATCGGTCTCAAAGTCGATATTAAAGTCTCGGTCTCGATCTCGGTCTCGGCCTCGTACGAGACCGAGACCGAGACCGGTCTTGTGGTCTCGTGAAGCTCTAAGTGTAACTAGATTCATCTTTGGATGTATAAACCATTTTGCAAGCACATGTCTCTGGGCATCAACACAGTAACATTGCCTTTATCTACCCTGGTCACTATGATGTCTTGATGATCTTTCAAAAAATGTCTTGTGCCAGTATACAATAAGTTTAAGGGACTATTGTTGACAGGTGAGTTGAAAAAGTTAGTTAGGATGTTTGTGAATCTGGCCCTGATTAAATCTACGTTATTGGGTACATTTTTTACTACGCATTCAAAGCTAGTCAATTGACTAGCTTTGAACTTGATGAACTCTTACATGCAAAGGACGCTTGGTTTCTCCTATATACGACATGCCACACTCACACGGGATCTGATATATACAATCTTTTTGCTGATTTGAATTTTCCGGTTTGGTTTTAGAAAGTACGTCTTAATGTATTTTCAGTTTTGAAAACCGTTCGTATGTTGTACTGTTTCGCGATGCACCGAAGCTTCATGCACGCAGCACGCAGTTTCCATGAAGTTCCTTTTATGTATTGTATAGTAAGAAGATGAGGTTGATCCTCGATGTTTTGCCGAGACTTTTGCAATTTACATTCTGTAGAAGCCCTCAAAATAGTATTTTCCGTATAACCATTTTGCATCAAATCCTGTTTAATATTCTGAAGTTCCAAATTTATGCATTCTTTGTCGCTGCATATTGTTACGGCGCGCCTATATAAAGTTTTATATATTCCTATTTTTGTTGATGCATGATGGTTTGAAAGGATGTTCAAGTACTGTCCCGTGTGCGTGGACTTAGGGTAAACAGAAGTTGTTATATGAGCCTCCGATTTACTCACCAGTACTGCACTCTTCCACTGCTCGAAACGTCGTGTAAAAATCTCAAGAAAGACAATGGAAGTTCAAGACATTTCGCTTAGTAATACATCATGGCCTACCACTGTTGGGAAAACCCAACATAAGAAGGAATTTATCAACGCATTTAAAAGAAATTCAAATGGTAAACATCCCTAATCAATCCTCTGTTTCGATGCCGACAAAGCGGCAATAAATCGTGCGGCTTTCTTTCTCATCTGCAGATCAAAGAGCGCGGCGTAATAAAATCTAAAAAGAGCCCAGACCGCAGTTTTATTACCCTAGCTATTGAGGGCGTCGGACTGCCTTTGTGCCGCTTTGTTCCTCAACCGTTGGGCAGCGCCGCGATGGCTTAATGGTTGCGTCGCTCGATGTGATTGGCTGATGGCTGCACACATAAAATCTCGTTCACCGGGTTCACCCTGACAACAAGAGTTCTATCTAAAGTATTTTCCGGGCTATAAGGCCGTGGTCCAATGGAATTACTTCCTGACGTCTCGTCTACTACTGCGGCAGACATTATCAAAGGCGATGAGGCAGTGGGCGAAGTGATCTCCCTTGCTTCCCGACGATGACTGATTCGACTGTAACACGCTCCGTGGTATTCGTACCGCCGCTGTCGCGATGCAGTGGTGGGGCCGGGGTGGGGGCGGCGGTACGAATACCACGGAGCGTGCTACAGTCGAATCAGTCATCGTCGGGAAGCAAGGGAGATCACTTCGCCCACTGCCTCATCGCCTTTGATAATGTCTGCCGCAGTAGTAGACGAAACGTCAGGAAGCAATTCCATTGGACCACGGCCTTATAGCCCGGAAAACACTTGAGATAGTATTATGACCGGCCGTGAAAGCCTTCACAGTCTGATAACAAGAGTTCTGTTTTAGTTTTCGTAGGGGAAAGATCGCTATCTCCAGGCGGGAAATATATCGATCGGAAAGTAGGTCAGCAAATTGGCTGAAACTTCGATAAAGTGATCGTTTGATGTTCGTTTGGTGCTTAACTGGACTGCAATTGATGCTTAATTGCAGTCTCGTGTACTGGATTAAGTATGTCTCTCTGTTGCTGCTCATTCTCGATGGTGTGCAGATTCTCTTCTCGTCTTTTGCAATTGATAACGTGTTTTGGTTGCAAAAATCGTGTTGTCTTGCCCGTTCCCAAATTAATTGGTCCCTGTTTCTGCTCATAAATCTGTTGTATATGATGCAGAACTCTTTTGTCGTGTTGTGCAGTTAATTATCGCGAATTGATTGCATTGTTAGTGTTTCTCTCTCAGTGTCTCCAACGAAAGTGTAGTTTTTGCCACACAGCTGCACTGGCCTCTATTTTGGACAATCGTAATTCAGGATAAGTAATCCAAAGAGACCTTCTCATGTAAGTTGCGCATTAAAGTGACTTTAAGTGCTTTAGTCAGACATTTGTTCTCTAATCAAGGTCAATAAGTAACAAACAAACTGCGTTGTTTTGTTGTTCTCTGCGTATCATGTGTTTTCTGATTGTTCTTTGCATGAACCCGGTGTAAACAGGTTCTGGTTTTGGACAGAAAATGCACCCATCCATGCAATATTAATTGATAAAGATTGCAGTGCGTTACACTCATTGATCAGTGTTTATTTCTGCACAAACGGTATTAGTGTTAGTATATATTTATCTGTTTAAATTTTACCTAGTGCTAGTGTGTGTTTATTTACTTAAATGGTACATGTAGGTGCTTTGCGGTATCATAACTTAGTATTAAGAATTTCATTTAGTTTTAATATTGCTGACTTGTGTCAAGTGATTTACTGATGTAACTTTATTGTAACCAATTATTAGCATTGCAGCCTATCTTATTTAATTTATCATGGTGTTTTCCATGTGGTCCTTCGAAAACCAAGAATAAACTTCCAGCACCATATGCTTTATATCCGTTAGGAAATCAACAAGTGGTGTTAAACGTTACAACGTACGGATCGGTACGGATATTAGCGAGAAATTCAGAGGTTACGAGAAAGCAAAGATCAAGCTTACCAAGGAGGATGAACACATCCACTTATTCGGTCCCAAATCAACTACCACAGAATTTACACTGGAGGAAGATCATACACCCATTTTCCAGACTATAGATAATTCATACATCAAACTGAAAGAGAAGCTGGCCAAAAAGCCCAATGACAAGCTTATGAAGTTCAAAGAAAGGGGACAACACTTGACCACCACCAGCAAGGCCAGAGGACAATAGTCAGCATATCATCGACCATCTTGAGTTTCACTGAAAAAAAATTGCTGAGCAAAGGATTGAACTTTGCTATTGCTACAAAGTCAACTCCAGTGCTTGACATATTAAGTGATGTAGAATCAACGATACTCCAAGGGCCAGAAAGAGAGGAACTGAAGTAAAAAGACAGAACACTCTTGTAAAAACCACAACACCCACAGAGAAATATCACAAAAGAAGAGGAGTTAATGATCCGATTAAAGAGTTTGAAAGACAAATCTACAGAGCCCTAAAAAAAATATGAACGTAATATTCCTGCGGGTACTAGGAGGTCTCTCACTTCACACCGTAGTAAACCACCACATCTTTATGGGTTACCTAAAATTCACAAAACAGCTATGCCCATAAGGCCAATCACAAGCTCCAGAGACTCGCCAACAAGTTCTCTAAGTAGATTTCTACTTCAAATCATCCAACCATTGGTTGGAAAAACCATTTCCTTTGTTCAAAATTCTGAACACTTTGTTAGTATTCTTAAGAGCTTAGAATTGGGAGATAGGGACACATTTGTGAGTTTCGAGGTAGAAAGCCTTCACAACAACGCAGTGTGGGCTATTGAGCAAATCTAAGTGGTCATAATGAAGTTTGGTATTTTTTTAAGGCACCATTTTCAAGGCTTATGAGAAACAAAATTACACCAATCATAAAGAATCCAGTCGATATTTGAAGAAATTTATAATAGTTCTTTATCTATAGTCTTGCTAAAACGCAAAAACAGAAAGTTAACAGGGTTCATGGAAATGTACATTTTCGGCCAAGTTAAAGACAGCGCCACCTGACAACGATTCACAATAACTGCTTCTCATGATGATGTTTGATTTAATCGTGTTTGACATTTTTTTATGCAATCAGTTTCTTTCATTTAGTCGTTTTTGTAACTTATTTCAAGAGTGAAATTATTGTAAAATGTGTAAGTAACAAACTACAAATTAAAGTTTGATAGGCAAAAAGTATAATAGGGCCACACTGTACCAAAGGGATCTTTTTATATCACATAGAAGGACAATCAGGCAGTCTAAAATTGCTTTTACGCATTTGCGTTTTTTTGCGCTAGTATCTTGACATCCAATTTTTAGATGCTGTGTACTCTATATCCAAAAGGAAGTATTTTGTGAGATGGCAAGCTTTAATAGTTATTTATGTATTAAGAGAGAAAAGTACAACTTTTTTGCTTGGAGAGTGAAGTTTGCCGGCAATCACTCGAGAGCAAAAAAGTTACTTTTTGCTCGTAATGCATACAATGTTTTTTCTGCAAACGATCAATTTCAAATAATGTGAATCACAACTGAGCATAACTGAAGACACAATCAGGAAATTTAAATCAAAGTGACAACGACCATTTTAATAATTGGTTGAGTGGTGGTAGTTGCTATTGACAGCAAGCGATAAAATCTTTTTCGCTTGCTGTCCTGGGCAACGCGCGGAAAAGTAAACTCATATTCTTATCCTCAAAAAAGGTTAGGTTTTCGTTTGTCTAATGAAAGCATAAAATGCGTCATTATTTGACGTTTGTAGAAAAAAAAATTTAAAGTAACCAAAAAATATTAGGCATTCTAAAAAATCTTTTGTGTGGCAATGCTTATTGTAGATATTATTTATGTACTGATTTATGTACTATGATCATTCTTATTATATAGTTTTATTATTTGAAATTTGAAATTAGAAACTGAATTAAAGGTGTTGCGACTTTTCTGTTTTAAAAAGAATTAATGTCAGTCAAACTGTCTGCTTCTATACTTAAATTCTGCTTTGTGGGTTGAAGTCTCGGTTGAAGTACTGCAACCCCACTGCAATATAGACTTCGCACAAGATGTTAATAAGTTTTCCTGAACTAACATTTTTAAAGTTGAAGGTGTTTGATATAAACTTTCCTACAAACGGAAATACTACAGTATTCAGTTCTAATTTTAAACAGTTTTTTTTAGATTCATTCCGGTTAATATATTTTTGCTTATTTTTAGTCTGCATATCCAGTTTTGCCAAATGTTCCCAGTAGGGTGAAAGTTTCAGGGCGAAAGTAATGGCTGTTCGTTATAAAACGTCATCTAATTGGCTGTGAAATGCCAAAAGAAAAAGATGGAAAGATGAAATTTATTTACTTTGATTATATCATTCTTTTCCGTCAAAATTTTATAACCTGCTCGATGAAGTTTTTTACTGATCACCAAGTATTTTTCCAAACTTTATAAACACATAACATTGATAAAATGTAAAAAAGAAGTTATTATTAACATTACTGAGCAATTCCAAGCCAGAAAGCTAATTAACAGATTTTGTCCACTTAGATTTACTCAGTAGCCCACTGTGCAACCTGCCGTTGGAGGAGTCGTTGGATGTCGTCGAGGTGAGGCTGAGGGCGGATGCATCTTTGAAGTAGAGAGTATCCCTGCCTGTGGAGGGACCTATTGCACTGCTACCTCAAAGGCTCATATTTTCAAATTAAAGATCAGTTTTTTGAGAAGGAGGATGGGCTTCCGAAGGGTTCATCACTACTCATCACCGGTTATGGAAAATATATACACTATACATGGAGTGGTTTGAAACACACATATTAAATAAAAATTGTTGATAAATAAAGTAAAAGTAACTTTATGACAATATTAGCAAAAAAATAAATTTGAAAGGCAACAACAATAGATGAAACACGAGTTTATTTATTAATACAATACAATATTGTAAGTTAATATAATAAAAGTGAATTATCTTTTAAAGAAGTGATAAACTTTGTTGAATCATACAAGTAGTCAGTAAGTTGATACTGTAAAAAAGACTTTAGAGAAGGAGGGAAACACCAAATAAATCAAAATATCTCATAAACTCATCTACAGTTAATACAACATACATCCAAGATCAATTATTAGTGGCGACCAAGAATAAATATAAATATAAATTTCACATACAATGTATTTAAATAATGGCAACTAAATAACTTCGTAATATTGAACAGCCGATTTCTGGGGTAAGCAACCAACCAAGCTGTTTATTAATTAATAATTTTTAATACAAAAAATATTACGCAATTATCGAAAACATTAATGAATTGTCAAAATTTTTAATTTCAAAAAAGTCCTTAATCAAGGTCGAAGCGTGAAGTTGCCACGCAATTTCTTCAGGATGAAGTCCTGAGTAAAGAAGAAAGTTCTTCAAGTTTGGTAAAGGGGTGTGAGTTGTCTAGTGGCCTGGCAAATTAAGTGTGCCCCAGCTCAGACAATTCGGAGAGTGGGGTAGGTTAGCGCCACTGGCTTTGACAGTAAAGCCAGAACCCTCCAAAGGTGTAATTTGGAACTCAACACCAAAACAAATAGATAGAGGGTAGGACACAAAGAAAAAAAAAATCAACTTGGTAGTTTTTACTAGTTGCTCTATTATGGTACTGGTGTTAGTACTTAACTTACATAGTGTGCAGATGTTAGTGCACAGCTTACATACAGTCTGTTTTTAATCAAGTAGGCCTAGCGGTCACAGCTGAAAGCAATAACTGTGTGTGGCCTGTAGTGACCCTTGGTAATGAAAGACTTGAAGAAAACTTGTAGGAAAAAACCTTTCTCTGAGGAAAAAAAAACCCTCTCTGAGGGTTTTTTTTCTCTAGAAAAATTCTGACTGCTGCAGCTCAGGAACAACGGTGGTAAAGCCGGATGCTGGTACTAAAACGGCCAAAGGGCTTCAAACCTTGGGCAGTGGGAGATGATTTGCCGTTAAAATCCTACCGGAGCAGATAAACTGTGACCTTGAACGTAAGGTACACAAAAATAAAGAAAACTAATAAGGAAACTAGGAACCAGTTAAAATTAATGAACCGTGTCCTGAATCCACCAAAATCCAAGGACGAGGAAGGTAGAACTCGGATCCGCGGCTGTCTCCTGCTTGGAAGTTCAGGTCAAAAAGAACAACCCAGACGAAATTATCGATTTTAGCACCAGTACCGGTCAAGGGCAAGGACGAGGGGGGAAGGTGTCACATGTCACATAACCAATCAGAATGGTGAATTAACAATGACGTCACGCATGCAGCAGACAAGTTGATCAAGGAATTAAGGATAAATAGGTAATTACTGAAGCCAAATTTATCAAAAATAGCAAACAAATCACGACTGAACCCAGTCGATAAATAAGATATAAAACAGTTCAAGAAAAGGCAACAGCAATTAAGTAATTAATGATATAAACAAACAAACCAATTAAAGGTGCCGCGCATTTACGCCAAAATGAGATCACTTTAAGAAATATGCATCCTTGTCCAACACCAATACAAAGACAGAGCAGGACTGACAGGCCAGGAATGTCACTACTGTCAATGTCGGCCAAAACAAAATTACAAATGTAGGTTAGATTGGTTTGTTATTTAATCAAAATAAAAGTAACGACATTATAAGGAAAAGACTGTTAAATCTTTATATTGCGCTTTGCGTCCTATCAATAATTAGGAAGGTGTTGGATCACAGGTGTAGGACAAATAGCCACTTCACTTTCTCGAAATCGCCAACGCTTCGAAATCGTTGCCATTCCCTTGCGCTATAAAGAGATTCCACTCGTGAATATTCTTAAAGTCCTTGAATTTTGTATAGAGCTGCATGTCCCAGACGAAAATGAGGTGAAGAACGAGACAAGAGCGCAGTGTATTAACACCAGAACTAATTTTGTCTCTTTTGCTAAAAGCAGCAATCTAAGTGTCAAAAGTATCATTGTCAAAGACCTGAATACCACCAAATCATTCCTTAAACAACACCAGCAGTTGCTAGTAATGCGCTCAGATAAGGGGGGTCGACCGTGTTGATGCTCCAGGACGAAAATCTCACTGCGATGATGATTTTGCTCCAGGATCTACTGACGTACCGTTTGAGGGGTGGTGACCCCACGTCTCATATACAGACTAAGGCTAACGGCCTTATTAAGAAATTGCAAGATCATGGCTATATTGACGAGGGCTCTGCGAAACAGATGAAGTCATATAACGGGGAGGCGCGACGGCTCTACGGACTGAGAAAAACACACAAACCCAACCTAAGTCTTAGACCTGTGATGAGCTGTATTAATTCAGCAACTTATAAATTGGCTACATTTGTCCAAAACATCTTAATTAATGTCACAACAACATCCCATTATAATATTAGAAACTCATTTGAGTTTATTGATTGTGTTATGTCCAAACAGTTGCCTCCTGATAGTGTTCTGGTTTCTTTGGTCGAGGTGTCGCTGTTTACTAACATTCATGGGGATTTAGTTTTATCCATAATTAAAAAAAAAATGGAAGCACATCAGCTTACACGACTTTGTCGCCTGAGCTGTTTTGCGAAATAGTCCAATTCTTATCCACAATAGTTATTTTTTGTTTGATGGAAGGTTATACGACCAGCTCGACGGTCCATGGGAATTCCGGCTAGCCCTGTCTTGGCTAATTTAGTGATGGAAGACTTGATTGATCGGGTAATGACGACCATTCCTTTTCCGATACCGTTCATCCAACTGTATGTTGACGATACCATTTTGGCGTGTCCTAAAGATGCTCTCCATGAACTCTTGAATTATTTTAATGATTACCACCCGAGAATACAATTTAGTATGGAAACGGAGGTTAACGCCAGGTTGCCATTTTTGGACATCTTGGTCATCAGGCAAGGGGACGGGACTCTTCTTACGGACTGGCAGATGAAGCCTACTGCATCTGTCCGGGTTGTTAATTACTTGTCTTCACATGCTACCAGTCAAAAGTTATCAATCATAAAGGGTATGTTTTATAGAGCTATCAAGCTCAGCAGTCCTGTTTTTCATCGTACTAATGTCTTAAAAGTAAAAAATATTTTAAGAACCAATAATTATCCATCTAGCCTCATAAGTAGGGTGTGGAACGAATACCAGCATCAACTTGCACCTCAATCTTGCGTTTTACGTTCCCATGATCTTACTTACTGCCGATTCCCATACCTATGTCTAGGGATTGTCAGAAAGGATCCAATAGAGACTATCACGTGTTACTCCTAGTATTAAACGCATGTTATAACACTAGAACTTTGAGCCAAATTTATTCGAGGTTGAAGCATCCTGTCCCCACTTCTCTTTCATATGAATGTTATAGAGTACCTTGAATGACTCGGCAGTACCTCAGGAAGAGAATTTACCAGCATGAATATGACTGTCGTGAAATCAATAAGGGAAAGAGAGAGAAGACTGCTTTGGCACAGCACCATTTCACTTTGGGTCATAGTTTTGATTTTCAGAACACCACCATACTGGACCGAGAGAATAATTATCATAGGCGAGTTATCAGTGAAATGATACACTTCCATATTAACAGTACTGTTAATGATAGGACCGACACACAAAATTTAAGTTAATTGCAATATTTTAGAACATGTTGAAAATACACAGTCGAGGTAAACGTCTGCTTCTTTCTTCTTCTTTGTGGTCCGCATCTGGCCCATCATAGATAATGTGCAAATCGATGTGAATGGAAAAAAAATAAATAAAAAATTGGGCAAAACACAAATACATTCTAATATGTAACTGCTTTTACTCGTACATTGCGGGTATGGCGCGCGATTCAATTACTGAGTGATGCATGCCATCAAGTTAAATAGTTCAATCGTTTTTTTTTGTTTTGTTTTGTTAATAATTTATAATCAATTACCACCTCACGTAGCGTTCCCTTTTTTTGTCGGTTGCTTGTGGAAATTGTGCATGTCATTTTTATTGCTAACCATACTTGTTTATTTATTTTTGTATTATTAGGCATAGTTTTATGAAGGGAAAAATTTTTGAGATGCACCAATTTGGTGATGCTTTTCTCTTGTTAAGTACCTGTATATTTAGTTCATTGTGCCTATTGGTTTGTCATACGTATGTTATTATTGTAGCCCTGAGGAAGACCTAAAAATAAAGGTCGAAACAACGTTGGCGATTTTGAGTGGCTATTTGTCCTACACCTGCGATCCAACACCTTTCTACTGTTAAATCTCTTCTTGTTATACAAAAACTGATCAGAAACCCTGAAAGAATGATAAAATCGCCATTCAAGCCCTCAGGTACATACTCGGAATAGCGGTGCCGCAACATGTGTTGCATGCAAACAAAGCTGACAGAGTAAGTAAGAAAAAGGCACTCTGTAGTGCATTAAACTAATAGTTTTATAAACATCAGGCAGGCCAATGAAAACTAGACCTCAGCAGCAGCACAAAACCGGGAGAGTTCCTTCAGTGAATGAACAGCAAGAGCAAATGCAGCAAAATACGATAGATACTAGAGTGAAAGTAAAACTGAATAATTCAAATGTGTAAGGCATAACTTCAATAAAGAGACATAAGCATTCAGTTAAGGTACGTTAATTAATAAAATTAAGAAGTGACACTAATGGCAAAAAATGACCGAGACAAAGTGATTGATTATAAATTGGAAAAAATATATTCAGGTTTCAAAGTGGTTTAGTCAATACTCCCCGAAGACGTTTAC
Source organism: Taphrorychus bicolor (assembly GCA_951812265.1). Classification (NCBI taxonomy): domain Eukaryota; kingdom Metazoa; phylum Arthropoda; class Insecta; order Coleoptera; family Curculionidae; genus Taphrorychus; species Taphrorychus bicolor. The sequence goes on along the minus strand of OX638301.1, from coordinate 43,757,776 downwards.
CAAATTCTATATTATTAAGAATTTATGTAGGAATCGTAGAAAACGTCCATTCTTCTCTTAGTGATTGGTAGACATTCAAGTTTGAAAATAGCAAACTCGAAGTCAACATCCTCAAATTTATTAAAGTTTTTGCTACATGTTTCGCCTAAGAAGGCATCTTCAAGCCTAAAATATAATATATAAGACAACTGCAACACAAGAACATCCAGAAATAGTTTCACCGTGACCAGAACACACGCTAAAATTGGTACAAAGAATAAAATACGTTTTCATTTTTACATATTGTGGAAGACTAAACAGTTTCAAATACCTGAAGTCGAGCAAAGTACGAGAACGCCGGTGGGGGCAGGGACGCTGATACGCAAATCATTTTAGATTATTAAAACGCAAAGTCGATTCGAAATTGAACACATCATTGATGCACTCCAGTATTGGACTCTTTTTTTGCTTTGATTATTTCCATTTTTTTCTAAAAGGCTAAGCCTACTCGATTTATCACATTCATGAAGGATTTTGCCCGGAATTGAGGCTTTATGGCGATTATCCAATAAGTGATTTGCAAAGGTCGAATTATAGTATTGGAGATGTCGAATTCTCTATACCTATTGTAAAGCTTAATGTGTTCGTTAGCTCTAGTCATGCACCTTCTGCCAGACTGGCCTATACCGGGTGTCCAGCAGAACCCTGGACATAGGAGATTAACATAGGAAATCGGTTTTTGTTTTTTGCGTCTGTACGGTTGATTTGATTGTAAAACTTTTAGGAGTAAAGTTGTAGAGCGTATGGTCAGCTATCATACTGTATTTTTTTCAATACCCCAGTTTTGGCCGTTTTTTGGAAAAACGCCTCGAGAAGTGCAAAAATTTGATTTGGCGCGTCACCCCCGCCATGCATGTGCAGTGTCGCCAACATAATAATTTCTTATGTCAGAGTCAGAGTCGATTTTTTTTTATTTATTTTGAGGGACTATCATGGAGTAATTAACGTGATTATGCAGTGAAAATATGTTGGCGACACTGCACATGCTTGGCGGGAGTGACGCGCCAAATTAAAATTTTTGCACTTTTCGAGGCGTTTTCAAAAATCCGGCCAAAACTGGGGTATTAAAAAAATTACAGGATGATAGCTGACACTATAATACTCTTATTAATACTTAACTTATTCTCCAAGTTCATCATAAAAATTTCCCTAAGTAGTGGCGATTATTAAGAAACGCTGTGCTAAAAATAACGGATTGTACAAAAAATAGCTATTTATGATGTAAGTGTTAGAAGTGCAATTTTGCGGCACGCATGTGAAAGTTTCTCGCTTCGCTCATCCTGCAATTCGCATGTGGTCCTTAAAAACACTTTTAACACGAATACCGTACAATATTTTTTATACAAACGCATTAAAACTTTTAATGGTCTTTGTATGTAATGAAACAGTCAAACCTGTTTCATTTCTCAATAATTCCATTACCATTGTTGCTCTCTTCGTTACGAAAAAAAGTTGCTTGAAAGCTGTTATCAAATATAAAATAACAACTTTGTGCATTTAATATTTAGTTGTCAGCATCAATTTCCTCGCAAAAATGGAACAAAGTTCTATGAAACAAATCGATGCAACTGCAAGCAGAGCCACTTTGAACCTACTACCAATGAAGTCCCGACAAGAGTATGAGATTGCATATAATAGCTATTTATGTAACCAGTTACGAAAAGTCCGATTTTGTGTAACGAATGAATGTTTGCAAGACGAGCGCAGCGAGTTCCCGCAATTTGAATGAGATACACAAAAAGGTTTTTCGTCACGTGTTTCATACAATTTTTTTTCTAATTTTGACTACAAATACCTATTTAGAGAGAGAATTATTATTATTAAATTTCAATATTTACTTTTAAACCACTTTGTATCTACTTAATACCGTAAAACTATAGCAACGGTGTGCCATAGCCGAAACCTGCAACTGGTGGTGACACCAACTTTTCATCACTAGTTACGAAAGATTTTACTTTTCGTAACTAGTTACGAAAAGTAGGACGTTACGTCACTGTCATCAGTATTGAAAGGCGCCACTTTATATGTCAAAATTAGAAAAAAATTTTTTGTTTGCAATGGTGCGCAGGAAAAGGCGTCTCTAGTAAATACACAGGAAATGTTTTGCTGGCCTATTTTGAGGAACGTTTACAGGTCTGGAAATCTCCATTGCTTTGGTCGCATTACTCCATGATCTAGACAATGCTAAATCTCAATAGCAACGAGGATATTGGCAAGTAACTCATTGCTTTTTCAAAGCGACAAGGGGAGGGCTGTCAGTCTAAAAAGTCTAAAGTTTGAACTAGCAACGAAATCGATCACTTCCTCAATGACGCACCCAACGACAAATATCTGATGATGAAAGTAACAACAATATTTGGTATATTCGGGGCTTGCAGGAGGGAGGTGCTCTGCCAATTAACGGTGGAAAACATCGAAGACACTGGAAGTTCCTTAATAGTAAACATTCCTGACACAAAATCGAAGATCGATGACTAAGAACTTTTACAATAATTGAAGACCGTTATGTGCAATATTATAGAAAGTATACGGCTGTTCTCCCAGCAGACATCCTACATCGTCGACTCTTCGTGAAATACTCCAACAACAAGTGTTCTAAAAACCCAGTTGGAATTAATACTATCGGTAAAATTCCCACTGTCATCGCTGGTTTTTTACAGCTTCCGAACTCTAAGCTTTATACTGGGGACTGTTTTCGCCGTTCTTCGGCTACCCTCTCAACAGATTCTGGAGCATGGGGGGTGGAAACTTACTACAGTCGCCGAAGGATACATCGAAGACTCAATACAAAACCAAAAAATCACTGTCCAAAAGCTTCTTCCATCATCTGCTATGAGTGATAATGTCGCTATTACAAATATTTCTAATGTTTGTCACGGTGGCAAAGCAGTGAGGGGACTGGAAGGAATTAATGTTTCTAATTGTTCCAATTTTTCTATAAATATTAATGTTAGCAAAGAGCAATAAGTATTAAAATGTTCTTTTGTTAGTTAAAGTAAAGTTTTATTTAAAAAATCAAGTAGTATATATTTGGTTTTAACACTAGCGTTAAAAGTTGCTTACTTTTTAGTGTTAGCTTAGTTGTGTAGTTAGTGTGAGCGTGTAGCTTATTTAGGGCGACTTTTACAAGTTCAAGTAAAACTTTAGATTGAAGATAAAATACCAGACTTGATGTACATTGCATTGTTTACTTGATAGATAAACAATGCAATGTAGGTTATATCTGGAGTTTTATCTTCAATCTGAAGTTTTACTTGAACTTGTAAAAGTCACCCTTACTAGTGTTAAAAGTTGCTTACTTTTAACACTAGTACCTTAAAGTGCTACACCTAATGGTTCATTAGCGTGCTAAAAGTTGAATTTTTAATGCGTTTATAGAAAAAGTTATTTTCTATTCTCATATGTATTAATAAAATTACCCATAATGGATCAACATGTTCTTCTTAATATTTTCCTCTATACTATAATTTGATTTCAGTAGACTAACTATAAAATATTATATGATCGCAGTAAATGCATTCGGTAATTTTAATTAAAATATCGGAGCTTCCGGCTGTAGTAGCTTTGGATTTGCCTCCTCTCAGAAGTTCAAAGCAAAAGGTAGAAATTCTAAATATTCCTTATCCTGTAAATATCATAAGGGCCGGAAGTCTGGGAGGAATAATGTAAGACCCATGAGAAAGTAAGAAAGGATTTTTTTCAAAGTGAAAAAAAAACGGTTTAAAACAAAAGGTAACGTTTTCTTTATTTTTGCATTGGCTTTATGGTCGAATTCGCCGAAATGAGAAATAAACAAAACTATAAGCTATGCTGTTGCTTAAACCATGTGCTGTTTTAATCGTTATAATCGCAAAACTGAGTAAATTCTTACAGTTTATTGTGCATTTCAAACATCCACAGATCAATAAGCATTGATATTATAAAAGTTATAGTTATTATTGAAAGACATGTTTTAAATATTTTCATATTATAAAATAATTGATATTTTAACCTACGTGGGAACAGATAATAGTATATGAAAGTTAAAAGAAAGTTATTTTCTGCCAAATATGTTAGTGTACGAAGTTTTTAGCTTTTTAATACTATTACCTTGCTTTTTAATACCTGCGATAACCTTGCTTGTCACTTTTGATTCGTGTGTCAAAGTTAATAAATGTGTTCGCGTCTTTTTCGGTCATCTCCTAGAGGATGCTGACGACGGAGATTGAGGTTTGTCGCCTCTAGAAAGTAATTACGCAATTACTCCGTCCAAAAGAGAGTAGTAAGTACTTTTGGTTAACATATACATTTAGTAACTTTGACCCACATTTCAAAAGGAAACTTTAATTTAACTTTTATAATATTATTTTTTTTGATTTATTCTAGAGCACTTTCTTGTTTTTCATCTTTGCTTTTATGTATGTTTTCTATAATATTTAAGCTTTGAAACAAATAGTATAATTCAATGTTGGTAGGGGTATTAGCCCTCGAAGTAGTTGTTTCTATTTGTTTCCTTCTTTATGTATAACTACAAGGTTTTGGAAATCCCGAAAGCAGACAAGTTTTAAAATTTCCAAATTATAATTATACATGTGCATTTTCGCATATCTTAATTAAACTCTGGTTCTATATTGTTTGCAAAAAGCTTAATATTTTTTGGCTTTTTAGCATTGATTTTTTATTACTTTATTAATAAATTTTAATATTTTTTTTTGCTTTATAAAATGAGCTTTGAAACAAACAGTGTAAGTCAATGCCGGTAGGGGTATTAGCCCTCGGAGTAGTTGTTTCTGTTGGTTTCCTTCTTAAACGCTGCAATATTTTTGGAAATATTGAAAGCAGGTAAGTTTTCAATTTCCAATTAGTAAATATTGCCTTTTTGCATATTTGAAACTAGAGTTTCCTGCGAAAAAGCTAAAAATTTCGTTCACAGATAACGGTATATTAAGATACAAGTTTCATAACACAGCGCATTGACGCGCGAATCCAAGTTGCGCACAACAAGTGCAATGGATGAGTGCGACAATGGCGTTATGGAACGTGTATCTTATACTACTTTATGTAATAAGATATATTAAAAGGAACAATAATTAAAAATAAGTCATTATTTCAAACGTCTGGTGCTATTTGTTCTTTAAAATTAAGTTTGCCGCGTGACATTGACGTTAATTTTGACAGAATATCACTTGACGTTTCCATAAACCGCTGCTCCTTAACGTCAAAATTAACCATTACCACCTAAACAGAGCTAAAATAACTATAACGATGCTTTAATAAGGTTGTAAACGCATCGCTGTTCAGTGTTTTAATAACGAGCTAAACGAACCGAATTACATAAAATATAATAAAAGAATACCTTGAAACGGTCGGGTAAAAACATTGAATCGGGTTCGTGGATTATGGTATCGAAGGACCTTTATGTCGTGATCGTGTTTGAGGCTAATGAAATGATTTCACTGATAACGATTAAATTATTTGCTTTATGCGCCATAAAAAAAAAATATTTAGTTGACGAGCTAGCCATTTACGTGTTACAACCAGCAACCGAGTCACTTCGACGTCCGCTGTCAAGTCTATCTTACAATATCGCCTCACTTAACTCGCAGGAAACATAATCAGCAATAATGTAACTAAAAAAAATATTGTTAAAATTTCTAAAATTTGTTAAATATCCCAAAATACTAAAATTTAACTATTTTTTTTTGTTAAAAATTCAGTTCCGCTCCTATCATGTAACAATATTTTATAAAGCTGGGTGGTTTGAATTTTTGTACCAATGATTAACTATGTTCGGGCGTTTACTTACTTTTTTAAGACAAAACGTTGTTTAGACATCACTGATCAATTAGATATTTAATTGACAGAGTTTTAGATTCGAAAACAGGCTAAGAATATTCGATGCACAAAATAGATTAATTGTGGCTCTGAGCCAAACAGGAAAGTCAAATAACATGACAAAAATGAGAAGAGCAGTTAAACGTGTATTGGAAAAAAATAACTTAGTTGAGTATTAAAGGTAAACAGTGTTTTTTACGAAAGTTTAGAACACCCAATTACATATCTGTTTACATTCTTTACTGAACGTATACAGGATGTCCCAATTCTATTTAAATGCTACTTATAACCATATAAATAATAATTAATATATAATTATAACGTAACATTAAAAAGTTCAGCCCGAAAAGCTCCGGCTCAGTGGCAACAAAAAGGCATGCGCGGCTGGCAAGCTCCGCCCCTTAATTTTGAAAAATCGACGATGCCAAGATTTATGTTTTATTAAGTTTTCGCCAAAATATGAAATATCTAATAATTTATTATATCAATATAAAAAATACCAAGAATGATTTTTAGTTTCTAAAATGTTTGAGCTGTTAATTAATTTGGCAAATTGGCAAGGTTGCCAATTTGCCGTAAGAAAAACTAAAAACTCATAATTTATTTAAAAAAAGCTTCTGTTCTATTCCTGAATATAATTTACACATGACAATGCCTTAATGTTTTCAACGTCATTTGCTGTTAACCTAACTTTTCAGGTTTTTTTTTGGCGGGTACGCGCGTAACATTTACACCTTAGTCAGTAGTTGATATTGATAATAAAACCATAATAATGTAATTTAATTAAATTAATTATAATCATAAAACCTCAAAAAGACCCAATACTCACCATTTTCATGATCAGAAAAAGTCTAACCATACTCTTCTCAACTATAAAATATTGGCGCCTTTCCTTGTCTTGGCTTACAAATAAGGGTATCAAGAAATCAATACACAATACACTTGATAGTCTTTTGTCGCCCTTCTTTGCCTTGGTTTACGAGTCAGGTATCAAGAAATCAATACACAATACACTTGATAGTCTTGGTGTTATTGTAGGACAAAGTATTTGAACATACGCGATCTTTGACGGGAACGATCCACTTTCACTACCACCAAGCGATGTTACAAGCCGCCCGAAGAGTATTTATTAGTTACTACACTAATTTGTTTGTCCACGACCACTTAATAATATACTGATATTCAGCTTGTTGACAAAAGTTAAATAGGGCTCATATAGCGTCAGAGGGATATATGAGTTGAAACAGCGGGAATAATATCATTATTCCCGCTCGCCATTTAAGTTATATATGTTGCCTTGGCAACCAGTGGGAGTAGACAACAATGCAATATGAAACGCCGCAGCGTAATAAATGCACTGGTGGCATCGGTTTTGCAGTCAAACGCGAGTGTCACTTTGACATTTCAATTATTTTCTTTACATTACCTATACGATTTTATAATTTGTAATTATTAGACAATGGCCGTGGACAAAGTATAGCATTACACTCGCTTTTTGTGGCCATTATTCCTGCGGGAGACTTGCGCCCCTCGCCTGCAGCTCGTGACGCAATCGTCCCCCTATGGGAATAATGGCTATCATAAAAACCTCGTTTAATAATATACTATTTAAAATAAATACGAGCCTATAATCAAAAAAACAAATCTTCGATCTTTGGTGATTACAAATTTTCTTTTCATGTCAAAAAGTACTCAGAGTTGACCTAACCTCAAACTTTTGTTCTTTTAGAGTTTTCGGTAGACTGATCTGTGCGCTGCGACATTACTACCATTTTTTGTTTTCTCGTTGCGAATAGAAGGATGAGAATACTAGGGCGTCCGGCCGAAAACGCTATTTTTTTGGTGGGCGTGTCCTCCGCATATGTCTTGTGCAGAAGAATGTGCGCATTAGCAAGCAGTGAGCCTAATCTTGGTTCCCATAGGTCACTAGAAGCTGCACTTTTAATCCGTGGGGAAGGATTGATGTTCCTAGTATATTAAGTAGTACGAATATGCTTATAACAGCCCCTGTACATGCTAACAATTAAAAAGAAACATTTAGTACAAGATTAGACTGAGTAAACTCCGAGGCAGGAGAATGAGTTATTGATTAAGGATATCCTTTCATTTAAACTCACATCTTTAGTAGTACACGTAACCAGGTTCAATTTGATTTCATTTTGAGCCAATGATCCTCTTTCCTTATACAAATCATACCTGCTGGATATTTTCGTTTTAAAGCATATTGAGGTATTGAGTGAACTAATAAAATCACCCTAAAACGTGGGTAGCAGTTAAATACACCTTTCATTATGCGTGCTTATTCATTTGCCAAATCAACCCCAACAATAATAAAATATCAACATGAATGAGTTTCAAATTCACGTCTGAATACAGTTATTTATGGGGTGGTTACTACAAAGACCTCCGAGCAAAATAAATTTATCTGCTTGTTTCCAAGTGCGTTTGCAGATGTATTAAGTTGATAACAATTACAACTCAACCGTATAAAAGGGAAGTAAGCAAAGTGTAAAATGAATCTCATGCTAAAGAACATTTCTTTTGTATGCATAAATTCTTTTGTCGCTTTCAGTTATTGTAAATTAACGTCATTTAACCTGAGCAGGGCGCCTATTTCGAAAGAGCAAAGAAAATTTATTAATACAGAATTAAACGTAATTACAAACATTAAATAAGCACCCTTTTATTATATATATTATGCTTTAAATTATTTATAAAACGTTTTGAGTTTTAACTCCATATTAGAAAATCTAAACGATATTCAAAGGTGTTCAACGTTTAAGCTATTTGGCAATTATAAACCATAATTTTACATTTTCTTTTGAAATATTTTCAGGATCATAAAATGAAAAATTAATCTGTGGAGTTTACCTTTGAGGGATGAAGTTTATTCGAATTATACTGCTGGATAAACTAAAATTTAATTTTCGGAATTAATTACAGAACTGCTTTCAGTGTAGCTGGAGACCTCTTTAACAGGATATTAAAAATAATCGAATGGGTTTTTTTCATTATATAGTATCATAATAGAGACAATTTTACGGGAAGTATTTTGATTGTCATGAATATTTGTTGTGTTTTATTAAGACGTATTTATAGTTCGAATGTTTGAAATATTTGTAAGAACACGTTTTGTGTTCAATTTTTACTTAAAGCTCTGCTTAAAGCAAATTAAAAATATTTGATTTGTTATTCATATTACCTAAGTCAATTTAACATATATGATCAAAATCATTGGGCTTGTGCGAAGAGAGTGTTGCGTTACCTTCAGGGTACAAAGGATTTCTGTTCAACTTTTAAAAAGACCGATAAACATTTGATAGGTTTTGTAAATGTCGATTGGGCAGATCTTAATGAAGTTTTATAAAGAATTTGCTTTTGTGTTTGTAAGTAGGGGGGGGGGGGGTGATAGGAAACAGAAAATGGTCTCATTGAGTAGCACAAAGGCCGAGTATATGGCAATCCATGAAGCTTGTAGGAAGGCAATTTACTAAAAAGAAATTATAAAATGTTAACAGGTCAGTTTTGTAAGATACATCTGTTCAGCGAAAAACAAAGTTCTGTTCTTCTTGATCTCAGCTTCTCTGTCGGAGGTTGCTGATCATCATGGCTATTCTAACTTTAGGGGCAGCTATCCGAAATCGTTCGACAGATGAGAGGTCAAACCAGTCTCGCAGGTTACGTAGCCAGGAAATTCTACGTCAACCGACGCTTCTGCGCCCCACGATCTTCTCCTGCATGATGAGCTACAGAATTTCGTACTTTGAATTACGCATAACATGCCCAAGCAACTCTAGTTTTCTTCTGTTAATTGTGAAAAGAATTTCCATTTCCATATCCATTCTTTCCAGAACTTGTTCGTTCGTAATACGATCCATCCAGGAGATCTTTAACATTCGGCGGTACACCCACCACTCAAATGATTCCAGTCTCTTCCATGTTGCCTTGTTCAGTGTCCATCCTTCAAGACTGGAAAGACGTAACACCGCACCATTCTCACTCTCGAAGTCAAGAATAGATCTCGGGCTGTCAGCAGTCTTCTCAGTTTCATAAATGTTGTCCTCGCTTGCTCAATTCTTGACAAGATTTCTTGTTTGTGTGCAACATTTTCATTTATGATAGTTTCTAGGTGTTTGAAGTGATGAACTTGTTCAACGATGTTATTGCGTATAGTCAGCTGATCACTGATGTTCCTTTTGGATATTATTAGCATTTTTGTTTTATTGATATTAATATTTAGCCCATAATCTTCGCTAACTGCTGTTACTTTGTCTACCAGTCTCTGCAGATCTTTGAGGCAGTTTGCTATTACAGCGGTATCGACAGTTCTGCCATTGCATGACAAAGTGCTCAAAAGGCTCTGGTTTTCGCAAAAAAAAACAAACATATAGATGTGCAATATCATTTTGCAAGTTTGTGAAAGCGTTGTGGTTGCACAAATCGAGGCACAAATGCTCTAAATAATGATAAGTGGGGAGTATTGAAGTGTATACATACGGGGTGTTCATTAGAGAACTTCAACTAGCCAGCTATGATTTTTTGATAGAAAGAAAGAGAGTTATAAAAGTACTTCGCAAATTGACTCGCCATGGAAACAGATTTGTCATTGCCAATCAGCCTTCAGTTCTTCAACGATATGAACGGCCATCTTGTCTTTATCCTTGTTGGTATACTTTCACGTTTCCCAAATTTTTGTTGTTGTTTTCTAGTTTTACCAAGAAAGTTTTTGCTAAAAACAGTAATTTTTATTACTATAAAATCTGTTTTGTGTTTGGACAATATGGCTTTGGCCCTAGAACATAAAGTTCTTATGTTGAACAGCTACGGGATGTTCATTATAAAACTTCATCTAGCAGGCTATAAAATTTTGATAGATGACTTAATCAAAGTAAATGGACTTTTTGTTTTTCCATCCTTTCCTCTTTTGACAATTCACAGCCAACTAGATGAAGTTTTATAATGAACATATTCGACTATCGAACTGAAATCAAAGTGGATGCCCAATGGGTTTATTCCAATCGAAACTGCATGGAGGATTTCCAGGCCGAATTTCCAAACTTCTCTGTGGTCTATATGCAGTTCAAGAAAATTTCTTGAAGCATGTTCTAGAATTGTATAACTGTTGTTGATGGACGTTTGTCCTGACTTTAAGGATGTACGTCATTATGGATCTAAACATAAACTCACTCTTCAAGAAATAATTTGTTTTATTAATTATATCATTACAAGGTTCTAGTTTTTGTTAATAATAAAATGCATAGTTATTTACGTTATAAGTTCGGTAAATGTAGTTTTACAATAGGAGTAAGATATTTCTGGACGAGACGATAGCCGAGCCTGGAATTTTGAAACGACTACTGTAGCACGTTACCGGACGTAAAATGTACAACATTTTACTTCTAACTTATTAAAAAGAGGAAACAAATAATTTTATTTTCAAACGTCATATAACCACAACTTTAGTGACTTTTAGTGTTTCTTCTATATCTGACATATTGCTATTTAATAGGATTCGAACTTAAGTTAAAACACCTTTACAAAAACGAAAACTTGACAAACATATCTTGTCATCAAATTTACTTTAGAGACATCATTGTCAGCTGGTGTTACACGGTAGTTATGAATACAAAGTAAACTAAAATTAGGAAGTGTTTTTTAATGGGATTGAGTGAAATTAGCAGTTACATTCCTGTATTATATGCATTAATTGTTTGAAAATAAAATATTGTATTTTATTCGGAGTATAAGCTACTCTGTGTGACTAGTGTGAATTTAATTAGCCTCGCTACACTCGGTGTTTAAACTTTCACACTCCGTCACATAAAGTATAACGTATACTCCTAATAAAATAAATGTCTATTATGCCCAGCAAATATATTTTTGAGAAATGCGGTATACTTTCATTACGGTATCCTGTACCGTAATGTAATGGATTTATTGAATACCGGCACAGGATGTACCGGTACTCAATACTGTAATAGTTATTTACGTTATAAGTCCGGTAAAAATTGTTTGACAGTAGGAGTAAGATGTTTCTGGACGAGGCGTTAGCCGAGTCTGGATTTTCGAAGCTGTAACTCGAAGCTGACTACTGTAACACGTTACCAGACGTATGATGTACCACATTTTACTTCATACTTATTATTAAAAACAAGAAAACAAAATTGTATGCGCGGCGAATATATTTTTGAGAAATCCGGTACGGTTTCATTACGGTATCCTATACCGGTACCTGTACCGGCACCGGTATTGGACTTATTGAATATAGGCACAGGATGTGCAGGTACTCAATACTGTAATAGTATTGTTGCGAGCTCAGGGTTCCATAATCAATAATTCCGTGTAGCGATTTAACACGAAAACACTATTTATTTATCCCACAAATATACACAAATACAATTCGACTACTAAATAACTCACTACTTAACACTTTATAGCCTTCTATTATCGTTTGGCACTTTAGCTTACCTATAGCTCGGTTAAGTAAGACTACTACTAACGGCGGCGCTATTCGCATTTTATAAAAAATCCTAAAAACACAGAAAACCCTCGAACATTCTTAAAAGAAAAATAATTGATAAGAGTCACATAAAAAAAAGGTCGTAAATAACTGTGTTCTATTTAGAGCGCATTATTGCCCTGTTTATTTAAACTCCGCCTCCCGGCTCCCGCTCACCGTAACAGTATATTACAATACGAGATGGTAAGCCTTTCATTACTGTCCAGAGATTATGTAATAAAATCTTGAGACAGTAATGAATGAAGCATCAAATCGAGTACATGTATACTATTTTATTTTCAACCACACTTTCTGAATGTCATCAAAAAATGCTCTTAAGTATTATTTATTCATATAATATTCTGGCTCAAATCTTCCCTGAGAATGCGGAATTTTGATGGTTGCTATGGTATAGAGTAAAACCATCAATCACGGTTTCTGTAATTTCCTGAAGTTTCTGGTCTATGTTTGCATGTGCATTACTGCATTACTGGACCAGCAATGGAATTACTTCCAGTCCTAGACCAGTAATGAGGCACTTCCAAAATTTTAAAAAGACATATATGTCATCGTTACATATGTGGTTGAAAATAAAATATCCTTACTTCATACTGTGTCATTTAGGACACTTTTACATACTTGATTTTAATCCGGTAAATAGCATTTTACAGGATTGGATATCGTAAAGAAATTTTACAGTATTTAGTACCGGTACATTTTCAATAAATCCATTGTATCCATAGTAACCTGGAAATCGGTACCGGTACAGGATACCGTAATGAAACTATTTGTCAAATTGGCGGGTTTGTCAAACAAATATTCACCGCGCATAAAATTATTTTTTTCTTGCTTTAAAAAGTATGAAGTAAAATGTTGTACATCATACGTCCGGTAACGTGTTACAGTAGTCGTTTCAAAATTCCATCTTACTCCTACTGTAAAACTATATTTACCGGACTTATAACGTAAATAACTATTACGATATCCAGTCCTGTAAAAAGCTATTTACCGGACTAAAATCAAGTACGTAAAAGTATCCTAAATGATACAGTATGAAGTAAAATTTCTTTGCGATATCCAGTCCTGTGAAAAGCTATTTACCGGACTAAAATTACGTACGCAAGAGTGTCCTAAATGATACAGTAGGAAGTAAATTATTTTACCTAGATACTGAAAAAAATACAATTATTTGGAAAAAGCTAGAACTTTTTTTTCTTCGACGTTTCTTAGCAAATTTAAATAAGTTTTCCTATAGATTTCTCAATAATTAATAATACCTTCTCGCATAATGTGATACTTTACAGGGTCCGGACGAATAGGGATTTTTCGATATATGTATCAACATTAACACAGTTACAGGGTTTTAAACTTTTATTAACAAATTAAAAAATATTAATATCTGCCAAACCTGATATAATTATACAATATTTTGTAGATTTTAATAACGAAACTTGCTTATCATTTGCTTTAAAACTTGTACTTTATTAAACTGCTCAACTTAAAGTTCGGCACAAGCAATTTTTCGTGTAATTTTCAATCAGCTGTAACTTTTAAAGCAATGAATTGTTATAAATACAATTTTCACAGTCTGAAACCTCATTTCCTCTAGATTAAAGAAGCGGATAATTTAAAAAAAAACCGACAATATGTTTATTATATAGAGTGTGAAACAAAGTGGTGCAAAAATTGCAAGATTTTGGTGCTCTGCTATTTCGCAATAAAATTTTTTTTCTTTATCGTTTTCAGGTAAGGAGTAAGACAACATCCATATCTCGGGACCTTTTCGCCAGATTTTTGAGTAAAGCACTCTGAATTTTTATACAGAGCGAAACGTAAAATGTGTGAAATTCTTATTGCTGATATTTTTAAATTGTCGTAGTTCGGAAAAGCGGTAAAGAATCTTACTGTTTTCCCTCATTTATTGACATATTGTCTGCCGATTGTCACCCATTCAAAAAATTTAAAAATAAGTGACGTTTTTTCTAGTATAGTAGCATTCAAAAGATATGATACCATTATTGTTAATGCTCGTGACTTATAGTAGCAATATTAAATAAAATAACCTGTCTAGAGCTAAAGAGAAATTTAGAAATGCCATCGCAGATAGACCACATCAATATCTCTAGACGTTTTTGCCATGTTTTTGTTTTTAAGGCATTAGAACTTATACAGAGTGAATCAAAATATTCTTGAAAATTTCGTTAGCAGTTATATCTAATCGTCTTAATTCGCAGATAAGTTGACGGATTATTGTTATTATTATTTGGATCGACAGGATTATCTGCAAATTATTTCTCACCAAGATGATATAATATTCCAAAAGTGGTAAATATTCCAAAAGTGGTTATTGAATTACAGGTACGGACTTGACAAATTAGTATACGCGTCGAGTCATAATGGGTGGTCGAAAATGAAATCTCATATTCTTTGGCCGATTTTAAGGGGGGGTCTGTCATATAATTGTGTTGCCTATCGAGATTCGTTAAAATGTCACAGGGTGTTGAAATTAGAATTTCAAAATGCATGTGATTTTTTCGATTATTCCGAAAGCGTAAGAGATATTTTATTGAAATTTTGCACGTTTTGTGGAAGGCGCATATTTTGTAATAAAAAATTATTTTTATTTCCGTCATTGGCACACTTAACAGCACGTCGAGATATTTTATTTGAAAAGAAAAATGGAACGTCACTGCTTTTTCGAAAAATTAAATTTACTTTTTGAATGCTCATTAAAATACTATTGGTTTGCACATAATTCAAGTCATAATTAACCGAATATTTTAGAATGCTCATATAAATTTAATTTTTCGCGGCTGTGCTTACATGCATTACAATGGTTTTTATTTATTTACTCGAAAACGGCGCGTCGTACTGAAAAACCTGAAGAGGGCTTTTTCCTTTATAGTAGAATAGGTATTAAAAAACTAAGTTTCATTTTTCAAAAAATCAGTGACGTGCTACTTTTTTTTCAAATAATGTAAATCGACGTGCTGGTAAGCGCGCCACTGCAACAGTCAAAACGTGCAAAATTTCAACAAAATATCTCATAGGCTTTCGAAATAATCAATACATATGCATTCTAATTTCAACACCCTGCAACTTTTTAACGAAGCTCGATAGGTAAGACAATTAATTGTATGACAGATCTAGACAGACAGATAGAGTAGACAGATTGTATGACAGACATTATGACTCACCCCGTATACTTTTTTTGTCAAGTCCGTACCTGTAAATCAGTAAACACTTTTGGAAAACTCCCTTGATAAAAAACAATTTGTAGATAATGCTGTCGATCCAAGGAATAAAAATAATATTCCGTCAACTTATCTGCGAATTACAACGATTTGAAAAAATAGCTAACGATATTTTCAAGAATATTTTGATTCCCTCTGTACAAATTCTAATGCTTTAAAAACAAAAAATTACTAAAACGTCTAGAGATATTGATGTTGGCTATCTGCGACGGCATTTCTCAATTTTCCTTTAGCTCTAGAAAGGTTATTTTATTTAATATTGCTATTATAAGTCACGAACATTAACAATAATGGTAACATATTTTTTTAATGCTAGTATACTAGAAAAAAGTCACTTATTTTTAATTTTTTTGAATGGGTAGCAATCGGCAGACAATATGTCAATAAATGAGGGAAAACACAGTAACATTTCTTATTTACAATCATATATGTAATGCTATCATTACAAACGTCGTAGGAGGGTGAGAAATTACCCATTATCTATCTCTAAATTAGACGTAGGTAATTCATTACCCCCAAGGGCGGTAATGGCTCATTACCTACCTCCCTTTCAACCCTTATTTTCCATGCTTATTTCCTGGCCCCTAAAATTTAATGTCTTTATAGAATTAAAAAAAGTGTCTCTAGTAGCATCGAACTAGATAAGATAGTTACCTGGTAATTTATAGATAGAATATATATAAAATATATAAAAGATAGATAAAAGATAGATAAAAATATTATAAATGTCTTATACGAAAAATATAAATTCATATTATGTAGGTTGTAAATAAAATAGTATACATACCTCGGTAGGAAGTTTCCTTACCGTCTCGAGATTTTATAGTTCGACGCTGCGCGTCTCGATAAACTATCAAATCTCTCGACAGTAATGAACGACTTCCGACCCCGGTATGTAATATACTACTACCCCTTTTCCGAACTACGACGATTTAAAAATATCAGCAACAGGAATTTCACACATTTTTGCGTTTCGCTCTGTAAAAAAATTTAGAGTGCTTTAATCAAAAATCCGGCGAAAAGGTCCCGAGATATGGATGTTGACTTACTCCTTACCTGAAAACGATAAAGAAAAAATTTTTTATTGCGAAATGGCAGAGCATCAAAATGTTGCAATTTTTGCACCACTTTGTTTCACGCCCTATATAATAAAGATAATGTCGTTTTTTTATCAAAATTATCCGCTTCTTTAATCTAGAGGAAATGGGGTTTCAGACTGTTCAAATTGTATTTATAACAATTCATTGCTTAAAACGTTACAGCTGATTGAAAATGACACGAAAAACTGTTTGTGCCGAACTTTGAGTTGAGCGGTTTATTTGAAATGTAAATAATTAGTAGTTTTTCTACACAGCAGCATATAAAGACAGCACATAAAAAATCTACTTTTAACAGATCTCCAACCAACGGGTAATTAAAATGTAACGTTTTATAACCTTTTCGAAGGAAAATGATAATAGACTGGGAGCCAGCAACCGTTTAGTGTTAGTCATTTTAGAAAAACTGAAAATGTTCTCCTCCGCTTAATTTGGTATCACAAATAACGGAATGGATCTCCAGCTGGCGCACTTCCGGGGGGTGTAGCTGCGGCAGCCTCTTCGAAATGTAAAAAAAAAATAGAAAAAAACTTATTTTAGAAAACCTGAAACTTTGTTGACATCTTTATTATGCTGTAAACAAATAGAAAAACGTATCCAGCTGACTTGAGAGTGGTGGATTATGCCCCAGCTGGTCATGTTAACAAGTGATAAATATGCATTCAGTACTGATAACAGAAAAGCTGAAATTCGGTAAACTACT
Organism: Taphrorychus bicolor; assembly: GCA_951812265.1. Classification (NCBI taxonomy): domain Eukaryota; kingdom Metazoa; phylum Arthropoda; class Insecta; order Coleoptera; family Curculionidae; genus Taphrorychus; species Taphrorychus bicolor. The sequence goes on along the minus strand of OX638301.1, from coordinate 43,740,370 downwards.
AGTTAACTTAACAAAATTTGTTAAGTTAACTCATTTAATGAGACAAAAAAATATCTAGATTTACATTAGTGGGGAAAAAGTGTCCAGTTGCTGCCATCAAAGACAACGCTGTCCGCGTGGTCAACTTGAGCTGCATCTTTGATTTTATCAGCTAGATACTTGGATTCACTCCTATCGGTCTAGGCGTTCTTAAGTTCTAGGGGGTCAAAGTTGAGAAATGTGAAAAAAGTCGTAACACCCTCCCCCTTTGGACATTTTCAAAAAAAAATCAGATTTTTTTTTGTATATTGCATCTAGGGAACTTTCGATGGTGGGAGGTGAAAGACGACATCAAGAAGAGGACAAAACAGTTGATGTCACTCCGATCGGTCCAGGCGTTCTCAAGTTACAGGGGGTCAAAGTTGACAAATGTGAAAAAAGTCGTATTACCCCCCTTGGGAAATTTTTAAAAAAGAAATCGATTTTTTTTGCTGTTTTTGATTGGAATGGCTCGTTTGCATTAACAAACTCAATTCGAATAAATTTACCCTATAAAAAGTTTTTTAAAAATAGTCCAAAAACGCGATTCTAAATGTGCCTAAAAATCAATCTCCGAAGGGTCTATCGCCGAAAATATTGCACCTACGGAACTTCCGATGGTGGCAGGTGAAAGATGGCATCAAGAAAAGGACAAAACAGTAGGATTCACTCTAATCGGTACATACGTTCTTAAGTTACAGGCCGTCAAAGTTGAGATATGTATAATAACTCGTAACACATTCCCCCCTTTGAACATTTTCAAAAAAAATTCGGATTTTTTTTGCTGTTTTTTGATCGGAAGGGCACGCTTGCAATCCCCTAAGAATGTAACAAACTCAATTCGAATAAAATTTCACCAAATGCATATTTTTGACATGTTCACGTGACCAGCTGGGGCATAATCCCCCACACTCAAGTCAGCTGGATACGTTTTTCTATTTGTGTGCAACATAATTAACATGTCAACAAAGTTTCAGCTTTTCTAAAATAAGTTTTTTTTTATTATTTTTTTACGTGTCGAAGAGGCTGCCGCAGCTACATCCCCGGAAGTGAGCCAGCTGGAGATCCATTCCCTTATTAGTGATACCAAATTAAGCGGATGAGCACTTTTTCAGCTTTTCTAAAATGACTAACACTAAACGGTCGCTGGCTCCCAGTCTATAACTTCGAAGGTTTGAAACCTTCTGCCTTTATTTAGCATACCACTTTTTGGAGAAAAATTAGTTATTTATTAATTCTTTAAAAACTCCTAAAAATAAAAATATTAAACTGAACATTATTTGAGTTGAAAAAGGGCAATGAAAGCGATCATTAATGTATGGGGTGTCATTAAAAAAAAACTTAATTTTGTATCATAACTTGAAAATCTCCAGCAATAAAAAATTGTCAACAACACCACTAAATTACATATAAAAAATTCAAAAACCATTCTATTTAACTTTTTTAATATTGCAGTTTTGCCAATACTCCATATTTCCATCAAGAAGACCCCACCCTGTATATGAAAATAAAGAGTTTTATTTTTCGTGCCTACTTGACGCTGAACAATTTTACCCAAAGAATCCGCTATTATGCCTTGAACTGAAACTCCTGGAAAATGTTTACCTCATTTTCCTGAAAATATCTGAAAACGAAACAATCAAATGGTTTTATCTGAGTCTAGAGGAAAAACACTTGTCTAAATATTTAGTTTCCGGGGAATTCGTAAATCTGACATGTACTCCCAGATTCCAAATAATAATATTTCGCTTTCGGAAATCCACACAAAGTGTCTTTGTTTATCGTTTTGCAAACTGCATGTGAGATAGACCGATAAGCGGTTTTATAAGTTAAGCTAGTAAATCGAAATTCTGCAAATAAAAGAAGATACTCTCCCTAGAATAAAGTCCTTAATGTTTTTTATTCTAGATAGCAAATACTGTGTCTAACCATAATTTGCTGTACGTATGGTAGATATTTGCTGAGAGGTCTCAGACGAATTTGTAAACTGCTAATAATAAATTGCGCGGTACGCTAAACCAATCATCACTGTGATCAGATAACTCCTAAATACAGTAGTCAACAATTGAAACGGAAACGGCAAATATTTAGGTTACATTCAAATTCAAATATCTCGAGAACCCCTGCGTTGATTTCGGTGCCTTTTGAAGCTTTGGAGTGGTCAGAGATCATGACTGGCTATGAGTGGCTGCTAATAACGTTTTACGCTTTAATATACAGGGTGTTAAGTAAAACACTGTAAAATTGTTAAATTTACATTATTTTGCCGTTCTTAGAATTTCATTTTTATGTTTCGTCAATCGATATGTCACGGAGCATAATATTTCTAGGCCATTTCGGATTTTTTTTCGAAATTTTTAGTATTAACCGAACTAAGACTGTTTTTCTGAATTTAGATTACTTCTTATGTCGCAATTCCTTATAATCCATATGCATAGCAATAAGACCATTTTGTTAACTTTGTGCTAAAGCGAGAGGTGTTAGGTTTGATCAAACATATACGGGGTCACTTAAAGTTACGGCTCTAATGAATCAGCTTTACTTGGTCATGTCTAAAGCGATATTTTGTAAAAGTACTTATAGTGTAACGTTCTAGCTAAAACAGCTACCGCTGGTGATATTGAAGACATATTGGCCATGTATTAACGTTTATTTTGGCATCATCTCTAGACGCTTTTGGATTTACTTTGTTTTCTCTGATACTAATGGAGTTGTACTAAGCACTGCAGTGTGTCTCCGGATAGGTGGAACGAATCTCTTAAGAACTAAAAAAAAATGAATTTAAATTGTAATTTTGTGGGGCTTAGTGCTTGGTTAGAGACGAATTTCTGGAATAATGTACGTTTGAAAGAAAGTCTTGGAAATTGACAGAATATTTCTGTTTCGATAGAGTAAAGTTTCCTTTATATGTAACATACGACAGAAAGTCGGTAATAAAAATTATTTAAAATCAAAATCTAGGCCAATATACCAAATTTTAGAAACCTCGGACTACCATGATTTTATATATATATATATACTTTCATCAAATTATTTTTTATTTTGTTTTCGGCCTTTTTCTAGCAGATGTGCCAAAAAGTCATTCGTAAAAGTAGCTTAAAATGAAAATTAAGCTTAGAATCTCAAGTTTGAAAATCCTTAGCTAACTTTGATCATTCACATAATAATCTTCCCATAAGCAAATTGAAAAGTGACAGCCGACCGAGAATTTTTAAATTTGGTGTAGAGACTTAACTGATGATTTTAAGTAACTTTTATAATGACTTTTTGCCGTATGTCTCACAGCAAGAAAACTTCGCTCTATCAAAAAACCGGCTTTCTGAATATTTCCAAGGCACTTTTGAATTTTCAAAACGTAAATTATAGCAGGAATTGGTCTTTGACCAAGCAGGGCTAAACACCAAAAAATTTAATTTTAAAGTTGATATTTTTTACATTTTGTATGACCCGTTTCACCTATCCGGATACACGAAGTGTACCATAATACACCGATACTAGAAAAATAATGCGATATTCAAAAAGACAAATTTCTACAAAGTGTCACTAAATTTCAATAAATTCTTGAATACGAAATCGTTGATCCAACGAGATTGCAAGTAACGGTTTGTTATATTGGTCATTTTATTACAAGTAAGAACAAAGCATTTCAAAGTAGGCTGTATTTTCTTTTCCATAACTCTGCTTATTTGGTCTAAAGTTATCCGTTTCTCAAAAGCAGTAATTAACCAAAATAATGGGCACTACAGGTTTTAGGCAAAATCATTTTGATCAACTCAGGGTATACCAGTTTTCTTGGTGTATAATCCACTAATTTTGGCTTACTTCACAAGGAAGTCCTCTTCCTGCCAGTCATGGAATAAAAAATTATTACCTCTAAAGCCATAAATATAACTTAAAATATATGACAAAGCCTGTCATATTATGCAGGGGGAAAAATGTCAAATTTCCATGACCTACTGCACAAGTAAAGTTCTACGAACTAAAACATCTCTTTGCCAAAAATCAGACAAACATTTGATTAAGCACTATTTGAAATAGTCCTTTTGCATTGCTTTCATAAAATCTGATGGGCGTTGTTGTTCAGAACCCTGAATTAAGGACTGCGTGCTTCTTCATGTAAACCTGCTCATTTATCTCGCTCAATATCTTTTATAGATGGGCTTACAAACATTATGTGAATTTCATTACCTTTATGTTGTGCATTTTTTTTTAATATATGTGAAGCTAATTTGCCGAATGTTTGCGGCGTTTCCTATAGTAATTGGAGCAAGTAAAACCCGTCAGTTAGAATACAGTCAATACGACTCGGTAAAATGGAAGTTACCTCTTTTTCAAGAGCTTTGAAAATACTTGGTTTATCCGTTTTATTAATGCCCCTTTCTACGTGAAAGTGGAAGTGGTGTTAACGGGAAAGATCAGATAGTTGCAAAGTCAATTTTATCCTCCAAAGATAACGCTAATATTCGACTAACCAAGATGCTTTCAAGCCGAACTTTCCTTTCCATTTTCTTCCTTCATTTTTGCTTTATTTTCCGGGGCAAATGTAAATATTCCCTGTCTCCTAATGGTAGCTTCAAACCTTTGTGAATCTAATGAACATTCCTGAATAAAGTTGTTTCTCCGATTGTCACCGATATACCCTGTTTACATTGTGATAGTGATAGAAATGTTTAGCTTTTTCGCAGGAAACTCTAGTTTAAAATATGCAAAAAGGCAATATTTACTAATTAGAAATTGAAAACTTGTCTGCTTTCAATATTTCCAAAAATATTGCAGCTAATAAGAAGGAAACAAACAGAAACAACTATTCTGAGTGCTAATACCCCTACCGGCATTGAATTACACTGTTTGTTTCAAAGCTCATTTTATAATGAAAAAAAATATTAAAATGAATTAATAAAGTAATAAAAAATCAATGATAAAAAGCCAAAAAAAAATATTAAGCTTTTTGCAAAGAAAATAGAACCAGAATTTAATTAAGATATGCTAAAAATGCACATGTATAATTACAATTTGGAAATTTGTCTACTTTCGACATTTCCAAAACCTTGTAGTTATACATAAAGAAGGAAACAAATAGAAACAACTACTTCGAGGGCTAATACCCCTACCGACATTGAATTATACCATTTGTTTCAAAGCTTAAATATTATAGAAAACATACATAAAGCAAAAATGAATTACAACAAAAAAAGCGAAAAAGACGCGAACACACATTTATTAACTTTGACACACAAATCAAAAGTGACAAGCTTGGTTATTGCAGGTATAGAAAAGCAAGGTAATAATGAATATATATCAAAAAGGTACAAAAAAGGAAACTCTAGTTGAAAATATGCAAAAAAGCAATATTTACTAATTGGAAATTGAAAACCTATCTGCTTTCATTATTTCCAAAAATATTGCAGCTATTAAGAAGGAAACAAACTGAAACAACTACTCCGAGGGCTAATACCCCTACCGGTATTGAATTACACTGTTTGTTTTAAAGCTTATTCTATAAAGAAAAAAATATTAAAATGAATTAATAAACTAATAAAAAATCAATGCTAAAAAGCCAAAAAAAATATTAAGCTTTTTGCAAAGAAAATAGACATTTTGATAAAATAAATAAAATAAAATTTGTCCAACATTTCAAAAAGAAACTTTAATTTATATTTATGCTATATTTTTTGTTTTATTCTAGATCACTTTGTTGTATTTCATCTTTGCTTTATATATGTTTTCTATAATATTTAAGCTTTAAAACAAATGGCAAAATTCAATGTCGGCAGGGGTATTAGCCCTCGAAGTAGTTGTTTCTATGTGTTTCCTTCTTTATGTATAACTACAAGGTTTTGGAAATGCCGAAAGCAGACAAGTTTTCAAATTTCCAAATTGTAATTATACATGTGCATTTTTCGCATATCTTAATTAAAACTCTGGTTCTATTTTCTTTGCCAAAAAGCTTAGTTTTTTTTTGGCTTTTTAGCATTGATTTTTTATTACTTTATGAACTCATTTTAATATTTTTTTTTCTTTATAAAATGAGTTTTGAAACAAACAGTGTAATTCAATGCCGGTAGGGGTATCAGCCTTCGAAGTAGTTGTTTCTGTTTGTTTCCTTCTTAATAGCTGCAATATTTTTGGAAATATTGAAAGCAGATAAGTTTTCAATTTCCAATTAATAAATATTCCCTTTTTGCATCTTTTAAACTAGAGTTTCCTGCGAAAAAGCTAAACATTTCTATCATTAAATTAGATTGTGATGTTTAGTAAATAATCTTTAGTTTCTTCAGTGGTAGATTTTCCTGTAGATATGTTGAATAAGTTGTCTTTATCAATTTCGGAATTAAAGGGATTAATATTGTTATCTACTTCACTGATGACTGATTTTAAAGCAAAGTTGTCCTTTTAAGTACATGTAGTCGACAAGCATTGCTATTACCTTCCGGTTTGCGAATATTGAAAATTTCTAACGTGTGAAGTTAACGAGGTTCGAATAGAGCAACTTAATAACCATTGCTTTCTAGCTTCATATTTTGTGTATAACACACATACATAAAATAAAATGTAATGCATGTCGTAGGCAATGGCAACTCAAAAATTAAACCGCTCTAAACATGAACTCTACCGCTCGGTACATTCAAATAATTATCCTTCTATTACGATGTATTGCGACAAATGTAGGTTACATTGTCTCCTTTTCACTAAAAAATGTACTTTTCACTAAAAAATACTTAAATAGGCCATAAACCTAAATTGTAATTTGCCTTCCACTCTTCTAGCATTGAAATGAACATGCACGGGAGACCAGACCGTCGTCTATCTGACGCATCAAACGCCGCGCCGTCGATTGCCGAAACCACCAACCACCACTACCATATTTTTAGAAAACGCGGAATCTTGGTCGTAGATAAAGTATAGTATTCCATTCTATTCTCGAGAAATAGAAGTTTTGAATTCTTTTTAACTTTAATAGCTGCGTCTGCATTAATCGTCTGTTCGAGTGCAAGGTCAAGAGGAGTATGCGAAAATTTTTAGTTGTTCGTTTCATTGAAACTACCATTTTCTAAAATTTGTTTTTTTTTATTGTTTGATGATGTGTGTTACGTATATTTCCGAGATTTGCATCATATCTAATTATCCATCTGCAATAATTTTGGTGATTTCTGGTACTTGCTTGTTTAGATGACATAATTTTAGCCGATACCGAGATAAGAGAGTATAGACTATGAAATTGAATAGATAATACATGATTCTTTCGATGAGGAACAATAGAAATTATTTTTATACTTACATACAAATAAATAAAACAGAATTCTTAATAAATATTATATTATTTAATTTGTATTTTTCTTTTTCTATATTGTGGTGATTGTGTCCTTACATGCACCACCAGCTTTTAGCTTGTGATATGTTTTTATTAATAATAATTTGTGTTAAATCTTGTATGTGTAATCTATGTACGTTCTTGTGTAATATTTTATGAATTTTTTTGATAGATACTTGTGATTTTGCATTTCTTATTTTTGTATGCTAAAAGTTGTTATTTAAGTTTTTAACCTTTGTACTTAATTGTACGTGTTTTCGATTAGGTTTAGGCGTTTTGATTGGTACCTATTTCAATTGAAGTTTAAGTATATTTTTTGACTGTTTTTGTTTCTTTAAAATTCCAATTTATTCCTTAACATGTTATGTAGCTTTTTAAGTTTAAAGCTCTATCTACTAGGCATTTATCTTCTATTTTCCTGATGCTACCAAATACAAAGTTTTGTACTTATTTTATTTTAAGTTTTTTCGATGATTATGTTTTGTAGTTTTTAGGTAAAGTTCTTGCTGTAAATTTGGCTAAAATTACTTATTTTTTTTTATAGATTTGTGCTTTAGTCAGATTTGTGATTTGTGTCTGCAGAATTTTAAAAAATATGTGGGTACTATATGTATCTCGTGAGGTAACTTACGTCGGACTTTAGGCATCGTGGCGGGCGTCTGCTCTATGTAGGCGTCCGAATATCGACGTCTTTCTGCCAAAATGGATATACAGCAATTTTTCCCTACACACTGTAAAATTTGTATGCATGTACCAATAAGGTAACTAAAACCAGATTTTCGCCTTTTTGACAAGCTGTGATTTGTGAGATTGACCGTTAAGCCCCAGCAGTCGGCCGGTTTTAGGATATGCGTATAAAGTACTCTCACCCAAGAAACCTGAACCTTTTGTACTTTGATGAGGTAACTTATTTTCTTCTCGACCATAGGGCTAAAACAGAAGAGCCAAAAACAAGTGAACCACAAGACAAAATCAATTACTACCAAAAAGCATTTTCGGTTAAAATCAACATTCCACATGAAAAGTCAGTTGCTTTGTCTAAAAATGCCATATTTCCAGGGTCATTCTCTTCTTCATTAAGTTTAAGCCAATCTTTCGGCGCGACGCAATAGAATTTAAGGATTCCTTTAAATTTAAGGCGTCTCTTCCTATACCTCCCTTAGCGACGTTGCGATGTAAACGACCATAAAAGTCCACTCTGCGCTAGAACCAATCACCAAGGTCAGAGTTTGCTTAAGAGTAGGGATTCTTTGTTTACACAAGTTTTATTTCAACGCATCAATTATTTTCTGCAGGATACATTGAATTAATAGTATATTATACAACAAGAGTTTATTGAGATTTATTATTCTCAAGGATAACGTTTGAGCCCACCAGCAAAGCGAGTGGCACAAGTTGCCTGAGAATAGAATAGAATACTATACTTTACCACGACCAAGATTTCGGGTTTTCTAAAAATATGGTAGCGGTGGTTGGTGGTTTCGCCATTCGATGGCGCGGTGTTTGGTACGTCAGATAGATGACGGTCTAGTCGCTCGTGTATGTTCATTGCAATGCTAGGAGGGTGGATGGTAAATTACTTCATTTTATGGCCTATTTTAAGTGAACAATACATTTTTTTTCAAGCGGATCAAAAGTACCTTATTCGTTTTCTCCATACGCACACCTAAAGTGGGCTTTCTAATCCTGAGACCAAAAAAGTAGCAAAAAGTCCTAGGCAGTATAAATAAGGTCAAAAGTCACCGCTACTGTCATAGTGGCGCACATATAAACGCTTTTCATTCACCAAAATTATTTGAACACTAGATGACACCAGATAGACCGATCTGAGTATATTGCCATCTTTACATTCATATTGCAGAGCAAAGGATAGGAATACTCTCATTTTTATTTGTCAATGTGACTTTTATTAATTTAGTATTGATAATAATGCTACACATTTTTAGTTTACCATAATTTGCCTAAACCACCTAAACCGTTGGTTATCATTTAATACCATTAAAACCATTAAACATTGAAAACCACCGTTCTAACACATTCTATTTATTTTACAAATAATATACACCATTAATTGGGTAAGCACCCAGACCCGCTTAAAGAGGATGAGAGAAAATTGCATAACTGAATCACTCTGAAATAGACTTCTTATTTCCTGCATGCTTGAAAAAAAATTGTATATGTTACTCGGAGTAAAAGGTCTTTTTGTGCTTCGCCCAGTTGCAGGCCTCAGCTTCGCTTCGGCCGTCAATCTCTGGGCTCAGCACGAAAAGACCCACTTTTACTTCTAGTGACATAATCTACTATTTTTAGTGAAAAGGAGACAATGTAATCTACATTTGTCGCAATATATGTCGTAATAGGATAATTATTTGAATAAACCGAGTGGTAACTATCGATTTCATGTTTAGGGCGGTATACTTTTTGAGTTGCCATTGCCTGCGACATGTTTCCTTTCCAGGACAACTCGTTATTCACTTACACACATAAGTGAATAAAGAATAGAATTAATCTTGAGAATGTACAAAAATAATATGATTATTATAGTATTGTCGTGGATAAATTATATACATTTTGGTGCTTCATATATAATTACTAAAAGAAACTTTAGAGAAAATGGTGCTTCAAGAGTTTTTCATATAGAGACAGAATTGTCCTGGCTAAGTAAGTATGCGTTTATCAAAATACGCCACACATTAACAACATTGAGTTAAAAAAGATCGTCAACTCGTGTGGTTAAAAATTTGGTTCGCATTACAGCGCCCTCTCTCGGGAAGGAATAAAAGCTCAAGATTGAAGCTAGGGTCGAGAGATGGCGCGCCCAACTCATCCTAAGTAGATTCCTAATAATTTTGTTAGTTCATTCATACGTCGCTAGATGGCAGAGAATTGTTAAATTTAAATATTTGCCGCCATTGTTCAATACTCTCAAGTGCCAATTTGCGAAAGTCTCAAATCAGATGATATCTTAGGTTGCCAGGTTCGTACTTTACTTACGGCATGCGTTTAGCAAAGAGCATTCAATACTTTTATGTATTATCACCTAAAAGAATTATAAGCTCGTTGGTGTTTAGTAAGTAGTTGCTTGACAAACCAAAATGTTGAGTGACTTGAGATTTGTTCATAAATTCGCGCCAGTTAGTATTCAGTTAGTGGTGGCTTTAAACGGATTATATTTATTAAATTGAAGTAGACGGTATGAAGTATGTGGTAGGAAAATGCATTAAAACATCCCCTATTACAAACCAATCTTCAATAAAATGAATAAAAAGTTTTCACTCAGTTTTGATGGCATCTTGCCTAATGGTTACTTTCATAGAGGTGTAACTGTCTGGAAATTTTGAGACATGCTCCTCACACTGTACACCCTGAAAAGCGGGCTCAAGGAAAGCCCTCAGCTGATCAGGTTTGGTTCCAGGCACCAATCTTGTTACACGAAGCGACAGAAACTTAGGAACAGTCTGCACATGCTGAGCTTTAATATTATTAACTCCAACAAGAAATCTGCGACTCCTGCCGCGGCCCCCCCCCTTCCTCTCCCTCAGTGGGTGTTGGTACAGGACGCGGGTGTGTCAATTGCTGAAGTCCCTGAACTTATTCATTGTTTGGGCCTGCACAATCGCATGGCTAACATCCTGGTGCCCTATAACTGAGTTTATACCCTTAATTCCTGTGTTACTTCTACTACTGCTACCTTCACCTCTTCTATTAGTGAGGTTGGGGTTTGCTTTAGAGTTTGTTGCTAAATGTAATAAATTGCCATGTAAATCCTATTGGCCAGTCTTTGACTTCGCAGTACTCACCCGTGCCACAATCTTCGCAAATGTAGTGGGAGTCTCTCCTGTTTCCTGAACCACCGGATTCCCACTTGACTGGGTGCAGCAAAAACGCAATTTTTCTTCGAGGAGCTCAATGTTTTTACACAACAAGACTTCCTTTGCTTTCAATTCAGCTATAATATCGTTCTTCACTTCAATAATTTCGCTTTTTGAAGCAATAATCTGGGAAAATTCTGAGGCGTTAACCTCACTTTCCCGATGACAACATTTTACCAAATTATTCTTCCCAACCGCAATTAGGCCAGCCACACTTAAGGCACATGAATTATGTTACACCGATTTACACTCGATGCACTCCGCTGCGCTTGTTGCAACGTTTTTTTTTTTGCCGTATTTACACAACTTGGCACTCTCCACATTCTCGTCGCCGCCGCCGACCATCTTGCCGATAATAAAAATTTTAGCCTACACTCTCTTTCGAGTGTTGGGCCAAATGGATTTAGAGGATATAAGCCGTATCCTCGTCGCTGTGTAACATAGAAGGCCAAAGAAGTCGAGGCTTCTTTACAGTCGCCAGAGGTCAGGCGAGTCCGACTCTAGCTCACTCAGCTTCTCATCCCAACATCGACTGCGATGTTCACGCAGGGCTGCTTTCGTTAAGCAGCCTGGGATTGCCCTCTAAAGGGCCTCTGCAGTACAATCTACGCAGTTTTCTATGTTTTTGAACGAGCGCCCGTATATGTTCGGGATTCTCTCCATATTGACCGCATGGTTTTTTGCACCTCGCACTCAATTGTTAGTAGACTGCTAAGAGCTTGCAGCACGTGCTCCTCGAACGCCTGCCTGGCCTAATCTGTCCCAGCTGGAGGGCCACATCGGCAATAACTGGGACAATCGCAAGTGCGTTAGAATGCTCTTGAAACCGCTTCCAGTTAGAATGCCTAGAGCGAGCCGTTTTGATTTCAACAAAAGTCTCATCGGGTCAGTCTAATCGGATTGGGATCCGAGGGACCTTCATTCAGCGTCACCAACTCTGGCGAGAGTCGAACGTTGCTTGTTATCAGTTACAGAGTTCCATGAGCCATGCCTGCAATTGGGGTCGCCAACCAGCACTAGAGCTTGTTGGCCACCCAGGAGAATGTCGAAATCGTACTGCAGTTCATCCTGTGGAGGCTTGTATGCCAACGTCATCTTTATCTGACCATAGCGGGTGCTCACAACGACGGAAATTGCATCATTTTCTGTGTCATGGACGTCCAGGCAATGATGTACCATGTCGTCCCTCACCAATATGGTCACTCCTCCGTTATTGGGGTTCCTTTTGTCGTATGCTTCTACTTAGGGCCGGTCCGTGCTCTTTTATAGCGGTAGGGCAGGTGTAGGAGTGAGAGGGGTGGGGCTACAGCGCCACTGCTGCCTACCGGGTGTCGCCAACACCCTTATTTTTAGAAACGCGGTTTAAAATACCTTGCGGGTAAACTTTTTGCTATGAACTAATTTGCCGTATGAATAAATAAGTTAAAGAAAAAAATATAAAAATAACAAATCAATCACTAACAATAATAATGAATAAGCAAAATGAAAACCTTCAGCTACAAAAAAGAAACACATCAATATAGAAAACATAAAATATAGAAAACAAATTTAGTTAGAAACAAATTTAAAAAATCAGGATTTTAAGAGACAGGCTTGAAAAATAAATTACTAAAAGTAATAATTAAAAAAGGTATAAAAAATTTTAAAAAAAATATGTCTCAACACTTGAAAAACATACTCGAATTATGTACTTTATGTGTTAAACGTAAAACGAATTTGAAATAACTGAAATATGGACTGACATAAGAAGTTGTAAAAAAAGGAAAAATAGACAGATAAAAGTTAGTAAAGAAACGGTTGGAAAACGAAAAATCAAATAGAAAAAGTGACAAAACTGTTTAAATATGACAAAAAAAATTATAAAAAAGTTGACCGACTCTTGAATTCTTCAAATTTTTAACTTCCATTAAGATATCTTTGACAGTTTTTGAAAAAAATTATAAATTTACATTTTTTTAATAAAATCACCCTGTATCTTTTAAACAAAAAATTGTAAAAAACGAATTGAGGACAACACGTTTATAGGGTAGATCCACCTTAAAATTTACCAGAGAACTCGATCATTAATTCATATTCAACAATCTATAATGGCTCTTCCTGTATTGAAAAGATTTCCAGTTTTTTCTTGATGCCGTTCCTGTATAACAGGAACAGAAATCTTATATTAATCATCAATCTACGTCAATGGTTTTTAAAATCAAAGAAATTATAAAATCAATATATTTTTTTTGCATGAGTATTCCCGCAATACACTGTAACTTACAATAAAGTACAAATTTTCTGTGATCGCCCTGAAACTATTTTCCTAGACGCAAAAAGGAAAACCACCAAAAACATCCCGAGTTATCGACAAATAAATGTCAATACAATAAAAATCTTAAAGTTAAAGCATCCGCCATGCTGTCGTAGTTAATTAACAAAATTTTAATCATTGTCTCATTACATTTTTTGCCATCTTTGTACAAAATAGAGAAAAAAAAACGTTCTATTAGCCTTAAGGATGCGTCGCTGATTTTTCAATTAATTATCTTTCAGGTTTAAAAAATATAAAATTTTAAATCTATACCTTGGAATCGAAATTTTTGCTCTCTTACGCTTATACAGTGCGAGTTTTTAAAATGGAACAAATTCAGTAAAAAAAAACCGTTTTCTTTTTTGGAAAACTTGTCGATTTATATTTTAGATTGCCTTCTTTTTTATAAAATAAACCAATATACAGGTTATCCCAATTTGGAGATATGACGTCATCAATTGTTTTTTTTTAAATGACAACTGCTATTTTTTGTCACCTATTTTCATAGTGTACATCAGGTTATACATAGGAGCCAATTTTCATAAAGTGCCAGTCGCAAGATAATTAACACAATTTATTTTTTCTACAAACGTCAAATAATGACGCATTTTACGCTTTCATTTTTGACAAACGAAAACCTAGCCTTTTTTGAGGATCAGAATGTGAGTGTACTTTTCCGCGCGTTGCCCAGGACAGCAAGCGAAAAAGATTTTTTCGCTTGCTGTCAACAGCAACTACCACCACTCAACCAATTATTAAAAACGTCATTGTCACTTTGATTTAAATTTTCAGATTGTGTTTTCAGTTATGCTCAGTTGTGATTCACATTATTTGAAATTGATCGTTTGAAGAAAAAACGTTGTATGCATTACGAGCACAAAGTAACTTTTTTGCTCTCGAGTGATTGCCGCTCTACGCTTCGCGTCGCGCGGCAAACTTCACTCTCCGAGCAAAAAAGTTGTACTTTTCGCTCTTAATACATAAATAACTATTATTTCAATCATCAATTCATATTAGTCATCTACCTACTGAATTTACCCCAAGCTACCCTTTCATAGAATACCTTTGACTTTCTGGTAACGATAATTTCTACCAGCATTAGGAACGGTTCATTAATGTCAATGCCAAATGTACAATTGACAGCGTTTTACTTTTCTTAAATATCTTTGCTTAAATACTTGATAATAATAACTTAATAACTCGTTCAACGTAATGTCTTACTTAACTGAAAGCCACAAGATTGAAATTTTCATGATGATTGGATACGGAGATAGAACACGAACACAAAATGAAGTAGTTCAATTATTCAGAGTCAAGCATCGTGTTTTGCCACTCTTATCTCGAAGTACTGTAAGTAAAATAGAACGGTTTCGGGAAAACGGACATGTAAGGAAAACATTACTTCATCGAAAGAATGCACTAAGGGAGGATGTTAAAGTTATCTGTTCAACAAAACGCTAGTATTTTCACCAGGCAGCTAGCTATTGAACAGGAAATTAGCCAAACTTCAGCAGTAAAAATTCTCAAAGCCCAAAAGTTGCATCCTTACAAACTAAAAATTCTCCAGAAATTGACCGAAGATGATCCTGATAGAAGACTTCAGTTTTGCGAGCAAATGATGGATCTCCTGAACAGAAACGTTGTGAACATAACATTGTGTTCTCTGACGAATCGACGTTTACGCTAAATGGTGAGGTAAACCGACAAAATGTTCGTTATTGCGCAGACGAGAATCCCCACTGGATGAGAGAAGGTCACAGTTAACGCCCAGAAAAAGTCAATGTTTGGGTAGGAATGGTCTATAATTGAGTTATAGGAACAATCTTTTTTAAAGAAAATCTCAACGGAGTGAGATATTTAGAATTATTGGAAGAGGAACTAATTCCAAATTTGGTTTCTCTATTTCCTTGTCCTATAGAAGATGTCCTCAACAGAAATATCTGGTTTCAACAAGATGGCGCTCCTCCCCATTTTGCCAGACCTCTTCGCCAATATCTGGATGAAGTATTTCCGGACCGATGGATTGGTATAGAAGAGGCCCCATTGAATAGCCACCCATGTCACCACACCTGACTCGTTGATGAAAATGTTTAGGAGTTGAAAGCACGAATAACGCACGAGTGCAGACTAATTTCCCCCGAAGTAATTGCAAACGTGCCAAACGAGTTTCAGCTACGTTTAGGGTATTGCCAACTAGTGAATGGACATCATTTTGAGCATTTATTGTAGAATATTTATTAATATGAGTTAATGTTTGAAATAAAATAAATTTTGTTAACTATCTTGCGACTGGCAGTTTATAAAAATTTGACAATTGGCAACTATGAATAACTTGATGTACACTATGAAAATAGCTAACCCATAACTGCAGTTGTCATTTAAAAAACAATCGATGACGTCATATCTTGAATTTGGGAAAACCTGTATAATAGTTTATTTTACAAAAAAGACGGCAGTTTAAAATATAAATCGATGGGTCTAAGCGTTTTTCCAAAAAATAAACATTTTTTTTTTTCAGAATTTGTTCCATTTTGGAAATTTACACTGTATGTTTGTTTTGCCTTATTTTTTGGTTGAATATGCCTTTAAACCTAATTTTACGATACCCTGAATACAGGGGTGATTTTGCTAATAAATTGGGACAAATTTAGTTACGCCCAAATCTCAGATATCACAAGTTTGGTGGGATTATCCAGTAGGAATTGGAAGTGAATGTGAATGTCATGGAAACGGAAGTTGTTGGAATATATAAGTCGTCATGTACAAAAACCAATCAATTAACCTTCTTATAGCTTTGTTTATGTTAAGTGAAATATGAGGCTCACAAGGGTCGTGTCACTCCAGACTCTCTGTTTCTTGGAACCCATAATTTAGAAGGGCATAAGAAAATGTATTTACGAATGTTAGATAAGATTAGTTAGTTGGGTCGAAAGCGTTTTATTGAATACACTTCGGGCACACCTCTCCTTAGTAATTTTAACTTTGAAATAAAAGGATAAGTTCAAAGCATTAAACACGTGTGTTATTAAAGGCCTAACTTCCAATGGAAGTTGAGTGCAAGCCTCGGATGCAAATCGGAGAAGAAAAATAAATCTAAAATGGGCTAAAAACATTAAGTCTGCCCGTGTAACTCTTCGATGGAACGGGATTCTCGAAGTGGGAATTCCCAGTCAAGTTGTTAAAGCCTGAAAAGTGATAGTGCAGTGTATTTTGAGGCGTGTCTGAAAACAGTCAAGCACGAAACGACTGCCAAAGAAATCATGTAAGAACTAGAAATATAGCAGAAGATGCATTTGGTTCATTGTACATATTCATGCTCTTTGTGGAACCATCAGCAGTCGTATAGATGGCGCCACGTGCACTTATCACTTTAAGACCCCAAATTTTCGATCCTTGATTATTTGTATTTCCACATGAGTTTACTTATTAATCCGGCGATATATTTAAGATTCTACGATGCCGTTAATAATATATTTAATGCTATTTCTTGCACAATTACACATACTACAAAGCCAGGTAAATATTTACGCACACTGGTTTTCACAGAACCGAAGGTCTGGTTTATATCAGTCTGTACTTCTAGTTGTTTTATTAGTAATTGACAGTCGAATTAGTCTCACAAAATATTTATGCTCTTGTTCGATCAAAATTATTAACTATACCAACACTTAACTTAAATGTGGAAATTTCACACTGTTTAAATCAATTTATATAATGTGTATCTCGAATTTTAGCGCCACAGTAATAACAAGGCAAATTTATTGCTAATAATGCCATGTGATTTTCAATATTGTTTTCTACATAGTTGATAAATAAACGCAAACTAACATTTATACAAGTACTTCAGTTTTATGATACTTTAATATGTGGTTTTGAATTGTCGTGCTTGTAATTCATTATGAGAAAAAGGTTACTCTGTCTCCGTTTCAAAATCCTCAAATTATTCTTGCTGATCTCCTAAACGACGCCGACGGTAAATAAAATTCGCAGACTACATAAATCCAACATAATGTATGAAACGTATTTATAAATTGAGTAAATTCGAAACCTCTATGAACACCTTCGAAATAAATTTTACGAGCCATAAACAGACAAATTCCTCACCATTAATTTGCTATTTGATACATTAAATAACGGGAGATGGTAGCTTAAACTAACCATGCTTATTTAGATTAAGTCAGTACCCAGTTGCTTTAGATTTGTAGACTCTGTTTATGGCATCTCAGTTATTTGATAGTTAGAGATGCGAGTTTTTCATTTAAGTTAATTATAAAGTTCGTTGAACAGAAGATAAACGGAATGGTTATGATTATAAAGATATTACTTATATTGCCTTCTCTACCTCTTATTTTATAATTTTTACACGTATTAAGAATTCCATAGCACTCTCTCAACAGTCTGAGATAATCTATCGCATTCCATGCTCATGCAATAAATTTTATATTGGCCAGACGAAACAATTTCTTAACAACAGGCTCAACCAACATAAGAATGATTGTAGAATTCACAATCAATATAAAAACCAATATACAAATCAATATAGAAAAAAACAGCTTTGGCTATTCAACATTTTGACACGAGACACATACTTGATTGATTCTATTAGAGTGTTAGATAGAGAGGGAGCGCTAATAACGTATCCCCTTAATACAGAACACCATTGATGAAATAACGGAACTAGTGGAGAAAATCCAAGATACTCTGGACGCAAAGACAACGCCAGTAAAGCGAGAAGGCTCGTACCAACAATAACCAACTGGATTCGCAACCTGTTAGAATCCAGACTGATCACTACACTGATCGTGCACATAGGAACGACCTTCTGGCTATATTGGAACTATGGGAACTCGTGGTCCAAGCATACGCGGACGACATCGGTATCCTTATAGGAAACCACCCAGACCAACAAATCTCCAGCACGTTGCAAGAGGTGCTGGATGTTGTACATAGCTGGTGTTCAAAAGAAAACCTAGCAATAAGCCCTAGGAAAAGGGTCATTGAGCCATTTACCCCAAGAAAGAGGCTGGACTTCATGAAATCTGCATCTTTGTTCGGAACGACAATTCAGTTCACCAACGAAGTAAAATTTCTAGACGTCATCCTGGACAAATTACTGACATGGACCCCACATGTGACTCGTACCGTTAGGAGGTCACAGCGCTCGCTTTGGTCGTGCAAGAACCTGTGCGGCAAATCATGGGTGATGGAAACTCAACAAACTATGTGGCTATACGTGACTGATAATCACGTATGGGGACATAGTTTAGTATCGAAAAAGCAGACAGAGCTCCATCAAAGCTAACCTGTCCTCTCTGCAAAGACAAACATGCCTCCATGGAGCGCATGCTTGACCTGCTTCCACTTCCAATGCTCCTGGAACGAGAGGCAATGAAGGCGACATACCGGCTACAACAAGTGACGCACATAGCACCGCAGCCATTCGATGGAGAGACCAATAATGCCCAGGCTGGCTTGGAAGGCCTTGCGGTATTGAACATGAACGAGACACTCGCTACGTCGTCAGGGTTCCTTCACGGGCAGAGTGGGACAATCGAGGCGAAGATCTGCAACTGGAAAGAACCTGTACACGGACGGATCCAAAACCGACGAAGGGGCTGGCTACGGAGTGTACCGGAGATCGGATGGCATCTGCAGAGCAGAGAACTTGGGCCGATTCCCCACAGTGTTTCAGGCAGAGATACATGCCACTCAATTATGTGCCCGACAACTATTAGAGGAGGGAGGACACAATAGATCAATAAAGATCTGCTCGGATAGTCGGGAAGCGCTTCTAGCGCTTATGTCTTTGCGCTGAAATTCCAAAACGCTTAGAACTGCCACAGGACTTTGAACACCCTATCGCAGGAGAACCGCGTCACATTGGTATGGATCCCGGGCCATCGTGCTCACGAAGGCAACGAGAGGGCCGGCTCTACAGCCATAAACCATACTCTCTGGTCGAGGCTGAACTCCAGAAATAGAGCAATGCAAAGTCCCAGGACTAGTGGGAGAATCTTCCCGGACTATCACACATTCCTCAGACTAAATAGCAAACAAATCAGAGTTGCCACTACACTGTTAACAGGACATAGCCAAGCCACCTAAGAGTTCACATGCACAGACTCGGACTGTCCGAAGATAGGGAGTGTCGGCTGTGCTTGGAAGACGACGAGACAGTCGAGCACGTCCTATGTGACTGCCCGGCTTTTGCCAGATCAAGATACTGTTCGGAAACACGTTCATTGAGCCTCAAGATGCAAACGCAGTCTGGGCATAACGGGTGACAATTAATATGGAGAAAGCAGGGGCAAACCTTGCTGGCCAAACTTCGAGTGAGCCCCAATGGACCTCAGGTCGCGGTGGAGGACTGCAGAAGACCACTCACATTGAATACAATACAATACAATACAATAGATAGAGATGCAAACTTGTCTAAAAGTAACATAAGCGAAATGATCCACATGAAATTAAACGATACCATTGATTTGAGATAGCGGAGTTGATTAGCGCCATTCTGGAAAGTAAATTGCGAATGATATAGCGGGATGAGGACAGTGAATAATAACTTCCACTTTACGCAGAAATTGCTAACGTTTCGACGTTTATTGACGTCTTTTTCAAGGCTAGGGAGGAAGAAGGCGTACGTAAACATTTACGAGTGCAATACTAAACATTCTTCTTCTTCTTGTGCCTTATCCTCAATGAACGTTGGCGATTACTATGGCTCATCTGATTTTATTTGCTGCAGCCCGAAACAGATCAGCCACGATACTCGTCGTCTTGCAGGACTCTTTTGCCGTCAAGCTTGCCCTGCATAATAAGTTGAAGTAGGCTATACTTCTGGTTTCGCATAACATGTCCGAAGTATGAAAGTTTGCGCTCCTTGATTACGTGTATAACCTATTTCTGTTATCTCACTGGCTTCGTTGGTTACGTGGTAAATCCATCATATTCTAAGCATGCGTCTGTAGTCTCATACAGTCAAGTCATGCATCTCAAATGCTTCCAGACATTTACATGCAGCGTCAGTCAGAGTCCAAGCTTTCACCCCATATGTTAGTATTGAGAAAACGTAGCATCTAAGAACTCTGACTCGGAGGTACAATTCGGATCTTAATTTCATTTATTTGTTCCCATTTGTTGCTAAGAAATGTGCCCAGATAGTTATCGATGTAACCTTTTCCAGTTGGAAACCGTTTGCGTAAAACTGGCCATCAAAATATTGTTTGCTTATGATCATAACCTTTGTTTTATATGTGTTTAGGCGCATGTTGTAGGTTTTGCAAACTTTTGTTATTCTGTCTATTATCCTCTGGAGACCCTCAGCTGTGCCTGCAATTAGACTATGTCGTAATAGCAGACACAGTACACCGTTTAGCAAAATGTTGTCATCTGTGCTTTCCAAAGCCTCCCCAAACAGTCTCTCCGAATAAACATTAAAAAACAGATGAGAGAGCACACATCCCTGTCGAACTCCCTAGCGTACTTCAAACTCCTCAGAGATCGCATCCTATACCCGAACACGAGCCCTTTGTTTCCATTAAAGGTTAGATATAATGGGGATGTCCCTGCCCTCCAGGCCTGACATTCGGAGCGTTTCCCGTAATTTTGTGAATTTACTCTATCAAAAGCTTTCTCAAAGTCGATGAAACAGGCAAAGACATTGCAGGTTACATCACGTTCTTGTATTAGACCATCAAGGCTAAACAATGCTTGCCGTGTCCCGAGTCCGTCCAAAATCCGAATTCTGTCTCTCTGATACATTCTTCGAGTTTGGGATAAATACGTTCATGTATGAATTTTAGGATCCATAGTCTTCGCATTTTTAGCTGTGAATTTCTCCGGTATGGGAATAAATATTGGGACCAGTCAATCTTCTGGAATTATGCCCCCATATGCCTCCCATAAATGTAATTGAATAGCTCTGTAACGATGTCAAGGTTGACATCAAATCTGCATAAACTTCATCGGGTCCTGCTTCTTTGTTGAGTTAAGCTTCGTGATTCGCGCATTCGCAACCTCTTCTGTTGTGAAAGGGGGCCGAGTTTCTATGTTTGGTTCCTCCAAAATGCCTCCGTTCTCATCATCAAACAGTACCTGCATGTACTCCTTCCACCTGGCTATCCTTTGGTCAATCTCCAGTAGTGCCTCGCCATTCATGTTTGTAACGATCCCTGGATTTCTAGGTCTCAACATCCCTGCAGCTTCTTTAATTTTTTTATGTAAATTAAACGAATCATATTGATTTTACAGTTGTTCGATTTCGGTATACTTCTCTGCTAACCAAGCCTCCTTTGACCCTTTGAACTTTCTTTTAATCAGGCTATGAATTTGTCGATATCCTTCTTCGTTGTTGTTTTTATGCGGGGTGTTCATTATAAAATTTCATCTAGTTGGCTGTGAAATGTCAAAAGAAAAGGATGGAGAAACAAAAGTCCATTTATTTTGATTATGTCATCATTTTCTGTCAAAAATTCATAGCCTGCTATATGAAGTTTTATAATGAACACCCCGTATTTTTTCCGCTCTTCCATGAGGTCCACCTCCTCTTGTGGAAAGTGTGGATTTTGTCGTCTCCACTATGCTGTTCTTTGTATACATCTATTTTTGCTCAATATCGTTTCTTTGATTTCAGCTATATTTCTATTTAGTTTAGTTTTTGTTTCGGTTTTAATATTTTTGTCTTTAAGTTTTTGGGTATCCATCCGCTCCGCTCGTTCTGGTTTTGTTACCTTCTTTCATTGTACTCTTAAACTGGATAGTAGCAAATTATGGTCAGATCTGACGTCTGCACCAGGGTAGGTCTTTACGGATGTTATTGAGTTTCGGAACCTCTTGTTCACCGTTAATAATAATAATAATAATAATATTCTTTATTGCCAAACAAATCCTCCCGGGACATTAGCAACGTCAAAAAACAAGAAAGCAACAACAAGTACAATAATTTGAATACACATAAAAATGAGGACCAAAGTCCACTTAAATGCTAACATCGGAAAGACACTCATCAAGTAGGTATTCGGTAGCTTTTTGCTTAAATTTGTGTACATGAATTTCTGACTTTATATAGTCAGGAAGTCTGTTGTATTCCCTAACAGCCTTATACAAAACTGTTTTTTGGAAGAATGCAGATATGTGATTTGGTACACTCAAGTTCTCTCTATGTCTCGTAGTGATGGTCATGTTATCTGCATAATGCTGTGCATTCGTTTCAAAGAGGGTCGGATTTTTTTTTACAAAAAGAACCAAGGACAATATATATAAAGATGGTACAGTTAGCAGTCTTAAATCTACAAAATGTGGTCGAGCTGACTCACGAGGGCGTAATCTCAAGAAACATCGAATGATTCGTTTTTGGGCTATGAAAACAGCCTGGGCTCCCCTCGATGAACCCCAGAACATTATGCTGTATGACAGCACAGACTGCACAGAGGCAAAGTAAAGCTGCCGCAGAGAATCCAGAGTCACCTGATCGCGCAATCTCCTAGCCAATGCACAGAAACTGTTTAGCCTATTTGTGACAAGCTCAGTTTGCCGGTCCCAGCAGAGTCCCGAGTCCAGATATACTCCTAAAAACTTTGTGGTGTCTGTCTCTGGAATAGATCTCCCATTACATCTGACGTATAGTGATCGCTCCCTTCCACCTTTTCTGCCAAAAGACAACAAGCCAGTTTTATCAGAGTTTAGATTTAGAAAACTATGGTTACACCAGTTCTGCATTGAGGCCACAGTATGGGTACATGTTGCTGCCAGGATGTCAATGTTTTTATTTGCCAAGATCACTGAGGTGTCGTCGGCATACTGACAGACAAGTCGAGGGCCCAGGTGTTGTCCCATGTCATTTACAGAAATTAGAAACAGTATGAGACCCAATATTGAGCCCTGTGGTACCCCTCTACTTAGAACTGATGGGTCAGAGAACTGGGTTACTCCATCCCGCAGTACACACACAGTCTGTTCCCTGTTGGCAAGATACGACTCTATTAACTGTGCAGAAACCCCTCTTATCCCACACACACTCAGCACTCCCAGCAGCCTTCCATGATCAACCATGTCAAAAGCCCTTGATAGGTCAAAGAATATACCAGCAACATCAATGTTTCTATCCATCTTCTGTATTATAAAAGGTACCACCTTAAAAATGGCCATTTGTGTTGAGTGGTTAGGTCTAAAGCCATACTGACTGCTTGTTAAAACGTTGTGGTTTTCCAGAAAATGCATTAGCCTGTTGTATATTGCTCTCTCAAAGACCTTTGAGAATGAGGGCAGTATGGAAATCAGCCTATAATTGCCTATATTACACCTGTCACCCTTCTTGTGTACTGGTATCAGTTTTGCCCCTTTTAAGGCAGAGGGAAATTCTCCTGATATGAAGCAGTGGTTGATGACATCAAGAGGGCTAGAGATCAGCGCTGCAATCCGCCTCAACAGGAACACTGGCACTTCATCCATTCCTGAAGAATATTTGTTGGGCAAGCCCTGTAAAATTTTTTCTACTTCCATGTTGTCAGCGGGCATCAAAAATAATGTCGGCAGAATAGCTACCTCACCGCCATCAATTAAGGGGGGCACTCTTGGGATCCCGGGAACATTGGAAACGTTGGCTGTAATAAGTGTTCTAGCAAACAGATCCGCTATCGACTGCGCATCCTCCTCCAGTACACCATTTTGGTCCTTTAAGGTAATTTGGGTATCTCTGTGATTGACTTTGTTTGACTCGGTTCTGTAAATATTCCAGGCCGTCTTTGTAGCGTTTCGAGAGTTAACGATTTTATTTTCGTTTAGGGAAATTCGATAGTTCCTTAGATACTTCCGGTAATTTTTCCTTTCTATTTTGTATTCCAAATAGACTTCCTCGCTGTTGGTATATTTATACCACATATATAAGTCCCTGACATAGTCAGAGTACTGGCGAATTTCTGGATTAACCCAATTTGGCTTCGCTTTCTTTACCCTATGAGTGCATCTAGGAAAGCACCTCTCAAAATAGTAGGAAAATGTTTCTGTAAAAATGTTGTATTTTTCATTCACACTATTGCCGCTATAAACATCTTCCCATGTTTCATTCTGAAGCTCTTGCTTAAACCTAGCTATGTTTGCTTCGGTAAAGAAACGCCTTTTTTTTAAGTTTGGAACCTCTGGTGTGTTTGACGTAATCTTACATTCAATAGTTTGACCGAAGTGGTCGGAAATATGGGTATGTATTACCTGGCTTGTTACTTCCAGTATATTGCTAAAGATGTTATCAATCTGCGTATGTGAGGTCCGTCCCACCCTAGTGGTTTCGTTTATGTGTGGAAACATGTCGTAGCTGGACAGCAGTTGTATTACAGAGGTTGAGTTCTCATTAGTTACTTTGAAGTTTATATTGAAATCCCCAGCTGCTATCAAATACCTTCTTGGAGTTGACACAGCATGGAGTATTGACTCAAGAGTGTCTAGAAAAATATTTAGATCGCCAGTTGGCGATCGGTAAATACAAATAAGTACATTGCGACGCCCTTTCTCAGGTCCGCTGATACTTAATTAATTCGTTGAGTGTCGGGCGCCACCCTTTGGTATTTATAAAGCGACAAAGGGACCGCTATTGCCTACAAGGTAGCTTTTAAACAGAGGAGAAATATTCCAGGGATTTTAGATTAAAACACCAGGAGTAAGGAACAATAATAGGGTGTCTATTAAACTACGGTACAACATCCAAACACCTACTAGTACTACGACTGTTAGTGACTCTCTATAACTACATACGAACACATCCTAAAACTATGCAATTAATAACAGCGAGAGGGGGGGAGCAACAGTTAGTTACTTAGTAGACGAAATTCTGATGAACCAGGGAAAACGGGAGGTTTCGGTAATAAACCAGTACACTCTGTACTGGATCGGTCGGGGTCGGAAACTTCAATATTGCGTACAAGCAGTGACAACAATATGAAACGGTAACGGAGCTTTGGGACCACTGGGAACTGGGGTTTCGGAGGGAGCGTACTTTATAATTCGGAATCGGATATAGTCGGTTTCGGTTTATTCACATCCAGCCTGGCTTTGAAGATCGGTGCTACGGGAAGCCCAGGATGTAAAACAGGTCGGTGACGGAATCGGTAATAGGTCCCAAATCGGATTCGAAAGAAGCGGTACGGTGAGCGGTGTGTGGTGTGTTAGCGATTTTCCCGGGTTACATATGAACGCACCCTGTGAGGAACAAAATGAACGCGGCCAGAATCAGCATGGCACCTGCGTCATTTGAACGTCACAAGTACTCCGGTGGAGCGCGACAACTCCAACTACACCGGGAAATCACAAATCCACCCCTCTTGTGTCGTAAGACCCTAGCGGCCTAGCATGACGTCAGGAGCCGAAACGTGAAGCAGCAACGTCGGCCCCTAGGTCAGATATTCGGTACTAACTCATTGAGTCCTCCCATTTGATCGACCGTCCACGACCCCAAACCCTTCGAATTATTTTACAAGTCTTTATAAATTCTGTCGGCTTGTTAAGCGCGACAAACAGGTGGCGCCATCTATGGGCGCACTCGCGGACCTACGGCCGTTTTGGCCATTGCCTTTGCTTTTATATGGGGAATTCCCGTTTTTTATTTAAATAAAAGGTGTTGTAATGAGTTGGGTGATGAAATATAAAGAAAATGTTAATTGGGACGTCATTACCTGTGAGTTAGGGAAAAACTTCGTTACAACATATGATGTGTTATTAATACGATATTCCACTAAACAAAATTCACAGTGTTATAAAATCAATCTGATTCCTTACTATATGCCGTTCGTTATCAATATACAGTGTGATCCAAATTGGTGATGCATGTATGGGGATTTTGCTTATCTTGATAGATACGGGTTCGGTTAGATGGGGAATGTCGTAGAGAATTTAATGAGAAACTCGCACCCGGTTTCCACATTGGAGTATCTCTTAGCGTTTTCTGGAAAAAATGGGAAAATGTGCATCACTGCATTTTTAACTTTGCCCTGTAGTTTCTAAACCGAGCCAAAGGTAGTTTTGCAAATAAAACATTATTAAGGTACTTTTTCACGTACAATACAAAGACGTATTCAAAAAAAATCTATCGTCATCTGCTTTCGAGTTAAGAATAATAACTTCGTTAATTCTTATGAACGTCTTGTTGTTTTTTTTTTCGTCTTGTCTTTCTTCTTGTTTTTTTGTATCATAGGAAAGACGGAAAGACCTTAAAAAACCCTTTTCAACGATATATTCATTGATACGATTAACGTATTCCTAGGTGTAAAAATTTAGTTTTTTATTTTTTCTCAAAGTAGGCCTTGGAAAGTGTCGTCGCCATCATGAAAAACAAAAGATATTGGTAGCGCTACGCGTCAAAGTCAAACTGATGTGCTGTTAAATATAACACATTTTTCATTGCAACGCATTTCCTTTTAATCTTAAAAAATGGCTGTAAACTACGACAATATGGAAAAGTTTAACATGCTAGAATGCTTTATTAAAAGTAACCGAAATCCTGATCTTGCCACACATACTTATCATGAAAATTATCCAGAAAGGAGACAACCCAATAAAAGGTGTTTCTCCGAACGGGTTGTAAGTATACGTATGCATGGCAGTTTTGAAGCTTCCTGACGTAAAAATTATGAAAAGGACTATTTTGATAATAACCCGAAATCTTCCACACGAAAATGCAGCCGTGAGTTCGATGTTCCTAGAACCAGCGTCTTGAAGACGTTAAGAAGTCAAAAATATCATCCTTATAAACAACTATTGTGCAAGGGCTGGACGAAGGTAATTTTCCAAGAAGAGTTGAATTTTGCAGTTGGTACATTGCCAAATTTCGAGAAGATCAGAACTTCAGCGGTAAAATCATATGGATCGATGACACATTTATAAGCAACTGCGGTGCATTTAATAAGCACAATTATCACTACTGAGCTACCGAAAATCCTATGTTACGGGCCCAGCGCTGGTTGCAGACACGATTTGGCACTGAAGTTTGGACGTGTGGAATTTATGGTGAAATTTTTTTCTTAATACTTACATATTCATTTACACAGGTACACACGCGGAGGCCATTCGTTTCCTATTGACTGCTGTTGAGATTTGCATTGATGTTATTTTGTTTTTCAGGGAATACCTCAATAGATACATTTTTTATCAACAATCCCTGAATGGCAAGATATATTTGGCTATGCTAAGAAATTTAATTCTTCCTGCAATTAGAGAAGTTGTACCCGAAAACGATTTCCATAACATATGGTTTCAGCGAGAATTGAATGATGAAGAAAATTTTTGGGAACGTTTAATTTCAAATGGCGGCCTTATATCTTGGCCTGCGAGGTTCCCGGATATTACACCTTTGGATTTTTTTCTCTGAGGAGACTTGAAACTAATGCGGCTTAAACTCGCTCTGAGTTTTTCCGTATTTATTGGTTCCGGTATACTTGACTTTGTTGTAGTCTCTATTTACAGGTAAGGATACCGCATGCAATATTTGTTGTTTTACAGTGACTTCTGCGCGACGAGTTTTTAGTGTAGACTGGGCCCGCTTAAATGTTGCCGACGATAGGCGTAGTCTTCTTTCAATCCTCGTAAATAACTAGTCCACATAGATACGGTATTCACAACAACTTTGACACTTACCACAACCATTATCTTTTGCTTTTCATGATTGTAACGAAACCTTCCAAGGCCTACTTTGCGAAGAAATAGAAAACTCCATTTTTACACCTTGGAAACATGTTAGTGACATCAACGAATACATCGTTGAAAAGGAATTTTAAAGCCCTTTCCTATGATGCAAAAAAACAAGATAGCGTCTATAAGAATTAACGAAGTTATTAAATATAACTCGAGAACAGTTGGCGATAGATTTTTTCTGAATAAGTCATTGAATTGTACGTAAAAAAGTACCTCAATAATGTTTTATTTTCAAAACTACCTTTGGCTTGGTTTAGAAACTACAGGGCAAAGCTAAAAATTCAATGTTGCACCTTTTTCCATTTTTCCAGAAAACGGTAAGAGATATTTCAATTTGAAACCAGGTACGAGTTTCTCATTAAATTCTCGTCAAATTTCCCCATTTAACTGATCGCGTATCTATTAAGATAAGTAAAATCCCCATGCATTCATCACCAATTTGGACCACACTGTATATACGCCTGGGTGGTTGTTTAAACCATGTATTCGTAACAATAAAATTAAATTCTTTGCAGAATTGGACAAGTGCTTCTCCTCTTTCGTTTCGCACTCCTATCCTGTATCTTCCGACAACATCATCATCTTCCCCATATCCGACTTTGGCATTAAAATCACCCATAAAAATCGTAATCTCTTCTTCTTAGCCCCCTTTACCCTTTCAAGGGGTGCCCGGGACTGAGAGCCGTGGTATTTTCGTTTTGAGGCCATAGTAAGTATCCTGGGGAAAAGTGTTGTACCTAGGTAGTTTCCCCGCTGCTTTCCAAAATTTGGAAATCAGCCGCCCAATCTGGGTTAGACGCTGTTGGAGTACCGCTCCTTTGCTAGTTTTGGTCCGCCCCGAGTATTTTATTTCCTCGGTGCCCAGCATATCTGCTGAGCATTCCCCTATCCGCCACCTGGAGGGGGGCCTGAGGGAAGACTCGCGGAGGACCGCGCGGGTATTAATCAATATAAAAATATAAAACCCAAATGCAAAATAAACATTAAGGTCAATAACAATCCTTGTACAAAAAACAATGACAGAGGTAAAATAAACTACTCAACTTAAAGTTCGGCACAAGCTATTTTTCGTGTCATTTTCAATCAGCTGTAGCTTTTTAAGCAATGAATTGTTATAAATTCAATTTGCACAGTCTGAAACCCTATTTCCTCTAGATTAAAGAAGAGGATAATTTTGAAAAAAAAAACGACAGTATTTTATATAGGGTGTGAAACAAAGTGGTGCAAAGATTGCAAAATTTTGATGCTTTGCCATTTCGCAATAAACTTTTTTTCTTTATCGTTTTGAGGTAAGGAGTAAGCTAACATCCTTTTCGACAGATTTTTTATTAAAGCACCCTGAATTTTTATACAGAACGAAACGTAAAATGTGTGAAATTCTTGTTGCTGATATTTGTAAAACGTCGTAGTTTGAAAACCTGGCAAAGAATCTTAATGTGTTATCTTCATTTGTTGACATATAGTGTGCGGATTGTTACTCATTTAAAAAATTTAAAAATAATGACGTTTTTTCTAGTAAACTAGCATGTAACCCTGTAACTTTTTAACGAAGTTCGATAGGTAACAAAATTGTATGACAGACCCCCCTTAAAATTGACCAAAGGATATGAGATTTCTTTTTCGACCACCCCGTATACTTATGTTGTCAAGTCCGCACCTGTAATTCAGAAATCACTTTTAGAAAGCTCCCTTGGTGAGAAAGAATCTGTAGATAATGCTGTCGATCCATGGAATAAAAATTATAATCCGTCAACTTGTCCGCGAATTACGACGATTTGAAGAAACTGCCAACGAAGTTTTGAAGAATATTTTGATTGCCTCTGTATAAGTTCTAATGCCCTAAAAACAAAAAATTTCAAAAACGTCTAGAGATATTGATGTTGCCTATTTGCAACGCCATCACTCAATTTCCCTTTGCTTCCAGAAAGGTTAATTTATTTAATATTGCTATTATAAGTCACGAGCATTAACAATAATGGTATCATATTTTTTGAATGCTAGTTTACTGGAAAAAACGTCACTTATTTTTCAATTTTCAATTTCAAATTTAATAAGTAACAATAAGCACACAATATTTCAACATATGAAGGAAAACACATTAATATTCTTTGCCAGGTTTTCAAACTACGACATTTTAGGTTTCGCTCTGTATAAAAATTCAGAGTGCTTTAATAAAAAGTGCTTTAATTAATAAAAAAATATTTTAAAAATAAAAAATCTGATAAAAATCTGATAAGGGAAAACGATAAGGAAAAAGAAGCTTATTGCGAAATGGCGGAACATTAAAATTTTGCAATTTTTGTATCACTTTTTTCACACCTTCTATAATAAAGATTCAAGATTATCCGCTTTCTTAATCTAGAGGAATTAAGGTTTCAGACCGTGCAAATTGTATTTAAAATAATTCATTGCTTAAAAAGTTAAAGCTGATTGAAAATGACATGAAAAATTGCTTGTGCCGAACTTTAAGTTGAGCAGTTTATATCATGATAGGTATTTTATTTTATTGTTTGTTTTATTTGTTTGTTTTGTGTTAATATAATTATTTTGAGATCTGAGACGCAAGGATTGAGCTATATCTATTCAAATGTTGTTAATAAATACAAGACACGAAATACTTGAAATAGTTGTTAAACCACGTTAGAACATTGAAGGACTAAATTGCTTTCTCTTGAATCGATGGTTTAACAGCAAAATAAAAAGGGCAGAAGTGGACTGTAGTAAATGTTTATTTATTTCCTCGATGTAACCAATTTGTTTCGTATTTAAACTACATTTTTAGTTAGTTAAAACAAGAGTTAACAGCTAGAACAGCATTTTTTTAAGATTTGCATTATTCTGATGCACTTTATTTTTAATTGCAAACATGTGTACAGAAATATGTACAATATTAGAAGAGTGTGAATGCATTCACGGCCGGTTAAAGTACAATCCAAAGTCTTTTCCGGGCTTTGAAGCCGTGGTCCAATGAATATTCTTCCTGCCGTTTCGTCTACAGCTGCCGCAGACATTATCAAATGCAATGAGACAATGGGCGAAGTGATCTCCCGTGCTTTTCAACGTTGACTGATTCGAATGTGGTGAGCTCCGTAATATTTATTAACCCGCCGTCGGGCTGAAGTAGAGGGACTGGTGGGGGAGTAGTGGTGGCGCGGGGTTTCGGCGCACTTGAAGTATAGCGAGTCACAGCTGAATCATGGAACTGGGTAAACTTCAGGTGACGATAGGGGATCCCTGCGGTCTTTGGCCGATCTCAAGCTCTCGGTCAGTGTGTGTTGGTTTTTTATAAAGGGTGTGTGCAAGCTTCCCATTCGACCTCTTTGATACCAAAACATCCAAAAACGGTAGGCGTTTTTCGTTTTTTATATCCATAGTGAATTGAGTTTTTGGGCTGATGGAGTTGAGGTGTAAGATGAAGATTTCAATTTCTTCCTCGCCATGGTTCCAAATAACATGGGTGTCGTCCACGTATCGGAGCCGGCACTTTCCATTGAAAATATGTAGTGGTTAGGCAGTGTTGACACAATTTGGAAATATCTGGTGGAAATTCCTAGTTAATGTGGTCCATGGCTTCCTTAATGGGTACCATCCTGAAGAGCAAAACAACATCGAATCTAAAAAGAATTTCTCCTGGTGAAAGATTCAGAGAATTTAGTTTTTCGACGAAGTGAGTAGAGTCCTTTATAAAGCTGTCAGTATTTCTTATTTTAGGTTGCAGCAGTTTCGCGATTTCGTAGGTCGGGGCTTCCTATGGTGCTCAGAATGGGTCTCGGGGGGAAATCCAAAAACGGGATGTGGATTGAACAAGATGTGTATTGGATCTTTTCATCCGATGCCACGTCCTTGATTACATTGGTGGTGCCCCCCCAGAATTCGGGCGGTTAGAACACGAGTTAGGTTCCTGTTGGTGGTGGGACCATAAGAGGAGTGGCAGGCTGGGACAAACACAAAAGTCAGCAGTATCAGGGCACGCTCTCTCCAAAGGTCACGATACCCTTTTCAACGAGGTGGATATCTTATATCAATCGCAGCATTTCTATTCGAGACTAACGAGAGAGGCCATTGAGATATTGCAACACGACAACAATTTCAACAGGAAGGAAGAATCTACGTTTCTAACCGCAGGAAGCGAGTTCTAGGATATTCTTCATGTGCGCCGAAGTCCCGCGCCACTACTACCCCCGCCCCAATCTCGTCACTGCAGCGCGACGGCGGTGTAATAAATATCACGGAGCTCATCACATTCGAATCAGTCAACGTTGAGAAGCACGGGAGATCACTTCGCCCATTGTCTCATTGCCTTTGATAATGTCTTGAAAAGTCACGGCTTACTGAACTTTTCAATGTTCTTCACTGACGTCTTCTCCTAACGGCCAAACACAGATTTCCACGACCGAACGCTATACAAGGTGTCTGGTAAGTATGTGGCATAATTTCGGCAGCGTATAAGGGAGGCCAAAATAATCTTAGTTTGTCATATAAATTTTTTTCCTAAAGTGCTTCCTAACCGAGATACGGGGTGCTAAAGGGTTACTCAGCGATTTAGTTTTTTGGCTCTAACTTTTGATTCGTCTTGTATAAATTATTAAAATTTTGAAATTTTATGTGACGCATAAAGCGTCATAAAACCATACTACAGTACATATTTTACGCCCTCAGGGTAGTCAGGAACGGACTTGCCGCCACACTCGTTGGGTAAAAATTTTGAAAAGTCATTTTACAGAGCTAAAACCTTAATATTTAGATAACTTGGACATTCCTCTCTAAAAAAGGTGCTCTTCATTTGTTTCGATAAAGTTAGCCGTTTTCGAAAAAAAATAGATTTTTTGTATATCAGGTTATTGCAATAGAAAATTTACGGCTATAAACTGGCCAGTAGCTTTTATTCCGTTAACAATGTGTTTTTGGGTACGTTCCTGGAAAGTGTGTCAGCGGCAACTTATTACTTATATCCATTGTCAAAAGTTTTTGAATTTTGTCTGATTGAGTACGCAAAACTAAAATAATCGAGCATGATATTGATGAAAATCCCTCCAATAGTGTAAGAAAGCTCTCGGTGCGAGTGCATGCGACAAAGTGGGGAGTTCATGACTCTTCGAGAACAACTGCTATTTCTTTATCACGTTCAAAAAGTACATGGCATATCTCCTGCGGAAGCTCCTGCGGATTACCCTGCGGAAGCTGCAAGATTGAATTACGCAAATTGGTTTTTTGGAAAAACATAGGCAAATTCCAAATTTTACTAGTATTGTTATGTTCACGAACAAAGCCGGTTTCACCCATGACGGAGCAATAAATTGTCATAATTTACATATCTGGCACGAAGAAAATCCGCATGCGATAGCGCAAACAAAGCGTCAACAAAAGTTCATGGTTAACGTGTGGGTGGGAACTATTGGAATCATCTCATTGGACCGTTCTTTTTTGAATAAATATTGAATGGTGCCACTTATTTGTACTTCTTGCAACAAAATTTAAACCTTTTTTTTAGAAAATATGCCTTTAGAAATTAGAAATCAGATGTGGCTTATGCATGACGGCGCATCGCCTCATTTTAGCATTTTGGTTCGCCAGCATCTATCGAATACTTTTGGTTTTTCTGGTCGAGGTGGGTCTCTTTTAAGGCCACCAGAGTCGCCTGACATGAACCCATTGGATTTCTTTCAATGGGGAATTTTAAAAAGACTTTTACATTCGACACCAGTTAGCACTAGAGATAACCTGATAGAAAGAATAACACATCACTCGTAAAAAGACACAAGTAAACGAGAAGAAATACATCTTTGGTATTTTTATTATTCTTGCGTTTAAATGATTTTCGAAATGTCGAAAGGGTTCAGTTTTTAGTAGTTTTAGTGATTTAACCTGTTTTCTTTATCATGTTGTTTTTTATCGCTTTTACCTGTTTCTCATAAGTTACGATCAACTATCTCAAAAGTTCTTCGATGCGGAAAACGTCGATTTGGAAATGCATCAGGATTAAGTCTTCGTGCATTTTCACATTTACCTATTTTATTTCGAAAACGGCTAATTTCATAGAAACAAACGAAGAGTACCTTTTTTAGAGAGAAATGTCCAAGGTATATAAATATTCAGGTCTTAGCTCCGCAAAATGTCATTTGTCAAAATTTTAGCCCAACGAGTGAGGCGTCAAGTTCCTGACTACCCTGAGGGCGTAAAACATCTACTGTAGTATGGTTTTATGAGACTGTATGCTCTACATGAAATATAAAAATGTCAATAATTTATACAGGACGATTAGAGCGAAAAAACTAAATGGCTGGGTACCCCTTTAGCACCCTGTGTCTCCTTTTGGGAGCACTTTAGGAAATTTTTTTATATGACAAACTAGGGTTATTTTGGTCTCTCCTATACGTTCCTGAAATTATGCCACATACTTACCGGACACCCTGTATAAATCCCTTAGGGGTGCGGTTGGATACCGCACTGATTACTTTGTATTGTCCTGGATAGGTTTGAACAACTCTGCCCAATTTTGGTATTATTGCAAACAACTCGCCACCAAAAAGGGCTTTGTTTTCTTAAGGACCATTGTGGGGACCATTTGTCAGGTTTAAGGACAACCAGCAGGACTTGTAAGTACTGGAAAGTACTGATTATTTTAATTAGAAAGAAATTAATTAAGTCAAAGTGCAAAACAAACTTTCTGCGGTTGCAGCTATCCTAACCTCACATTGTTTGATTTATTAATTCCTCTCAACTAGAGATGGGTGAATTCTTTGTCCTAAGATCCATTAACATCAATATGAAAAGCTAAAGGATTGCGATCATTTTAAAACTTTCTATTGCATGAAAGATAATGCAAATCTCGTTTTGAGAAACGCTGACTACACGCTTCCACTGAATTTTTAAATTAGCAAAATTAGACTGTTAGTCGATCTTTAACGTCCATCTCTAAGCTCCACAAAAATGTTCCGATTTGCAATTTTTTTTTACGAACTTATCTCAAACAAGAATTTTAATTTCATGGCTTGCTACGAGATTCTTTGCTAAGGTCGATGAGGACCTGAAACAGAACTTCAATATATACACTTTGGAGGAACATTTCAGTAAATATCCTGATCAAATAGTCCCCATCTCTGAAGGGTTTTTAATTACATTTTGCGGCATTTATTTATAAGTACTCTACTTATGTTTACATAGGCGAGGAGTAGAGAAGAGTAAGGAAAGACAAACAAGCCCTAAAAACTTTTTAGTTGATAATAGGAAGCTTAAGGTAATAGCAGCGTTGAAGGTTTTCTGTTTAGAGCCTCCTTGACAATTAATAAAGTATATGGAAACGTGCAATTTCTAAATTCCAAGTAGCTGATTCCGATTAGACGTTGCATTGTGACGCTGAATGGATTAAGCCTATTTTATAATATAAACTGTTAGCGGAAAAGATGGATGCAATAGAATTTTTCGTAATTTTTAATGTCGTGCCTTAGAAATGCGATTGCCGAAATTTGTAATGTAAAGAGTTTTTGATAGGCCTTTTTTTCCATAATCAGGCAGGGGTGACCTTAAATAAAAGTTGTTTTTTTTTAAAGGATATACAGGGTAAAGGAAAAATCACTGCAAAATGGTTGCACGGCAACCCACTGCATTTGCTAGCTAGTGTAATTTCAGAACATTCATTGTTTTGAAATTAAATGGCTTTAGATGGTATCCCGGGATATGTCCGGAGGTTTTCGGTTTTTTCGCCTACAAAAAAAAAGTACAGGGGTTTTTCATACATAAGTTTTCGCTTTCTTGTAAGTTACTCTGTGTGCGCAAAAATGCCTCTGACTATTTCAATAAGAAAAACTGTCTCTAAAAAGATGATTGGTACTAATTAAGTACACTGATGGCCAATGGCTTTTCAACAGTCGATTCGAACTTGCAGAATCGATAAAATGACATTTAATCTCTTAAAATCGACACTCATGTGCGACGCTCAATTTTTGGTTAGGATACTGAAAAATAAATTAGCAAAATATTCTCAAGAAACTTCTATCAACAGAAGATAAACAAAAGAGACACTGAAGTTTAAGTACCAAAGGCAAGTAGCAGTCATGTAATGAAAATTAATAGAATTTGGATAGCGATATCAATCACGATATATCATATTTCCTGGCTCACAACAGCAATACACCTACCCTCTTCTTTATAACCAATTAACAAGTAGGATAAAAACCAAATTAAATCACCAAATAGGCATTGTTACTCCCGACCGTCGGTCCACAGAGATTCGGGCCGAAGCGGCAACGCCGAGCGCCGAACACGACCTCGGGAACCCATCTAAAATAAACGAGAACCGGGAACAGTCGCCTCCGTTCTCGAAAGTACGAGAGTGTGTTCAGGCCGGTAGTAAATAAGCAAGTAAGCGGTCAAGCGAACAGTGCGAATTGTTAGTAGAGAGTAATTAATGGGTTGTAGTCGTGTTGTAGTAGGTAAAAGTATATAAAACTGTATAGTTTATTGACGATAAATTATTGAAACCCATATCCCGTAACAACTGGTGTCAGAAGTGGGATAATTTTCGTCAAACATGTGACTGTACAGACAAAGGAGTCGTCAAGCGTGGAATTTTGCGTGGTAAGGACAGTGCAAGAACTTTTGTCTTTTCTACATGTCATGTACTAGATCTACGAGAAAAATCATTGATGAAAAACTGGCAGCACTTATGGAAATGCTGAAGAAGGGCAAAGGAGAATAAAGAAATTTTCTGGAAGAACAAGAAAAACAAAGGCAACTTGAGAAAAAGGAACAACAAGAACGAAGGCAACTTGACATAAACGAACAAAGAAAAAATCATGCTGCTCTGGTTCAAGCATTAAAGGATGGTCGTCGCGAGTTGCAAGAACTTGTCTCAACCAAAATGACTGCAGTCAAACAAAACGTGGATCACGTCAAACATAAAGTAGAGATGAAAATGACGGAGTTAGAAGAACGGTGGCCGATATGGGAAACACGTCGCAGGGAGCCAACTTCAACTGCTGAGCGACTAAACATTAGTAGGCCTCCAGTTTTCGACGGCACTACTTTTAGCATTTGTAAAGAGCAATGTTAGGCGGCAGCAGTTGAAAATGGACAAGGCTACCGAACTTTTAGTAGCTTGGAGAGGAAAAGCTGCAGGCATCATGCCTCATTGTCCAGCAATGAAAAGTGTAATTACAACGCAATTGCCTCGGCGTTAGAGCAGAGCTTTAGTATTGCTCATCGCGAAATAATCTACTAGATAGAACTACGGGTGAGTCAGTAACAGCCAGGCAAAAACCTACAGGAATTTGGTGTGGACATTGAGCGTTTGGAAAGATTAGCGTATCCTGCGGCTCCCTTTAATTTCCTTGACCAGCTATCAGTCCAGCAGTTTATCGAAGGAGTTCGCGACAGTAAAATGAAATGCCATTTAAGGTTGACTCGTGCTTCTAGTGCAAATGACGCATTAATTCGGGCATTGGAGTATGAG
The DNA here is from genome assembly GCA_951812265.1 of Taphrorychus bicolor. Classification (NCBI taxonomy): domain Eukaryota; kingdom Metazoa; phylum Arthropoda; class Insecta; order Coleoptera; family Curculionidae; genus Taphrorychus; species Taphrorychus bicolor. The sequence goes on along the minus strand of OX638301.1, from coordinate 43,702,745 downwards.
GCGTCGAGAATAAACACGGGCCATAGAAATAGAATAGTTAAGTTATAGGAAGAGACGCAGCCAAACTCAATCTTAAAGCAATTGTTGGACGAGCAGCGTGAATTCAGGAAAAAAATGAATTCATTTTTCGACCAATCAAGGAGCAGGGCACAAGACACTGATTCGTAAAATGGTCGTAACTAGTTACGAAAAGTAAAATCTTTCGCAACTGGTGATGAAAAGTTCGATTCATCACCTGTTGCATAAAGAAAATAAATCAGAAATGGACAAGGATTTAATATTCAAAATGAAACAGGTAGGCAATCTTGAACTTGACTTGAAACAGCAGTAACATCAGTAACAATTTAAATTGGTACGTAAAAAGGTACATAATATGAATAGTTATGACAGGTTAGGAATTATACAAATTTATAACACAATTAGTACAATTGCTAATACTAAGTCCAGTCGATGTGGATGTGGAAGCTCTCACTTCATTAGTCGTTATGGTAGAATTACTGAAGCCAAGAATATTACTTGCAATTTGTTTCTTGTTTTCTCGATAATTTTGTACGTAACCCTCTGCAACAAGACTGGACTTCCTTCCTCCATGTTGCTTCAGCTTTAATAGGTTGGCCCCAGAATCTGCCAAAAATGTGGCTGATGATCGCCTGAAGCAGTCTCCCGTAAACAATGCTGGGCACGGTAACTTTAAAAAGGTTGCTATTATTTTTGACAAATTTTCAATAGTGTTGATACCGACGGATTGGACTGTGCAATTTCCGTTGTTCTATTTTGCAAAAAAAAACGATCATGTTTAGTGCCTGGAGGGCGCAAAGTGATATATTTTCTAATTATGTCAACAAAATTGTGCCCTTCAATACTTCTTTCGGTTACCATAAATTCGCGAATTACTTTGGTTTTAGTATTTTGGATTTTAATGAAGAAATGGCTCTGTTCGTCAAAAACGTCTCCAACACGTAGAAAAGTCAGCTTTCCCTTTCAACATGCACCAGCTATTCCTATCGTAGCAACTTTTGCCATTAGGTATTTCGTATTATCAGTTTCATTTATAAAGTGGGATAAATCTTTCATTGAGAGTACACTAGATTATTTTGCTTGATAACCAGCGGAATTCCTTTTTAGAAATGCTATCAAAGACGTATAGTTTTTGATATCAATATTTCTTTTTAAGCATATTGTACTACGCAACATCGAATAAAGGGTCCATAACGTCGATGCTTTCTGCATTTTTCTTTCCTCGAGATAAGCCAGTAAGACTTTTTCACTTATTTGCTTTAATTTCTATTCTTGAGACCATTGCTCAAACTTTGTATACGTTAATCCATATAACGCCTTTGACTTATCTGGAATGAAGGATGATAATGCGCTGTGTGCGGCTTCCTCAATATCAATTGGTAGTTTATCTGAGTCGGAGTCAGACATGATTTTAAAAACACTTGTTCCAAATTTAAAGAAAACACCATAAACTATCCACGAACTTAAAATCGATACTTTTGACAAACCAAATAATAATTTTTCTTGACAAAATAACAAAACACCTTTTTATAGAAACAAATAGGTTTCGGTTGTGGCACACAAGGCTTATTTACGTTACACATAAAAATGACCCTGGGTAGTGCGTTGGATTAGTAGAACCAGACTTGGAGGATTCAAACCTATTAGCGGCAAGAACCCTGATTGAGACAAAACGAAAAATTCCAATTACATTGGCAAACTTTGAGGAGACCAGTATCAGGATACAAAATGGAGAGTTCCTGGCAAATTATCAGCCAATCAGTGGGATATTCCGTGGTGAGGAAGAAAACATTGTTACTGGTGGAAGTTCTGAGGAATTATTTTCGACTATTCTCCATTAATTTGAAAATAACTGGAAACATTTGACTATAGAACAACTCGAATCGGCTAGATATTTTGTGACCACTCAACAGGATGTCTTCGATACTAACCAGAATGCAACTAAGGCTGACCTTGTAGTTCATAAAATCAGCACCGAGGATGACGAACCAATACGACAACCCCCCAGGAGAGTGCCAATCGCAAAGCAAGAAAAAGTTGATCACCTGTTGAAGAGCATGCTAGAAGAGGGCGTCGTCGAAGAGTCGTCGAGTCTATGGACGTCTCCGGTTGTTCTTGTAGAAAAAAGGATGACTAGGTTTTCTGTAGACTACAGGAAGTTGAACGATGTCACCAAGAAGGACAATTACCCGTTACCACGAATTGACGATACCCTGGCAACTTTATCAGGATCACAAAATTGTTTTTCCACGTTGGATTTGAAAAGTGGTTACTGACAGGTTAGAGTGGCATCCGAAGATAACGAAAAGACAGCATTGTCAACTGGAAATGGTCTTTCGACCTTCGAGCGATTAATGAAACTAGTCTTGAAAGGATTAATGTGAAAAACGTGCCTGGTTTATTGGTACGATGTAATAGTAATGGGCCGAAACTTCGAAGATGTGTTCTGCAAATTAAAGAATGCCCATATAAGATTGAACTTTAAGAAATGCTGCCTGTTCCAAAACAAGGTAGAGTACCTCGGACATGTCATCTCATCAAATGGAATACAGATCAGTGAAAAAATATAGTAGCAGCTATCAAAGAATGAACAGAACCATTGTTGTAATTAGCGTCCTTAAGTTGTAAGTTGTTGGTGAAGTTAGCAGAATTGGGACAAATAATGCACCTCTTCTTTATTCGAAAATGGCCGACGTTTCGACTATTTATTTAGTCTTCATCAGGGCCATTCTCACTTAGAGAGGGTAGTCAGTTAAAAATCTATTCATGTTGGTTAAAATAGCAAACTCCATTCGATTGTTCGCTGACCCGTGGTATCTTAGGCTCGACAAACTGCACGTCCGCCGCATAAGGTAAAAAATTTGCGAAAAATTTTATACCTTGTGCTTTCATGGGATTCCTTGGCGATTCAGAATGGTTTACTGAAGAGGACTTGGGAAAGCCCAGACGGGAATAGTGCCACGCTCCAGCTTGCCCAGGCCCTGGCAACTCCTCTTCAATTTTTGAAACCGTAAACTTTCTTCATTCCTGCTAGAGGCGCTTTATTCGATCGGACTTAACCAAAATATACTCTACCTGGACTCCTTTCATCTTTTCGTACTCATTTAAATTAAATAGGTCATGCTTCGTCAAACATGCGTCAAAGATAACGAGCAAACCGCATGCCACATTTTTTATTTTTGTGTTGAACTTAGGCTCCCTTACACTTGAGGGAAATCGTTATTACTAATTTTTTTCGAAAATTTTTTTTAGAAATTAATAGAATGGACAGAACTTAAAATCATTTATAATAATATCAATTTTTAGAATAAATATAATAATAAATTTCGCTTACCTGAAACAAACTATACAATGGAATTTGACTTGACTAACGTAGTGAGTGATTATTTTAAAACCCTGTCGTGAGAATATAAATTGAAACGGCAATTACAACCGCATGCAGCCAAAATTACGAACTTGCTAGCCTTTTCTCCGTTATTCGAATGAAAAACGGGACAATAGTAGGTTTTTATTTAAGTATAATGGTTCAATGCGCGCCCAGCCACGTCCGACAGTTTCTGTCACAGACTTTTGGATCTGATAACGTTTTCAGGTGGTAGTTCTAGGGGCTCTGTCATTATTCCCATCCTTTTTTTCTCAATAAGAATTTGTGGTAGAGGATAGTATAAAAATAGTACTCGCAGAGCGGTCTAGAGCAGCCACCCGAAAACGGTGTCAGTATCGAATACTTTGCGAATTAAAAATCGATTTCTTAGAATATCTTGACGTATCGAATACTCAAGTAACGATTAGATATTTTGGTGTTTTCATTTTGCACCGGTTCTTGTTCTGGTTGACATAAAAATGACAGATCAGGTGACTTTCAACTTTCAACCAATCAGCTTTGTTAAAAATCAGCTAGTCTGTCATCTTTATGTCAACCAGAACCAGAATCGCTGTGAAACGAAAATGGCTTTTATGCACACAACTAGAGATTAATTTTATTCAGGTTATTTACACGTTGCATGTTTTTTTTTATTCAATACATTATCTTCAAATTCAATACATTATCTTATTGTCTCTGGCAGCATATGATAAATGTTAGATAAACATAGAACCATAATAGACGGCAGGTCGTGGCGAAGGATTGCACAAGTCATATTGAATACAATAGATTAACATAATATTTGATTGTTTTCTGAATTGAACTAAATTGAGAATAATTAAAGAATAATAAACTTGGTAAGAAAAACTCCGTTATAGGAAACTAATACCTAACACTTAATTATATTTAAGACCCATGTGTACGGTTAAGTTAAAAAGTGCTCTTGAAGAAGTTTGGCCATATCTCTGGAACCACATAAATATGTCGATGTTTCTGAAGTTCGAAGAACAGCTCTAAGTTTATCAGCTGTTGGTTGACAAGTGACAAGTGACTGTGAAAAAAATGACTTTCATATGTATGTGAAATTTGATAAGAATTTGTTTTTTTTTTAAAAAGATTTGCAATGATCATCCATTTTTTTCTTTTTGTAAAAAAAGCATTTTACTATTTTTTGTGAGTACAAAGCCATTTCACCTTTGTTAATAAAATTAATATAGTCCACACAAAACAAAGAAGTCTATTTCATCTTCTTTTTCCCAATTTGAACCAGCAATTTCAATTTTCAACATATTTTGGTCCTTGCGATCGCGGATACGTTCAGAAAGCAATGGAGAACGTGCAGTTTTGGAGGGAAAAGTGATTCTCTTCAAGCAATTTGTGGTGCTGCCACCCTTTGGAGTTCCAGATAGCCAAGCAGAAATCGGGCAGGTATCCATTACATTCCTATTCCTAACAAGAAAAATTCTATTCCTTTGGTCCAAGCTGTACCTATTAAACAGTTTAACTTGGCCTGAAGTACCCTCCATTTTGGGGTAAAGTTCAATTTAAAGTTTTGCAAATTTAAAGGCAATTATTTAACAATTTATAGTTGCCTAGTTATCACATTAAGATGAATACTGACATACCAGATTCAGCTCCACAAGATATAAATTTGTTGATTCGGAATAGGGGTAGTATTAAACAAAAATTAGCAATTTTAGACAAATTTATTGATAAAATTAAAACAGCATTGCCTGATAAAAAGCCAAATCTGAATGATATTCGTTTGAGGCATAAAAATAGTACTGCTTTGTTGGGTGAATTTGATAAGGTGCAGTCTATGATAGAAGGGATTTGTTGTGAGAAGGATTTAGAATTGCATTTCGAGGAAAGAGAAAAATTTGAGGAAAGATATTACAGGGCACAAGATTTTTTGTCTCAGTATTTAAGCAATCATGATGCCCAGTCGAATGATGGCTCTATTCATGATGGCCATCGTAGTAGCCTATCTGGTGATGTGCATCATGGTCAAGACAATGTAAAACTCAAGTTGGCAACATTTTCGGGTGGCTATGACCAGTGGTTAAACTTCAAACAGAATTTTTCATCCATAATCATTAACAATGCGAATTTGAATGATTCTCCAAAGTTTCAATTTTTAAGGGCATCTCTGGACGGTTATGCAACCAGATTTGTTGAAGGTTTGGATGGGGAGCAAGAGCCTTTTGCTAAGGCTTGGGATCTTCTATCAGATAAATTTGATAAAAAGCATTTTTGATGGAAACTCATTTTCAACAGTTATTAACAATTTCAAATATATCAAAAGAAAATTTTGCACAATACAATCAACTTTTAGACAATGTCACCAGACATTTAAATGCCATTAATGATTTGGGGCTCGATTCACAAATTTTTTTTTGGCTTTACTATAATTCATTTAGTTACTAATAAGCTTGACAAATCCACTTTACATGAGTGGAAAGAGTTAGAGTATGATGGTGATCTACCAACTTTAAATGAGTTTTTAAATTTTGTAAAGAACAAAGTGGATCTTTTGCAATCATTAGAACAAGCCCATTTAAACCAACAGGATTCCAATTCGCTTGAACCTAAGCGCAATTTGAAAAACCTTTAAGCAACCCTCAATATAACTTGTTTGCTGGTGTTAAGCCAACTACAGTGAAATGTAATTTTTGCAAGAAGCCTCACACTATTTATAAGTGTCCTGACTTATTATCATTATCGATACAAGATAGATGTGATAATGTGGCACGTCTACAGCTATGCAGGAATTGCTTACGCACTAGACAAGATGTTGACAAATGTCTATTTGGCTCATGTCGAGTCTGTCAACATAAGTTTGGACAAGTGATAAAGCATAATACTTTATTACATGTGGATAAAAATCCTCCATCTTTGAACATGGTTGTGAGGCCAGCAGCAGGTAACATGTATGAGGTTCTTTTGTCAACAGTAAAATGTATGGTGTAAGATTCTTCGGGCAAATTTTTTACATGTAGGGCATTGCTTGATTCTGGTGCACAATTCAATTTAATTACAGAAAAATTCTTTAACAAATTAGATATAAAATGTTCTAATGTTGATCTATCAATCATAGACATCAATCAAGTGGTGTCTAAGCTTAAGAAAAAATGTGACATTACAGTTTTTTTCTACTAATTTACAATTTAGTTGCACAATTTATTTCGTATTTGGTTACTCCTATTATCACTAGTAATATTCCTTTAAGCTCTTTTAATGTGGCTAAATTGAATATCCCACCTTCTATTCAATTGGCTGACACTAATTTTCCCATTTCCAGTGAGATTGATTTGCTAATAGGAGCTGGCCAGTTTTGGAATTTGATTTTGCAAGGTAAGGTGCGCTTAGGTCCTAATTTTCCTGATTTACAACTTACTAAATTTGGCTATATTGTAACAGGAAACATTCCCACTGATCTTAGTCAAGATGTAGTATGTAGTTTGATGAAAATGCATGTTCCCGAAGATGATCAGTTGAAAAGATTTTGGGAATTAGAGGAAGTGGGGTCTCTTTCCCAATATATATCTCGAGATAATGCTGAATGCGAACAATTATTTATGCGTGACACAGTGAGAGATGATCAGGGTAGATTTGTAGTCAAATTTCCTTTTAAACATTCACCTGCTTTGCTAGGTGATTCTACTACACTGCTGTAAAGCGTTTTATATCATTGAAGAAAAGTTTTGCTGATCCCCATTTCAAGTCTCTTTATCATGAATTTATTCAAGAATATGAACAGCTTGGACACATGTCTAAGATTGCAGGGAATATTTCACAATTACCGAAGGAAACGTCTTATCTTTTGCCCCATCATGGTGTCCTTAAGGAACAGAATATTACAACAAAACTGAGGACTGTTTTTGATGGTAGCTGTCCAACTTCGTCCGGCTGGTCATTGAATGATCTGCAGTTTGTGGGTCCTAAACTGCAGAATGACATCATATTTTGCTTAGATTTCGTACTTACCAGTTTGTTGTTTCTGCGGATATCTCAAAAATGTATCGGTGTATCATGATGCATCCAGATCATCGACATTTGCAGAGGATTTTCTGGCATGACAACCCTGATCAAGACTTATCAGTTTATGAATTAAACACAGTTTCCTATGGAACAACGTCTGCTCCCTATTTAGCAATAAAATGCTTACAGCAGTTGGCTCTTGCCAATGACAAACAGTTTCCAGAGGCTTGTGAAACCATATTAACGGATTTTGACCTCCTTACAGGATACAACGATTTAATGGGATTGAATACCAGATGTCGTCAAATATTTTCAATTCTTAACTCAGCCCAATTTGTGTTAAGAAAATGGGTGTCCAACCATCCAGCTGCTATTTTTGGTTTGGACCATTCTGATGTTTCCAATTCAACTTTAAATTGGGGTAAAAATGAAAGTTGCAAAACTGTAGGTGTTCAGTGGGTCGCCAATTCAGATTTTCTCACTTCAACACCACATTCAAACAAGAGAATTGTCCACCACCACCACTATGACTAAACGTCAAATTTTGTCCACTATTGCCCAGATTTATGACCCGCTTGGTCTTTTGGGTCCATGCATTATTCTTTTAAAGATTCTTATTCAAAAACTATGGTCATTGCGGATCTCTTGGGATTCTCCTATTTCTTTGGAACTTCATAAGATATTTTATGGGTATGAAAAGGATTTAGCAATTCTTAATACAATTACTATTCCTCGAGCCTCTATTCCACCCAATTTTAGACTATTTGATATACATTGCGTCTGTGATGCATCTCAGGATGCTTATGGTGTGGGGATATGAGAAGCCAAAATATTCAGGGTTCTTTTAGGACCCTCTTGTTATGTTCAAAGACTAAGGTTGCCCCTCTTAAGATGGTTACTATTCCCAGGCTTGAGCTTTGCACTTGTTTGTTGGGGGTACAGCTACTGGACACAGTAAAAAATGCTCTTTCTTTTTCTGTACCAATATTTTTATGGAGCGACTCCAAAGTGGCTCTAAATTGGATTAGAACTGAGCCTGATGTTCTTCAAGTTTTTGTAGCAAATAGGGTTTCCAAAATTCAATCTTTGACTAATATTGAAGATTGGAGATATGTAAGTTCTAAAGAAAATCCTGCCGACCTTGCTTCAAGAGGCGTCAGTGCCAATAACTTAATTAATTCATCTTTGTGGTGGAATGGCCCACAATTTCTTGAGCAAGATAGTTGCTGCTGGCCCAACTGTGATCTCACTATTTCTCGAAACAAACTACCCGAAATTAAAAAGAAAGTTTTGCTTGGCATGACTAATACAATTGAACCATCTTCCTTGTTTGGTACATTTTCTGGTTTGAATAAACTCAAGAGAGTTACCGCTTTTTTGGTTGTCTCTCTGTTCAAGAGTTGGACAATGCAAATAAATTTTTGATTAAATCAGCACAATCTGATTGTTTCCAGGCTGAGCTGGATCTGCTTAAGAATAATAAAACAATAAATAAAAAACACAATTTGTCTTGGCCCCATTTATTGACAAGGATGGTATATTGAGGGTTGGGGGTCGCTTGAGAAATACATATTTATCTTATGACTTTAAACACCCTGTTTTGCTACATTCAAGGCACCTATTTACTGGATTAATTTCTAATCATAAGCATCAACTATTGCTGCATCCTGGACCACAACTTTTATTGGCATCAGTCCGGCAGTACTATTGGCCAATAAATGGTCTCAATGCTGCAAAGAAAACGGTTAGGGAATGCCTTGTTTGTTTTAAGTTTAATCCTAAAGCCTTTAGTAGCCCAATGGCAAACTTACCAGATCCACGCCGCCTTAAGCAGAGCCTTCCTTTTAACACAACGGGCATTGATTATGCAGGTCCATTTTTTGTTTTGAACAAACCTGGAAGGGGAGATAGGCTAGAAAAGTGTTATCTGGTGGTATTTGTATGCTTTTGTACCAAAGCAATACATTTAGAGGTTGTGTCAAATTTAAGTACAGAACATTTTTTAGCATGTCTCAAGAGATTTACAACTAGGAGAGCAATTCCTCAAACAATTTATTCAGATAATGGTAGCTCATTTGTGGGTGCACATAATGAGATGAAAGGTATTGGCCATTTTTTAATGAAAAATCAGAATTCTATTGTAGACGGTACTAGTTCAGATGGTATTCAATGGGTTTTTATTCCCCCATATACACCCAACTCTGGCGGGCTATGGGAGGCTGCTGTTAAAAGCGCTAAACACCATCTTAAACGAGCAATGATAAATCGTAATGTAACTTTGGAAGAGTTTAACACTTTGACTGTCCAAGTGGAGGGTATTCTAAACTCAATACCTTTATATTCTCCCTTCAATGATCTAGCTCCTATTACCCCTTCCCATTTTCTCATTGGACGACCAATTAATCACATTCCTGAACCTGTTCTTGAAGAAGCAAGACCAAACCGATTGAGTCGACTACAACATGTACAAAAATTGTGCCAGCAGTTTTGGAACCAATTTTCGCAACACTACGTTTCGCAACTCCATCACCAGTACAAGTGGAAGGATACTCCATCTCGAATATTGAAAGGCGTGTTAGTTTTGGTGAAGACAAACATCCTCCATTCAAGTGGCCTTTGGGGAGAGTAATTAGGCTTATTCCTGGCAGAGACGGCACTCCTAGGACAGCTACAATCCTGACCAGTAATGGGTAGATAACTCGATGTGTGAGACACTTGCCTCTTCAGGACGAGATTGACATGTAGATTGTAGGAACTGGAAGGAAGTGACACTTACCACCTGTTTTATGTGAACTTTGAAGGTTCCCTTCAAGGGGGGGAGTATGTTTAATGGTTGAGATTTAGAACTTTATTCCATCCCTAAATTGCCAGCTCTAAGTTTATCAGCTGTTGGTTGACAAGTGACTAGTGACTTTTAAAAAAATTACTTTGACATGTATGTGAAATTTGATAAGAATTTGTTTTTTTAAAAAAAGATTTGCAATGATAATCCATTTTTTTCTTTTTGTAAAAAAAGCATTTTACTATTTTTTGTGAGTACAAAGCCATTTCACCTTTATTAATAAAATTAATACAGTCCACACACAAAGAAGTCTATTTCATCTTCTTTTTCCCAATTTGAACCAGCAATTTCAATTTTCAACAGTACCCTTATAAGAAAGGAGATTGCATTACTCCCAAGCGTCTGAGGAACATTTTTAGTGTGGACCAGTATACTTCAACATGGTTTGTGCAAACTCCCGTTTCTGGATCCACAAAATTCGAAAAGTGATTGACAGTTTTGTGCACATAAGGGACACTCTATCTAATGTTGTTAGAAAACTGTAGCCTTTCCAACAATCAGTCCAGATTTCAGATCCTGGCAGTACATGCTTAGTAATCTGATATTGTAGGGTATTTCTGTTTCTGTTCGGTATATATACAACCATATCTTGTTTTATTGTGGTGTCATATATTCCAAGCACCCAACATTCCTTGATACATCTTCCAACATTATATTTTCTTCTTGTTATAACACTTTCATCAATTTGGATTTCGTGTCCAAGTCCTCCTAACAAAAAGTAAATAGGTAGGTAGTTGTTTAATTAAAATATGGGCTGGGACTAAAGTTTATTTAATTTAATGTTGCAACTTTATTTTATTTTAATGTTTTATTTTTAGGATTTAGGTTTCATTTTTGTTGTAATATATTTTTTAGTTTTTATTGTTTTGAGCTCCTATCTTATATTTGCATAGTCTTTGGGTTATATTTGCATAGACTTTCTTTTGATATAAAAATTTGATTGGAATTGATGTGATTTTATTTTGTAACTAGGTTTAACTATTTCACTAAATTGATTAATCTACAAAATTTTATAAAAATTATATTTAAATCAAAAGGTCTTTGTGATGCTTAAAAATTATTACTTACTAAACTGAAATAAGTCATTCCGTCTTAATAAAAACCAAGAACATATGTCTCGTAGAAATCGGTATTCTTGAATTACGTTCTGTTTGCTAATTCCAGTTAAAGAAGATTCTGCCCCAGATCTTAACTTGCAAGACCAGCACCACATTAAGAATAATTGATTTGTTACGGGTAATTTTGATTTAAAGAAGAATGATCCAGTTGTTATAGAATATTGTTTTTTACATCTTGCACAGCTAGAAGCTTTTCCCAGGGGATCTACATTTTTTTTTATTACATTACACCATTTTCTGCAAGTTTTAGGGCCGGTGGTATAAAAGTAGCTTAAGCTTTCACTTAGCGAAGCTTGGTTTTTGCTTAAACTAAGCTTAAAATATATATTATGTTGTAGAGGGAAAAGATAAGCTAGGCTTGGTTAAACTTAGGATAAGCTCAGATGGCTGTTGCCATCTTATAGCGTTTTTAGGTGGCCGCTGTAGAGGGCTATTGAAGTATCTCCATCTTTTGCTTTCTCAAAAAGAATGTAAGGAACAATGACAATTCTCTCAAAGCGCCCGAGCGGTCTAGAGCGGCTACGCGAAAACGCTATAAAATAGGCATAGAAGGAAGTGAGGTTAAGGTTGGTGCATGACCACGTGGTACCAGTAGACTCATTGGTGAGTTTTGAATATTGCCCAAGCTCAGCTATTAGCTCAACTACAAGCTTTCTCAGAAACTAACTGGCTACTCAAGTTAACAACCACCATAACTACTATACATGAAATATGTCATTTTGTTCTAAATAATCTTTGTTACTTCTGATGTTACTAGTCGTTACTTGGGCAGGTTACAAAAGTTTATGTAGGTTTCCGCAACGGTCATATGTATTAACTACTACTCTGGGCTTTGGGTACTTTCTACCTACCTTTGAGTATGAGTGGCAATTTCATTTCTTATTTCGTCCAAAATATACCTAACTGCTTGTTTGGAAGCGCGAAATCGTTTTCTGAAGTCTTCTTCATTGTATTTAATGAACATATCATCTCTCTCTCTCTGAATAATCGGCCTTCGTTCAGGTTGTACCACAATATTAACCAACTCCATAAACTCCTCGTCATCACTCATACCTTCTAATCGATCAAGTTGTTCAATCCTGATGAACTCGTACCTTTCGTAATTCGTTAATAAAGAGCCAAACAGTTGTTTTATTTGATGTTGATGATTTTATTTATTTAAGAATTGAGGTTAGAATTTTAAGTTCTGAGGTTAAACCATGAGCAATCCTGGCTTAAGTTAAATCTTACTTTAAACCAAGCTTATAGCTAAAACGACAATTGAACAACGGTCTAGTAGATATAAACTAGGTTTTTACAAGAGCAGCAGCTTAAGCTTTCTTTATACAACCGGCCCTTAGTAGTACATCTCCAACTTTCTCGAATAAGGAGTATTTCTTTTAAATAATTGTGCAGTTCTTCATGAAAATATAGCAATAATGTTATTTAATTCAAACACTGTTTCAATTTCCATTTCTGATATTTGCGATTTGTTATATTAAAAACACTGGTTTTTACTGTTGTAAAATAAAATAAATAAAGAAAAGGGTGATTGTAAAATAAGTAGATTGTAAAATGAAATAGAATTGGAATAACTTTTTGAAAGGAAAATATGGTTGATTGTTGATTTGTTTGATTTAATTGCTTTTTCCAATTTTTTGTTTCTTATAGCCTACTCATATAATTATATCCAAATTTAAAAATTTGCGCGGGTTTTTGTACGGCGCTTTTCAGTGAATTTTGTCTGAGTGCTCCTTCAACGCTATACACTCCTCTTTGGTTGCATTGTACCTGGTGATAATTAACAAATTTACTCCTTAAGGGGGTCGCTATACATATGTATACGTATGTATAGTATAGTATGAGAGGTTTCCGATTTGGTTACGTTAGTTCAGGTTAATTACATTATAATTTTACATTTTGAATAGGTTAGTTCAGGTTACTTTAATTTAGTTACGTTTTTCCGTTGTTTAGGTTAGTTAGGAACAAAGCGGCCTGTTAAGGGCGCTTTGGCTTTACAGGTTTCCGTTGCTATAAGGGGCCAAGCGGCCCCCTAGGGTCGCTTTGTTTTTCTATGAGATTTTTTTTGTTTAGGTTAGTTTAGGTTAGTTCAGTTCTAGTTTTCTTTTGGTTAGGTTAGGTCAGGTTAGTTCAAATTACTTCAGGATAGTTCAGTTCTAGTTTTCTTTTGGTTAGTTTAGTTCACTTATGTTTTTCCTCTCTTGAGGTTAGTTAAAACAAAGTGGCCCGTTAGGTTTTTTTATTTATAAGGAATTCTTTGGTTTGGTTAGTTTAGGTTAATTCAGGTTAGTACAGTTCGATTTTTGTTTAGGTTAGTTTAGTTATGTTTTTCCTTTGATCAGGTCAGTTAAAGACAAAGCGGCCCATCAGGTCCGCTTTGTTTTTCTATGAGAAATCTTTTGGTTTGGGGTAGTTCAGATTAGTTTAAGTTAGATCAGGTCAGGTTGGTTCAGGTTAGTTCAGTTCTAGTTTTCTTTTGGTTAGGTTAGTTCAGTTATGTCTTTCCTTTGATCAGGTTAATTAAAATTAGACAAAGCGGCCCATCAGGTTCGCTTCGTTTTTCTATGAGAAATCTCTTGGTTAGGTTAGTTCAGGTGAGTTTAGGTTAGATCAGGTTGGTTCAGGTTAGTCCAGTTCTAGTTTTCTTTTGGTTAGGTTAGTTCAGTTATGTTTTTCCTTTGATGAGGTTAGTTAAAGAAAAAACGGCCCATCAGGGACGCTTTGTTTTCTACGAGGGATCCTTTGGTTAGGTTAGTTCGGATTAGAAGCGACTAAACTCTAAAGTAGTGCTTTTTACCATATTTTTCAAGATAATCTACATAATTTACAGGGTTACCCAGAGTTTCTCAAAAATGTCATTTGTTGACATTTGCGACAAATGTCGTTTCAATTTATATCCCCATTGCAGTGTTTTAACGTACCCTCACATTACGTTAGTCAAGTCAAATTCCATTGTATAGTTTGTTTCAGGTAAGCGACATTTGTTATTATATTTTTATTCTAAAAATTGATACTATTATAAATATTTTTAAGTTTTTCCACCACCTATAATTTTCTATTTGGTACATTCTATTGAATCCTAAAGCAAATTTTCCAAAAAAAATGAGTAATAACGACTTCCCTCAACTGTACCAGCCCCTGAACTTATTTTGTGGAAGTTATAACATCGCTTTTAATTATTGCATTTTTATTTCGAAAGGTAAGTGTGTCTGCTTATATGGGTACCGATAAAGTTTCGTACAAAAATCGAGACTTTTACGGGACGCTCACATGACAATAGAAAATATAAAATAATGTTTTATTGACCGCTAGTACGGCTCCGTTATCGTGTATCTTGAGGACCTGCTGGGCTATTTCTGCTGGGCTGCAACTATTTCTGTTGTGGGATAAATATACAGGAAATAGAAGATTGAAATTAGTCCCACGGCCATTTACAAGATATGCAAAGCTTGCGACTTGCATTTCAATAAAGATTCAGACTTCGATAATAATGGACGGCTGAGAAAGGGAGCATACCCTTCTCTGATTCTGGGAGATAATTATTGCAAAATTTGTTAACTTGTTAAATTTTCCAGCAATAAACTACTATTTCCAAGGGAGCATCGAAATTATTACGCCATCACCTTATAAGAAATTTATTTTTTAACAAAAGTATATTTCAGAATCGCTGGAAGACAATATAATTAGTTGGAAAGGTTTCGGAAGGGCTGTTGATCTTTCTTCTCAAGGCAAATCTAACGAAATAAACGTGGATGCTAGTGCTTTGCAATCTGCTGCTGATGTTAATGGGCCAGAGCAAGATTTTGTAAATACGATTACTTTTTTTCTTGAAAGTAATGAAGGAGTCATTACGCATCGCTCATTGAATGCAATAGTGGCACAACTCAAAAAACATTGTGTTGAGAAAATCATTAATTAAATTTGGGTTATACATAGGACACTGTTTTGACTTGAAAATGAATTATGTGTAATACGATCATAAAAAGAAATAATTTTATGCTAGTTTTGGCTCTAAGGTAGAGGTTGGAATTTCTAGTATCTGCTGTCAATTTGGATGCAATTACTTCATAGGGACTGATATTTTCAAAGTTATTGTCTTTTGCTATTCTGTAGAAATGCAGGATTATTTAGTAATTCGCTTTGTCAAAACTTAAAACTGTGTCTTTACTGAGTTTTGTCTAAATTAGTTATTTAATCAAAGAACGCAATCTTAATAATTAAATAACAAGTTTTAGGATGCCAGTATTAAGTATTGGTTGTGTATTGAAAGAAAACTCAGTAGAGATTTGAAAGTTACTTACAAATGATATTACTTACCCAAACTTTAAATTATAACGTAAAGAGGTAATTTTGTGTTTTTTTTGTAAGATATTTTCATATTTTGTTTGGTTCTTTTTCAGTATACCTCAAATAATACTGGCACTATGTTCAAATTACTGGCGGAATAATTTGAATGGGACCTGGCTCTACCTAGGTTTGGAACTTGGCTAAAAGTTTCTTCATTTTCAATAGAGGGCGCTGATACTTTGTTACAAAGTTTCAAGAGTAGAGAGTCCATTCTATCTAGTTATTTTTATCTATGAGCTTGTCGCACTAGAAAGTAGGCAGATTAATAAAATATATATAGATACTAATATTAAATATTTTATTCAGTTATTTTTACCTACTGGAGGTACCACGTAATTCCACAACCATATAAATATGTTTCCATATCAATAGTGTGTCAAATTCTCGGTATAAAGACATAAGGGGTTCGTGAGGGGGCACCATGTACAAAGTTAGTAATAATTTTTATTTACAACCATGTATGTACCTCATAGAAGAGTGGGAAATCACCTATAACCTACCTCTAAATTGGATGTAGGTAATGGGTCTCCTTTTCCACCCTAGGGCGGTAGTGGATTATTACCTACTTCTCCTTTCCGCTCTTATTTCCTATCCTTATTTCTTGGTCCCTAAAGTTTGATAGAATTGTACAATAAATAAAGTGTTTAAAACATGGTATGGTATTTAATTTCAAAAAGTGATAAACAATAGAAACAAAATAAAAATGACAAACTAAATCACACAAAACTACTTAGTAATATTCACTGTTAAATTTGATTGATTGTAGGCATTTATTAACTGTAAATTTTTATTTTCGTACTAGGTCCGGAGTTCTCATCAGTGATCTCTTCAGATATCACGGTAATTGGTTGTTGAACGGCTGCAACGGTTTGTTGAGAACTTGAACAAACAATCGAAGTTGAACACATAGCTCTAGAGGATAACATGTTGGAAGTTTTTGTTTTACTTTCCTTCGAACTATCTAAGTAGCCCTCTGCTACTGTACTTGACTTGCATCCTCCCAGTCTTTTTAACTGAAGAACATTTATACCGTCGTTCGCCTGCAAGGTCGCAGCTGTTCTCAAAGCGTGACCAGTAAAACTTCCATATTTTTCAACTTCAAGAAAGTAGCAACTTTTTTTGGAAAATTGCTTATTGAATTGTATCCTATTGGTTAACTAACTGCTTTTCCGCTTCTGACTTGAACAAAAAAATCTATCGATTTGTACGCTTTTTGCATACGCACACTGAATCAGTAATGAGAAAAGACCTGCTTGTATGAGTTTTTGAATTTGGATTTCCCACTGAAACTTTGTTCAGTGGGAAATTTTCATTATATGAAATTTTCGTTATAACCAATTCGTCGGTTAGACAAGCTATAGATACTCCTATGATTAGTACTACCTAAAACAATAAGAAAAACTTAAACAAAAATAATAGACACTTTTAAAAAAGGTTACAGGATTATTTTAAATTATTTACCAATCGGTAATAATTCAGCTGGAGCTTGGTTTCGAAAATCGTCTATAATTTTCCGCGAAAAAGCATAGAACTTCTAGGGCTTAAAACATACGCTTTTGCTTTTCAAAAAAGCTCGAAGTTTTCCATAATTCGAAATATCGCTTCTTGTTTCAATTACCAGCATCGTTCTTAGCATACTGTATATGACCCACAAGGTTGAAGGCTTCTTCCCTTTGCTTTGCCCACAAGGTTGAAGGCTTCTTCTCATTGCTTTGTTGTAAAAAATAAGCCAGAAGAAGATTTTCGGAACACAAATTTTTGATGTTTTTGCCAAGCCTTCCTTCATGTACCTAGTCTTACTTTTTTCAGACACGAAGCCCTGTGCTGCTACATTAGCTGCCTCTTTTAGTTCAGGTGGAGTGCAGTCTATTTTGAATTTTCACAAAATTATGCGTTTACAGTACCTATTTTTAGTATTACTTTGACTGACTTTGTCGTTACTAACAAATTTGTTTGTTTTGTTAGATTCGTGACAGTGTAGACATAGATGAGATAATTAACTGGTAATTTTTGTACAGGATAATTATAAATATTATAAATATCTAATACAAAAAATATAAATTTATGTTTGTAAATAAAGTAGTATACAAACCTGGGTAGGAAGTTTCCTACGGTGTGGAGATTTTATAGTTGACCTCGACGCTGCGCGTCTCGGTAAACTATCAAATCTCTCGAAAGTAATGAACGACTTCCTACCTCGGTATGTAATATACTATTAAAGCACGGTATGTGATTAATTAATTTAACTGCTACTCTTCGAACTATTAATCTTTTCCTGCCTTTTACCTACTATCCAGATTATAAATTCAGTCACATACTAACCTTGATAGGCTTTATGTGTGCACAATCACGACCTGTATAGCTTACTTTCGTAATGTATAAGGAATGTCGAAATAAAAATGCCCATTTTAGCATATAACATGAAACATTAGCATAATGAATTTTAAAATAACGTCAAGACGAATAAAGGAAGAAAAATTATTAATATATAAGGGGGTGAACACATTAAAGGAGGTTCGCTAATGGCTTTTTAGATAAATTTGATGAATACTTTTAGCTTTATGATGTATTTTCTGAACACCCATTAAACACTGTGGACGCTTTTCTAAAAATAACGCAAACTTAGTTTTAAACGGCTTCAAGTAAAATGCTTTCTCAAACATTTGTTGACCTGGCCTAGAAATAGCCGACAAAATCTATTCGCCATGTAAATTTTGAGGATTGAAATTCTTTTGTGCGGATTAGATAACTGACATTTTAAATATAGGGCGCTAGTTAAAATATCGATGTTATAATATTAACAATAATAGAAGATATAGAAATATGCGTCTTTTTCGCCTGAAGTGAAACTAACTAGGCATTTTAATTTTTGTCGCTTTTGGCTAAGTTTTCTTGGTTTTATCAATTTATAAACAACTATATGCTAAACGTATATTTATATTAAAATCAGTAATAATACGTGTTATTATAACAGTGTATTACAAACATCATAAGAATAGATCCATGCATGGTTATGCAATACCGAAACACTTCCGGAATATTGACAGACATATATACAGACGGTCAAAAAAATACAGTTATTTCCCAAAAAGAAGATGAAGATGCTATAGAGAACCTTCACAGTGTACGTAGGTATATTGAAACTGTTTATCAAAAAGAATCGGTGCATTAAATATTTTGCTTCTATTTGATCTAAAAGTTCTTGCGAAATTATTTACCAGACCTCTTTTATCACAAGTATTATTTCAGTTTTATATTACGGAAATGAAACGCGTAACTGATAGGTATCGTCTCTGTTTAGAGTAAACAAGATAGAATTAAAAAGTATCAGAAGTCGGAAAAAATTGTTATTTTTTATACAAGACGATAAAATTCCATTTTATCGTCTTGTATAGTGTCGCGGTATTTGTTTCTATAGCACAAAAATGGGAGCAATCAGTATAAAGAATAATCAAAGAGAATTTGTAGTGAGTTTGAAGGTAGGTCAATAATGCAAGTAGAACAATGATAAAATTATATGCAGGTGGGAAGTAGCTTGTTATATTGCGTCACCTTTTGGGGGGCCAGCTCTCGCGGCGTCTTGCGTCTTTGTTCAGCAAAAGAAATTGTTAGGACCATTGAAGGCGTCGCACCGGATCAATCAGCCAAGGAGTATTTTAGATGATATAAAATGCTGACGAATTCGTTGTGTTTATGTTTTTGAGAATACAGATCATTTGGCAAAGCGCTTGGATGTGCACGATCATGACACTCGTTTTAAGGATGATCTCTGTACACCCAAATGTAAACTGAATGTGCATAAAGCAGAGTATTGGGGATAATAGTATATTTAGTTTATTTATTTATTTATTTACCTATTTAATAAAATGCTGCGGTGACAAATGTGGTGACAAAAGAGAAAGAAAATCGACTTCTGAAGTTAGCAATGAGGTCAATAAAGTACTACCCTTGCTGTTAAAGCATGATTATACCGGATGTCCAGCAGAACCCTGGACATAGGAGATTTGCATGGGAAATCGGTTTTTATTTTTTTGCGCCTGTACGGTTGATTTGATTGAAAAACTTTTAAGAGTAAAGTTGTAGAGCTTATGGTCAGCTATCATTCTGTAATTTTTTCAATACCACAGTTTTGGCTGTTTTTTGGAAAAACGCCTCGAAAAGTGCAAAAATTTTAATTTGACGCGTCACCCCCGCCATGCATGTGCAGTGTCGCCAACATAATAATTTCTTATGTCAGAGTCAGAGCCGAGTTTCCTATCTTATTTATTTTGAGGGACTATCATGTAGTAATTAACGTGATTATGCAGCGAAAATTAACCGAAAACATAATGATAATGTTCTTAAATCATACGGTAAGTAACAGTTACGTTGGCAATTTGTGTATGGCTGGTTGTCTAATTCAGTTTAGTTTAGCAATACGACAACCACGATGACATGACAATTTGTCTCTTGTCACCAATTAAGGGTGTTCGATGTTGTTGTTGTTATTGAGGTGAATTCATCTATCTCCAAATGTTTTACTTCAAAAGTGTCTATTTTGCAGTGCTGTGTGACGCGAGGCCCCATCCTGCATGTAAAAAACCTTTGCTAAGTGCTCGATTCTTCTATGACCGACAAAATCTGATTTTTAAAACTAAATACAGTGCGCCCCAAAATGCCAATCCACACAACCCATTAACGCCCAAATAATTATGTATAGAAAAAATTAGGTTTTTTTTATTTCGTATGGTTTATTACATCCTACAATGATGTTTTTACAAAGTTTTTAAACGAACGCGTAAGAATTTTTGATAAAAACACCATGTACTCAAATAAGTACAATGGGCTCTAAAGCCCTTATTGAGTATAATATACCGGGTGTCCAGCAGAACCCTGGACATAGGGGAACCCTAACAAAACTTTTAAAACTAAACTACCTCAGTGTTGGCTGTTTTTTGGAAAAACGCCTTGAAAAATGCAAGAATTTGAATTTGGCGCGTCACTCCCGCCATACACGTGCAGTGTCGCCAACATAATAATTTCTTATGTCAGAGTCAGAGCCGATTTTCCTTTCTTATTTATTCCTTTCTTATATATTTGAGGGACTATCATGTAGTAATTGACGTGATTATGCAGTGAAAATTAACCGAAAAAATGTCACATGCATGGCGAGGGTGACGCGCCAAATTCAAATTTTTGCAGTTTTCGAGGCGTTTTTCCAAAAAACGGCCAAAACTGGGGTATTGAAAAAATTACAAGATGATAGCTGACCATACGCTCTACAACTTTACTCTTAAAAGTTTTTCAATCAATTCAACCATACAGGCGCAAAAAAATAAAAACCTGTTTCCCATGTTAATCTTCTATGTCCAGGGTTGTGGTGGACACCCGGTATTTCAAAACATTCACGTTCGACACAAAGTGTAGCATTGCACTTTTTACAGTTCCAACGTATACTAGCATGACAAATAACGCATCGTATTTGCTTTTCCAACTTGGCAGGAAAATGTCCAATGTTGTCGTATCTCACACTTTCTGGCATAGGCCCAGTTCGGCGACGGATGCTGGATCTTCTGTTGCGTAAATAATGCCTAACAATATATCTAGTAAACTGAATCTGAGAAAATTGTTCTTCCGAGTTGGCTGATGATATCAATGATAACTTCCAGGCATTAGTCATGGTAAAGTCTAACATATATGTGAAAAGAACCCACCACCACTTCTTTCCACGAATTCCAATTCGATAAGTGTTGACAGATTGATCGATCAGATCAACCCCACCCATTCTAAAATTATAACTTCTGTACACTTGAGGCTGGGGAATCTGAACTACTTCTCTTTTTGCCTTGGACCATCGACGGGCTTGAAACATAGGTGTGATACTATCATGGTTTGTAATAATTGACACAACATTGTTATCAACCCATCTTACTATCAACAACTCATTATTTTTTTCAAAACTGTAATCAAATGAGCCTCTCTGAAGTTTGGACATGCCTTTAGTTTTTGAAATAGGACAATTTTTTATTCTATTGTCTCTTAGGGTACCTGTCGCTCTGAAACCTTTTGCAGTTAGAGTTTTCATCACCTCTATAGTTGTGAAGTAGTTATCAAAATACACACAATGTTGTTCTGGATGCAGTATTTTGTCCAATAAATTCATCACCACGGTGGCTCCAAGTGTATCGCCAGTCTGATTTTTAGTACTTTTTCCACAGTAAGTATTGTTACGATTCGCAGCAACGCCGCATGACAGGCGGGGCAACGCATGGGAGCGTGTTGGTTGGTGGAGCTTCGCGACCTATCCGCGCTGCGTCATGGCTGACACGAGTGATTTATTGCTCGTCTGGCTTAATCTAGAAGGCAGTTGTTTACAACCGTTTTTTATGTGAGATTATTCAAGAATTCTTATAATGAACTTTCTAGGTTTTTCTGTAATTTTAGGATTGTATATAAAAAGCGTATAGAGCGCGCAGGAGAATAGTCTTATTTTAAGCGAGCTATAAGTAAGTTAAAGTACGAAACGATATTAGAAGGCTATAAAGTGTTAAAGTAGCGAGTTATTTAGTAGTCGTGTGTATTTGTGGAATAAATAAATAGTGTTTTCGTGTTAAATCGTTACACTGGAATTATTGAACCCCGAGTTTGCAACAATTGGTGTCAGAAGTGGGATTCCAGTGGGAATTTGAGGACTAATATTACTGAACTGTAAGTGAGTGCTTCATTGCCGGACATTACGTGTTTATGCCAGTGACCAGAAGCCAGCATCAGCGATAGAGGATCAACTTGCCGCCCTGCTGTCCTTTATGCAACAACAGAAGGAAGAGCAAGAAAGACGTTTTGTAGAACAAAAGAAGAGCAGGAAAAACGTGATCAAGTTCAGGAGCGACGTTATCTAAAACAGAAGAAAGAGCTGGAAAAACGTGATCAAATACAGGAAAGACGTTATCTAGAGCAGAAGGAAGAGCAGGAAAGACGTTATCTAGAGCAGAAGGAAGAGCAGGAAAGACGTTATCTAGAACAGAAGGAAGAGCAGGAAAGACGTTATCTAGAACAGAAGGAAGAGCAGGAAAAACGTGATCAAGTGCAGGAGCAACGTCATCAACAATTCAAAGAAGAATTAATGAACTATCTCGTAGCTAGGGAGCAACAATTGGAAGAAAGAATAATGCAATCCGTTAACGAATCCATTAACGGCGTCAACAAGGGACTCGAAGCTGTCAACCAGAGGGTTCTCGAGCTAGAAAAGAAATTCCGGGAACAACTTGAGGACGACAACGTGTCTACAGAGAGTTTTAGCACAGCCAACGCTAAAATTAAGCCTCCCAATTATGACGGTACTACTGCATGGGAAATTTATAAAACTCAGTTTGAGGCAGCTGCAAAAGCTAATGGTTGGTCCGAGCCCCAGAAAGCTACATCATGAGTGGTAGTACTTCGTGGAAAAGCGGCTGAGTTACTACAATCTCTGTCGGCAGCGGATCAAAGTAATTATGCGGCTTTAGTACACACTCTGCAACTACGATTTGGAAATGAGCACAAAGAAACCGTGTTCCAGGCCCAGCTGAGGATGAGACAGCAAGAGTCAGGTGAATCCTTACAAGAATTTGAGGCGGACATAGACAGACTCATTCACCCGGCATATCCATCGGCCCCTGAATCTTTTCAAACGCAATTGGCCGCCGAAACGTTCATTGAGGGAGTTCGCGATAGTTCCATGAGGTACCACTTACGTCTAGTCAGACCCAGGAATATCAGCGAGGCACTAGTTCGGGCTCTGGAATTCGAGGCGTCGCGAGTGTCATCTAGTTCATCTCCACGTGTAAGAATGGCAACTTGCGATGACGAGGAGGATACGTCAAGGACTGAATCCATGGCCAGTTTACATAAAACGATTAAGGATATGACACTCAATATACAAGCCGTGTTGGGAAGGACGCCTCGATCAACAGACAATCGGGGCATAAAATGTTTTAACTGCGGCAGACTGGGTCACATCAAGAGTAACTGCCGTAATAGGGCAAGAAGTCCGTCGCCGTCGTTTAGAAGACCGAGCGGCGACCAAGAACGCCCTAGGTCCCAGGAAAACTAATTCCGGTCAATGCAAGGGGACAATTGACCGGGCCCGTTAAGACCCCCAGGATCTTTAAAGTTAATAATTTGGGTGGCAAAAGTCTTACAGTGGCCGGACGCATTAAGGGACAGAAAATCCAGATTACCATCGATACAGGAGCAGATGTGACCATTGTAAGGTCAGATAAACTTGTCGGATATACCATACAACCATTGTCCAATCCTATTATGTTAAAATCAGTCACTGGAGAGTCTTGCCCTATAGACGGAGAAGCCGATGTCACCATCATTATTGGAGAAAGACTCGAAGTTCGGCATAAAGTGTTGGTTGCCAGGATCAAAGACGAGTTTATTTTGGGAATGGATCTCATCAGGAAACATGGATTCTCCTATGATCACAAACGGAATATTCTCACATTTGGAGATGAGGAGTTTGCATTGACCAATGGAAATGTGGAAACTAGTGTCCGTCTACTGGTGGTGGAAGATGTGAAAATTCCTCCAAATTCAGAACAAATTATCACAGTGACTTCTGAAAATGATCCTGGGTGGTCCATAGGACTTATAGAACCTAACCTGGATTTGACGAATGAAATCATGGTAGCACGAACTTTGACCGACACGAAGAAGACTATGCCAGTACGAGTTGCAAATATTGGAGAAAAGACTATCAAGCTCAAAGAAGGAACAGTTCTTGCCAATTATGAGCCTGTGCAATGGGTATGGAATTGTGTCGAAGCAGAGACATCCAAAGTTAAATCTTCTAACCAAGCTTCCCCAGAGGTTATTGATGCTTTCAAACGACATTGGAGTCATCTGTCAAGGGAACAACTTCAATCTGCCATAAAATTTGCTATGGATGAATCTGATATGTTCAACTTCAAGAGCAACGACAGTCAAACTGATTTAGTTGTCCATAAGATCAACACAGGAGATGCCCAGCCAATACGACAACACCCACGAATGGTCCCTCTGGCTAAACAACAAGAAGTTAACAGTTTGATGAATGGAATGTTAAAGGAGGGCGTCATAGAAGAATCATCTAGTCCATGGTCGTCGCCTGTGGTTCTTGTTAAGAAGAAAGATGGTTCAATGCGGTTCTGTGTTGACTACAGGAAACTTAATGACGTGACCAAGAAGCACAGCTACCCATTGCCACGTATCGACGACACCTTAGCAACTTTATCGGGATCAAAGTGGTTTTCCACTCTAGATTTAAAAAGTGGGTATTGGCAAGTAAAGATTGCTCCCGAAGACAAAGAGAAGACTGCATTTTCTACTGGTTCTGGGCTATACCAGTTCAATGTTACTCCATCAACTTTCGAGCGACTAATGGAACTTGTTTTGAGGGGGCTGACTTGGAAAACTTGCCTGGTATACTTGGATGACATAATTGTCATGGGACGTAATTTTGACGAGCAGTTGAAGAATTTAAGAGAAATCTTCAGCAAGTTACAGAATGCTCACTTGAAGTTAAACTACAAGAAATGCAGCCTATTCCAAAAGCAAGTCGAGTACTTGATGCATACCATCTCAGAACAAGGCATTAAAACTAGCCAAAGTAAAATATCTGCCATTAAAGATTGGCCAGTTCCCCGAGACAAACACGAAGTAAGGAGTTTTTTGGGACTATGTACTTACTACAGGAGATTTGTAGAGGGATTCGCCGACATCGCAAAACCGCTGCACAAATTAACAGAAAAGAAAACACCGTTCTTGTGGAACCATGATTGCAGTCAGGCGTTTGCAAGGCTTAAAGCTGCCCTCTGTTCTAGTCCAATCTTGGCTTACCCTATAAAGGACGGACTGTTTATTCTGGACACGGATGCAAGTAACTGTGGTCTAGGTGCAGTACTCTCTCAAAGACAAAACGGGCAAGAGAAGGTCATTGAGTACTACAGTAAGACTTTAAGTAAGCCAGAAAGAAACTATTGCGTCACAAGAAAGGAGCTGCTGGCCATCGTTAAAGCAGTGGAACATTACCATCGCTACTGATATGGAAAAAGGTTCCTGATTAGAACTGACCATGGAGCCTTGAAATGGTTATTACAGATGAAAAACTCTGAAGGTCAAATGGCCAGATGGATAGAGCGCCTGCAGCATTACGATTTCCAAATTGAACATCGACCAGGAAGGTCTCACGGAAATGCCGATGCATTGTCTAGACGGCCATGTAAAGAAGATTGTCGGCATTGTCAAAGAACTGAGCAGCGTGAGGCACTTCCTTCTGTACGGAGAACGTCGGTGGAAATAAACGATGGCTGGACCACATAGACCCTTGCGAGAACAAATGAATGATCCAGATATTGGACCCATCTTCTCTGCAAAGACTGACGACAAGAGACCAGAATGGCAAGAAATTGCTGGTAAAAGTCCAAACCTGAAGGCGCTATGGGCCCAGTGGCACTCTCTTAAAATAGCAAATGGATTACTGAAGAAAGCGTGGGAGAGTCCGGATGGCAAGACCGTAGTCAGTCAGTTGGTTGTGCCTAGTAGCAGAAAATCGGACGTACTACAGGAAATGCACGACGGAACCAGTGGAGGTCATTTTGGGGTCAATAAAACCTTGGCCAAAATTAAAGAGCGGTTCTATTGGGTGAATTATCATGAAGACGTCGAATCTTGGTGCTGCAAGTGCGAAGTTTGTTGTGCCACAAAAGGACCTCGAACAAGATCACGCGGCCGAATGGTGCAGTACACTGTAGGTGCTCCATTCGAGAGGGTAGCAATTGATGTCGCTGGACCGTTTTCTCAGACTGAGTCGGGCAATAAATACATCTTGGTCGCCATAGATTACTTCACTAAATGGCCTGAAGCATACGCCCTGCCTAATCAAGAAGCAACGACTGTGGCAACGGTGCTAGTAAATGAAATGTTCTGCAGATTTGGAATCCCTCTCGAACTTCATTCTGATCAGGGCGAAATTTTGAATCGGCTGTTTTCCAGAAGGTCATGGAACTTCTCGGAATTCGCAAGACCAGGACAACTCCTTTGCATCCACAGTCGGATGGGATGGTAGAGAGATTTAATCGGACCATGGAACATTACCTATCTAAAATGGTGGCAGATCATCAGCGTGATTGGGACCAATATCTACCTCTCATGTTGATGGCATATCGAGGCTCTACGCATGAAGCCACTAGTTATACTAGGCGGGGTAATGTTCGGGAGTGAAATGAGGCTTCCTGCGGATTTGATGTATGGAACACCAGAAAAAGAGTCGCTCAGCTCTGAGAATTTTGTGGAGGAGCTTAAGGAGAGGCTGAACAATGTTCATGAACAAGTCAGGAATAAACTGCGGATATCCAGTGATCGAGCCAAAGCAAGATATGACTTACTAGCTAACTCCCGCGGCTTCCAGGATGGTGATTTGGTGTGGTTATACAATCCGAGGCGAAAGGTGGGGAAGTCGCCCAAACTTAGCCAAAATTGGGAAGGACCTTATACAATTATAAAGAAGATTAATGATGTGGTGTACAGGATCCAGCGGACCCCTAGGTCAAAGATGAAGGTCGTTCATTTGGATCGATTAGCACGATACCATGGAACCCTATCTGTTCGGACGAACAACCTTAGGAGAAGGGCAATGTTACGATTCGCAGCAACGCCGCATGGGAGGCGGGGCAACGCATGGGAGCGTGTTGATTGGTGCAGCTTCGCGACCTATCCGCGCTGCGTCATGGCTGACACGAGTGATTTATTGCTCGTCTGGCTGAATCTAGAAGGCAGTTGTTTACAACCGTTTTTTATGTGAGATTATTCCAGAATTCTTATAAAGAACTTTCTAGGTTTTTCTGTAATTTTAGGATTGTATATAAAAAGCGTATAGAGCGCGCAGGAGAATAGTCTTATTTTAAGCGAGCTATAAGTAAGTTAAAGTACGAAACGATATTAGAAGGCTATAAAGTGTTAAAGTAGCGAGTTATTTAGTAGTCGTGTGTATTTGTGGAATAAATAAATAGTGTTTTCGTGTTAAATCGTTACACTGGAATTATTGAACCCCGAGTTCGCAACAGTATCAAACTGATAGCAGTACCCACTTGAACTGCATAGGGACCAATTTTTATTGCCAAATCTGACAGGTTTTCCGCGAATAAATTGTTTCGCTGAGTGATGACCAAAATATTTCACCATGGCTTCATCAATTGATAGAAAAGTGTGAAAAATTCCCCACTTCTGGAAATTATTATTTACAAAATTCATAAGGGGTCGTAATTTATACATTTTGTCCATTTGGTCAATGTTAGAATTGTCAGCAAAATGTAGGTTTTGTTTTATTTCTAAATATCTATTTCAGGACATAGCTTCAGAGACAACACTTACTCCCAAATCCGCATCTGTAGATCAGTACATCCTTTCTTGTGGCAGTTTATTGTATCCTGAAAGACACAAAATTCCAATAAACGTCTTTATTTTCTCTGGTGATGTGGTAAAATTGTGTCGATTGTTTTGGGCTGCATATAATCATTTTGTTGATTCATTTTGTTGACTGATCAACAATATGCTGTACTAAGGTATCATCAAACAGAGTTTCAAAAAGTTGTACCGGATTCATATAGTGTATACTATGTGTGAGATGATGAATGTTCTCGTTGAATTCTGAAGTCAAAGCAATCGCCAGCTTGGTGTAATTAGGGATTTCCTTGTTCCAGGTTGGAATGCTTGATTTTGATTTGGATTTGGAGAGTTTTAAACACCTCTGAATGACACTTAGAGGTTCATCTTCATCATTTGTGTCCTCCTCATGGAGAGAATTTTGCCTAAATATTTCCGGTCTTCCTGGCACGTCTCTAGGGACGCTATTGGATAACAGATCGTTATCATCATTCTCTTCCTCGTCCGTCAATGAGTGAGATTCTGGAGGAATTATTACGAGATCGTCATCAGAATCTAAGTCTTCTAACGCATTTGGAAGTAAGTTGTAATATCCAAATGCCTTTTTAAGGTCACTAACAAATCCTTTTGTATCCATGCCTGCAAAGAAAATCTTTTTACGAAACAAGTTACCCACCCTTATTAGCCCGACGTACTCAATCGAGTACAATCAAGTTACAAACTAAATTATAAACATATATGTGCAATTCTCATGTGTGCCACTGTTACTACTACCGGATAAGCTGTTTGTACCTGCTTTTAAGAGTTCTGGACTACTTGAAGCTTATTATAAATTATTTTTTTTAGTAATCACGATAAACCATTACGAACGTTCGAAACATTCACATACCGACATCTTGTTAACAGGTAAAACTTTTAATTTAATGCAATGCGCCATCTGGCCGCGACTGCTACATTCATTGGAATGTTCTAAAGGGTTCTTTAATATCAACTCAAATGATTACTCTAAGAGATGGCGCTAAATGCGAAAAATTTTCCTGTACTTAACTGAGTACGGCGGTCGTTAATGGGTAACAACTTCTCGACGTTGGTCTCGATTGTCCTGCACTGTATGTGGATTTTAGAGAGTCGAAACTCATTCATTTTGTTGATTTGAGGGCCCATTAATCCCAATTAACATTCATTGGTGGAACAAATGTTTATAGCAAACAATCAAGACCAGTAAGCAGATAGCGATGGATGTTTGATCTGCTAAGACCAGTTTCTTTCATGTTTTATCTATGTATCTGGAGACTATAGTACCTTTGAAAAAAAACCCTTTTCAGTGACAACAAATCTTAATAATATATAGGAATAGTTGTTGTTATCTGTGTTATTACCTAAATTTATGTTACATTTCTTTTTTCATGTCCACTTGTTAATTTCTTCCGTTAAGAAATTTATGTATAGATTGATTATGGAAATATACTTAATTTGGTACTTGTTGCATCCACTTTTTCACACACAATTTCCCCGAAATAAAAATTTAATGTATACAGAAAGCTTGTATTTATTGATATTAAAGGTTCGATTTTCATTTGTTCACTTTGACAGCAAAAAACAATTGAACATCGAAATTAGGAACCATTTTGTTGATACAGTGTAAAATTTTATTTTTATTATTGCTTATTTAAATGTTTCATTAGTTATGAATTTTGAAGAGAGAAAACTTGTTTTAAAACAATACTGAGCTGGTGATTCCTTTGCTGAAATTCGAGACAACATTGCTGCATTGTTTCCTGAACGACCAATACCAGCACGCAGTTCCCTTCAGGCGGTGGTTGCTTGTTTTGAGGAAACTGGGAGTATTAACCCGATATGTTCCTGTGAGCGAAAGCGACGACTTCAAGCTGGTGTGACTCCAGAAGATCCAGCAAAACTTGTTGTTCTTGCTACAGTAAACGATGATCCTTCCAAGAGTATTCGACAGATTGGCCAAGAAACTGGGCTTAGTAAATCGACCATCCATAATTATCTGCAAAAAGAAGGTTTTAAAAGCTACAAAAGAGAGACCCATCAAAAACTCTTACCTACCGACCTTTTCCCCCGAATGGAGTTTTGTGAAATCGTGACCGAAAAATTTATTGCAGCCCCAAGATTTGTTTGAAACATTTGTTTCACGGATGAATGCTCATTTGGATTGACTGGCTCTTCAAATCAACAAAATGATCGGATTTGGGCACTCCAAAACCCACATAGTGCGTGACAATCGGGACCAACGTCGAGCAACTGTAAACGTGTGGATCGGCATTTTGGGGCGCCATGTTATAGGTCCATTTTTCATTGATGGCAGTTTTAACGACAACAAATATGGCAATATGCTTCGCAATGACATTTTGCCTGCTGTAGAAGCCATCCAGCCATTAGAACGGGTTTTTTACATGCAAGATGGTGCGTCGTGTCACACTGCACTGCAAAATAGACGGTTTTTAAACGAAACATTTGGTGATAGGTGGATCAGAAAGTTTGGAGCAATTAGTTGGCCACCTCGCTCTCCGGATTTGAATCCCTGTGATTTTTTTGTTTGGGGATTCATTCAAGATCGTCTCTACCAGAAAAATAAACAATATGCAAATGTTCAAGAGTTTGTAACATTGTGAAATTTATGCACTTACCTTATTTGGGGTAATTATGGTTTTCGCCCATTAGGTCAGAGTTTTATTGTGTACCTAGTTCAGTAATTTCCAATATCACCTTGGTTATCTGCCCTTTTTGACTGAGAATGTATTGCCTTCTATTACGTTCTGTTTCATGATGCCTGAGTTTACCTTTCTGGGTTGAGAAGAGTGTGGACAGCCCGGCATTAGCTCCCATTGTTTTATACGTGGAAGGTGTCGCCTGTTAGCTGGAAGTTCAAGCTGAGTTTTCCCGTTTGGGGACCCTTTCATGATGGTACCTACCTCTATTTTTATTGTTTTCCTGGGCTTGGAGGATCTGAGGATTGTGGTGAAATTGCCATTGCCAATCGGCCAGGAGTGTGTGTTTCTATCGTTATTGTAGGTTTTCTGTAAATCTGGATTGGGGGTTCGTTTGCTTATGTTTATGTTACGATGTTTGGAAGTGGGGTTAAGTAATAAAATCCATCACTCATTAGTGACAATTGCGGAGTACGGTAATTACATCCGAGTGCCCCGTACAGAGACCATCTTCCCACATCTTAGCGAGCTAGAGCGAGAGAGACACATATTCCGAGCGATATCGGCGAAGCTCCCGACAGCGTTCCCTTCGATGGATGACGCCGTCTGTCATCGTCCAATTCTCCCATACCGTATTCTGACGTCACCAGAGTACTAAAAGGTACTTATTGTCAGTTTTGATTTCGTGGAGATTGATGTTACTTTCCGTGAGGTTGGACTAATTGGCCATTACTAATGGGATACTTCTTCCTGTTTTGCTGTTCCGCATTTCTTTTGTCTCCTTTTTTTACTATTTTCAGCTGTTTGTTTTCGGCTACTCTTCGTGACGTCATATTTGTCTGTGGCATTTTGGGCATCATTGCGGAAGGGTTTTGAAGGTCACTCGTGGGTATAAAAGGGCAGGACATTGACTTTTGACTTTTTTGATTCTGACTTCTGGTGCGTGAGCCAGAATCCCGTCGTGCTGGCCGTGATTTGCAAGTGTCCTCGTGGTCTACTTTGAGTGATTTTCATCTCAATACTCTTTGGAGGATCAAGACCAGGGCATATTCCAAATGGTAGTTGCTTTTTGAAGTTTTTCCGGATCCTCGTGGAGAGGATTATTGTCGATTTTCGCAGCTCTACCTTTACCTCTTGGAGGGATAAAAAGCAAGCCACGCCGCCAACGTCATCACCTTGCCCCGTTTGTCAACCTTGCAGGTATGTGTAGCTCCATTTAATGGAATATTCTGTAGTTTTCCGTGCTAATTCACGTGTTTCTATAGGGTTTTTTTTTCTTGACGGGTTTCTGCTACGTCCACGTTTTTTTATTAACGGGCTTCTACGTTTGACGTTCTTCCGCCGTCCACGTGCCTCGTCGGCGCATCTTTGGAACATCCACGCCGTTCCTGGAGGCCTGCTCCTCATCAGAGACCTTCGGATAGCTGCTCCTCAGGACCACCCTGATCCGCGATAAGGGGATAGTTTAGAGTGAGAGCTTTCCAATTTGTTATATTGTAAATGGGCGACGATAGTGGCTGAGCGTTGAACCGTCTATCGTAACTTTTTTTATCTTATCAATTTGAACTATTAACTTTACTTTTTGCCTCACCATAACCATTTAAAGTAGTATTTTTTTTTGATAGTATCGAGGCCCCAAGTAAGTGATTCTTGTTATTTTTTTTTTGATCAATTTTTATGACAATTTACTGAGTAGTAAGATCTCTCAGATCTTCAATTTGTTTGTGCTTCACACACTTTAATTTATTTATAAAGAATTAACTTTTGCTAGGTATTAGACAGCACTACGTCTGTACAGTTACGAATCTTTTATGTACCGCACCCTTTATGTCTTGTACCGTATTGTGTTGTGTAATTTTGAGGACAGATATTGAGGGCTCGTGATTCCTCACTTTAGTATTTATCGTTATTAAGTAAATTTCAATTTTCAGGTATTTAAAGTTAGATTTAATCAGGTATTCAATAATCACTCTAACATTACAGCGTTAGTCATTAGTTGGTAAGCTACGGAAGCTACCCTGTGTAAGTTTATGGCCATAAACCCTGAGCTCCGTCCCTAATTAGTTGATTATTGAGAGCCGTATTGATTTGTAATAATTCATATTCATTAATACATAAAGTTCCTTCACCATATATTCGAGAATATTGCAATTACCTTAAATTTTGTGTTTAACTGCTTTATAGCATTTCAAATTTTATTTGAATTGCCTTTCCTTAATTTGTTAACCAATCTATCAATAGAAACAGTGTTATTTGTCCTCAAACAATTTTGCTTTAATTTCATGCGGATTTTGACTGGTGCAGATAATTGAGATTTATAGTTTCTTATTTTCATTTTTTTATTAAAAGTAAATTTAAATCAGAGTAGTTAGGAAAGTGGTAGTGAAAGAGGGATATATTTCGTGATTGGTATATTCCTGTATGGCATAACATCCTTCTCAGGACCTGGCGTCTTCCGGAAATCACGTGGCGCCTATCGGGATATAAAATAATACAACTAATATCGTATTGAACCTACCCCATCTTCACTGTTGCTGGCGGCCCGCTAGTGCTCCTGCTCGATTACTTACTATTCACCTCCTTTCGCTCTTTCTGAAGTAAGGTAATAAGTAACGATTTTCTTTTAGTAAGTTCCAGAGATTCCAATTAACAAACAAGAACTAATCAGTGCTTAACATTCCCAATAACCCTTGTTAGTAAATTAATATTATAAAATAAAAGCGTCACAAGTTGAAACATGCCATTCAAGAAATTTGTGGTCAAGTCACGGTTGTGATGTTGGACAATACATGTCTCTCTCTGCAGAAGGTGGTCATTTTGAACAATTTCTCTGATGTGCCACATCTAGTCTTGTATTTTATTTATTTGTTTATTGTTCTCGTTTACCTCTGTGTTTGATGTTAAACACATGGGTGGTTATTCACTTTCTTTATAGTATGTAATTTAATGGTTCTTTTAAGAGCCGCCTATCCGTATTTTCTTTTCGCCAATTCCACGAAAACTCATTTGTAGAGTCTCATTCAAAAATCACATTTCAAGCTTGGTTCTTGGTTTGCTCAACAAATGTATCCACCCAACTCGCCGTCCTTAATAATTCTTAACATTAACCTAGCTTTTAGCTTTACCAATGACAAAGACAAGAAACATATCGTCGATCCGTTGTCTGTTGCTAATTTAAAATGAATTAGACAACCAGCCATACACAACTTGGAATGATTTTCCTTTTACTAATTATGATAATAATAAACGTAACTTTTACTTACTGTATGATTTAAGAACATTATCGTCAGGTTTTCGGTTAATTTTCACTACATAATCACGTTAATTACTTACATGATAGTCCCTCAAAATAAATAAGAAAAGAAAATCGGCTCTGACTCTGACATAAGAAACTATTGTTGGCGACACTGCACATGCATGGCGGGGGTGACGCGCCATATTAAAATTTTTGCACTTTTCGAGCCGTTTTTCCAAAAACCAGCCAAAACTGTGGTATTGAAAAAATTACAGGATGATAGCTGACCATAAACTCTACAACTTTACTTTTAAAAGTTTTTCAATCAAATAAACCGTACAGGCGCAAAAAAAAATAAAATCCGATTACCCATGTTAATCTCCTATGTCCAGGGTTCTGCTGGACACCCAGTATCTACTCTTGCGGTTAAAATACTACTTTATCTACTCATGGTAGGCTGTGGTTAGGTACCCTATCATTAGCTCTGACTCGACGCCTAAATATCAAAATTTCAACCCAATAATAAAACAACCTAATAAGATTTTCGAGAAACTTTTTCTGAAAAACTAAAAACATGCAATGCAAATCTTATGAAATGGCGGTTTTGAAATTCTGATCAAGGTGTATCACTTGCCAAATTTGATGTTGTTTGGTGAAACCATTGCAAATTGGTAACCAGTTAATCTTTAAATATTTGTAAATTTTACAAACTTTAATTTAAGCAGTAGAGCGAAATGGTTTTCATTCCTTTGATAAGTTAGGAACTGCTCAAAAATTTACTTGTTTCCCAAAAGCTAATATTGACGTGTCGAAGGAATTAAAACAATGAAAATTGCACAGTTAGAATAATTACAAAAAACTATGAAAGAACAAAATTTTAACGAAACATGATAAATAATAAGTGTAAAGAAATATAACAAAAGAAAAAGCGATAGAAAAATACAAATAAAAACTTCAAGCGCACAAGTTAAAAACTACAAAATTTAAGAAAAATGGAAAAATTTGTAAATCTTAAAAAAAAGTAACCAAACTCAGTAAGGGGTGTTCATTTGAACACGTCATCTAGGTAGCTGTGAAATGTCAAAAAGAGAAGGTTGAAAGAACATAAGTCCATTTACTTGAGTATGTCCTCCTTTTATGTCAAAAATGCATAGCTTTCTAGGTGACGTTTTCTAATTCACAGCGTAGGGAGATGCAGAAATTTAAAATAATTCAGTTTTTGTGCCAAAATCGTGCGGAAATTTTAATGTTTTTCTGAAAGTTCTTTTTCGAACTGAATTTTTCTTAACAAAAAAAATTGGTTTTTTGTTGGAAAAGTTTTGTTTTGGACCAAACTTGTATAAAAAAATTAAAAAATCAGACATTATTTAGTAAATACACAGTTTGATTCAAATGTTAAGTTGTTGGAAATTACCAATTTTGAGTCAAAATTTTCTCAAAAAAAAAAGAAAAGTACAATTTTGATCAAAGAAAAAAATTGAAATAACGAAAAGTTGAACAAAACTTTACAAAGAATAATAGAAAATTATGAAAAATTAAAAGCATTAAGACGAAAAAACTTAATGAAAGAAAGAAAGAAAGCTACACGAAAAAAAAAAAACAAGAATGTTTATAGTAGAAAAGGAAGGCAAACAATTCCAAGCAACAGTAAATTTTGTTTCGGTATTTCATTGGTTAGTTAGAGGAGGAAGAAATATCTAAATCGCAGGATATGTTGAAAAAGAGCCGCAGGAATTAGTTGAGGCAATAATTGTAATAGAAAAATGAGTATCTAAAAAGGAAGTTGTCAAGAAACTAGTAATAATAAAGTAAGGAGGCAAGAAAAAACTGAAATCAGTATTATAGAGGAAAAAGTAAAAACCACAAACAATGGTTGGATGGGTTCCCAATACATTACAAAATCCTCCTGAAGCTCTGAGGAGAATGCAAAAGAACATTTTTATTGAGGAAGTTGTTCTAGAAAAGTGATTCAAAAACTAATTATAAAAATAAAAAGGACGTCAAAGAAAAACGAGCTTGTTAGTCATGAGTGATTAGTCTTGAGCTAGTCACCAAATCTTGTAATTTTTTGGCTACTTCTGGTAGCTCTTCAATAGTGTAAATTGCATTATCTTCTACGATAACCGTTATTTGAGTTTATTTGATGTCTTCCTTTAGTCACAATTTTGTTTGCTCCTCTTTGTCAACTTTATTCTTTTTAAAAGTTAGTCTCCTTTTTCCAACCTGCTTCTTAAGTAGGTACTTCGTGTTCAAATACTGTTATTTCCTGAACATCCGCGGATAGCTCTTGAATTGGATATTCTTCACGTTTTTGTTTTTTCAACAAAACTTTACTGTAGTCAGTGGCTCTTTTGCCGCATTCTATACTGTAGTAACAAGTTCGTTTTTTCCTTTGAGGGCCGGTTTTCTTTTATAATTCGTTGTTCATTTACTTTTGGAAAGCAATTCTGGAAAGCGGCCTATTGACTTTGCTCAGGGACTTCCTCAGGTTTATAGTCTAATGACTTGAAACCTCTTCAACTGTCACCCGTTGAGATGGTTTTCTACTTTTTTCTTTATAGTACCAAGTTCAGTTTTTTCCTCTTTACTGCCTTTCTATATATATATATATTTTTTGACAATTTTCTTTTTACGTGCTCATTTTTTTATTTCAATAATTGCCTCTTTCATTCGTTGTGGCAGTTCTTCAACAAGAAAATACCAAAGCAAAATTTGCTGCTGTTTGGAATTGTTTCCTCTTGTCCACTTCCTCTTTTACTGCTAACATTTCTGTCTTCTATTTCTTGTCGCCAATTTTTTCCAAGCTTTTCTGTTTCATTGTTTTTTTTTCACATTTTTCTTTTGTTTTTTTTTCATGATTTGTGTCGTTTCAAGTGTTTTCTTTAATCCCAAATGGATTTTCTTTTTGTTGAGCGATTTTTGACCTAAAATTGGTCTTTTCTATCGACTGAACAATTGGAGTGTAAGGGGCAAAGGGGTGTAAGAGGCGAAGTGTGTAATAAACAGACAACAGCCCAAATGTCAACCAGACATGCGCGTGCGATGACAGTGGTCATCCAGGGCACCCTGCTAGAAGACTGGCGTGGCTCTAGCGGCCGAATGATTCTCGGAATAAGCAATCCCCCATATACTTACCCCAATACCCCCTCTTGAAGAGCTGGTAAATGGTAAGGCCACTCTTTTGGACTGAGACTGAGAAACTGGTCTCAAAGGCGGAGGACCCAAGTAATGGTTGACGGCATAAGGATGCAGAAGGCAACGGGAAAACTGTCACTTAAAGGCTCATATGAGTATCCCACAATATCCAAAATGGCAGTGACAAATTTAAAAAAGGCTCTCAGTCCGGGGCACTCCTTCAGTGGGGGGAGGGTGCGAAACTTTCCCGCTTACACAAAATTTCAAATATACAATAAAGTAACCAATATCGCTACATGAAATGTACGTAGTCTTTTCACAGCTGGAAAATTGGCCAACGTAGACATGGAAATGGATCGGCTACAAATAGAAATTATTGGCCTGAGTAGGTGCCAAGCGATGGCCCGGATCCGGGAAAATGAAAATCTGAAAACAGAATACGGAGTCCTCTACTACTCAGGTAATAACGACCCGAACCATTACAATGGCGTGGCCATGCTCATATCCTTCAGAATTGATAAATCGGTCATAGATTTCCTCCCTATCTTGGAGAGCTTAATGGTTTTGAAGGTCAATACCTCTCATAGAGTAATTGAACATTATACAGGTATATGCTCTGACAAAGGATAAAGAAGAAAACACGGTCGAGGAGTTTTACACCGAATTAGAAGGGATTATGAAATTGTCAAAGAAAGGCGAGATAACAGTCGTTATGGATGATTTTAACGCCAAAGTTGGAGCTAGAGCAGAGGGAAAATGTTCTCGGAAACTTTGGTCTCGGGGAGAGGAACAATAACCTACTAATAAGCAACCTGAACAAACAAATAAAAAAAATTGATTGGGAGAGCTTTAAATTAGAAATTAATGAAAGAATCAAGTTGAATGTACCTATCAAGACAGTAGAACTATTAGAACATGAATCAGGTAAACTTGTTGATGATATTCAGCATGCAGCATGGAGCAATACGCCAGAAATAAAGAGAAAAACAATTGGAGTAAACTATCCTAAGGAAATTCGTTATCTGATTAGAGACAAACGAAAGGCTAGAAAAGAATGGCAGAGTTCCAGAACGAGGGAAAACAAAGTCATACTAAATAACCTGACCCAGCAGCTAAAAAAGAAAGAGAAATTTAGGAAGTTAAAAATGAATCAATCAACAAGTACCTGAGGGAATTAACCAATGATCGGAACTCGGACTATTCGCTCTGGAAAGCCACAAGGAGGTTAAATCGATCAATCAGATCAATGCCACCAATTCGAGAAGAAAATGGCAATTGGGTTAGAGACAACAAAGAAAACGCCGATTTATTTGTCCCATATCTGGAAGGTATATTCCAACCTAACGAAAAGCTAGAGAAAAGTGATCTTGCAAAAAAAACAAGAAATATTAGAAATAGACTTAGTTACACCAACAGAAGTAGCAAAAGTAATAAAAGAAAGAATACCAAACCAATTTGGTTTTCTTAATAAATATTCTACAGTTTACCCAGTGCATCGAATTGCAGATGTCATAGAAAAGTGTCTAGAGGAGAAGAAAATGTGTTCAGCCATATTTCTGGCCGTAGCTCAGGCATTTGACAAAGTTTAGCATGATGGCCTTATCAACAAATTAAACGGATCCTTTCTTTTGCAGTTTACTGAGATATTAAAATCATACCTAAACCACCGAACTTTCAGAGTCAAGCAAGATAACGAGTATTCTGAGTTAAAGTTAAAAAACGCAGGAGTCCCTCAGGGCAGTGCTTTATTTGCTATATACGTGCAATTTTCCAATAACATACCACATAAAACTGGTTACGTTTGCTGATGATTCTGCAGTACTAGCAGTCGGAAACGGACCAAACAGTGGCGGATTCAATTAAATGAAAGTAAATCCATACACGTTAATTTTACAAACCGAAACATAAATCATCTTCCATTTCAAATGAATAATAAAATAATTCCACGCAAACAAAGCGCCAAATACTTGGGACTTAACTTAGATTCCAAGCTTAAATGGAAAGAACATATGAAAATAAAGACTGACCATTTAAAGCTTAAATATAAAAACATATGTTGGTGGTTGGGAAGAAATTCACAGCTATCGATTAGGAATAAAGTACTAGTGCATCAGCAAGTGCCGAAACCGGTATGGACTTATGAACTGCAGTTGTGGGGCTGCACCAGACAAAGCAACTACAACTGCCTTCAAGCATACCAAAAACCGCGTGCTAAGAAACATAATTAACGCTCCTTGGTACGTTCGGAATGTAGATCTTCATCGAGAACTACAGGTGAAGACAGTCAAGGAAGAAATTGCCAGAGCAGCCAGGAGCCATGAAGAAAGGCTCCACAACCATACCAATGTTTAAGCCTTCATCTGCTAGACAACAAGAACCTAGTGAGAAAGCTCAAGAGAATTAGTTCTCCTTTTGAGCTAGTCATGTGCATTGTGAAAAAGCAGAGTACAGTGCCGTTTAGCCACAACAACATAGTGAGCAAGACATATCAAAAACTATGATGGACCGGTGGGATCATCACTAGCCTCTAACTCTAGTAATTTAAGTCAAAAATAGTCTTAAGATTATTTACATTAAAATATTTTAAATAAAAAAAAATTTATATACAAGATCGTTGAGCAGGTTTCATCTTTCAGATATCTAGGAGCACTAGCACGTGATAGTTGCGATTCGACGAAAGAGATACTATCAAGAATCGAACAGGCCAGGAGGACGTTTATCGACATGAAAAACATTTTTTTATTAGGCGTGACCTAAACTTGGGTCTTATAATCCGAGTGCTACGCTGCTACGTGTTCTCCACCCTCCTCCGGAGAATATTACGCATATCCTGGATCGAAAGAGTAAGAAACACCGCAGTTCTTAGTAGAATGCAGAAAAACAAGGAACTGATGCTAACAATCAAAGAGCGCAAACTAAGGTATAGTGGACATAGGTATAATGAGGGGAGATAGATATGAAGTAATTCGGTTGAACATCGAGGGAAAGATTCAGGGGAAGATTTCAATAGGGAGAAGACTGAATTCTTGGCTCAAGGACCTACGCCGATGGCTCAGTAAAACCTCATCCAAAATCTTGAGAGTAGCTGTGTCACGTGTAAATATTGCCAGTTGGATCGCCAACCTTCGAAGGGAGATGGTGCAATGAGAAGAAGAAGAAGAACAATTGGAATGTATACTGATTTGTAATATGTAAAATTTGGCTCAAAACTGTGTTGTTTTTTTAATTAATGATTTTTGATTTTTTAAGTTTTTTTTATTCGATTTTGCCACACAAATAAAACTTTCTTAGGGTATATAAATTTAAAACGTTTTATTTTTTTAATAATTATGTTTGTATTTTCAATAATAGTACACATTTTTCAGCATTCAGTCGATTTTGGTACAGAACTAGTAAAATTTTAAATTTATGCTTCCATCTACCCATTCTGAATTCCTTTTTTTTAATTTTTCTTCTTTTCTCACCCTTTGTAGTTTTCATCTTGTACTTTTGTAGTCTAATTTTTTTAGTTATTGTTCCTTCATTCTTCATATTTCTCTATTCTTATTATTTGTCAGTTTTAACACCGTAAGCTGACAAGGGAATGAAAACCAATTCGCTACAATCTAAACCGCTTAAATTAGCTTGCGTAATTTATAAATTTTCAAGAATATATTTTTTTTAAGTTTAACTGGCTAGCATTGGTTTGACCAAATACCATGAAATTTGGCAAGTGAATACACCTTGGTAAGGCCTTCAAAAGGAGGGTATCAGTCGACTCCTATTTTCAGTCATTATTTCAAAGTCAAAGCCTACCACCCCTTGGGTGTTCAGGCTAAGAGGTTGAAACTGTTCAAAAGTTGTTCCTCCAAAATAGTTGACGTGTTTGAGCGATTTTCGATGTATAGAAACTGCTCAATTTAAAGTTCGGCACAAGCAATTTTTCGTGTCATTTTCAATTAACTGTAACTTTTTAAGCAATGAACTGTTTTAAATACAATTTACACGGTCTGAAACCTCATTTCCTCTAGATTAAGGAAGCGGATAATTTTGAAAAAAAAATCCGACATATCCTTATTATATAGGGTGTGAAACAAAGTGATGCAAAAATTTCAAAATTTTGATGTTCTGCCATTTCGCAATAAGCTATTTTTTCCTTATCGTTTTCAGGTCAGGAGTAAGCCAACATCCATATCCCGGGACATTTTCGCCACATTTTTTATTAAAACACTCTGAAGTTTTATACGATAGCGAAAGGTAAAATGTGTGAAATTCTTGTTGCTGATATTTTTAAATCGTCGTAGTTCGAAAAAGCTGTGAAGACTCTTACTGTGTTTTCCCTAATTTGTTGACACAGTGTCAGTGGATTGTTACTCATTCAAAAAATTAAAAAATAAGTGTCGTTTTTTCTAGTATACGCGCTTTCAAAAAATATGATAACTTTATTGTTGATACTCGTGACTTATATATAATAGCAATATTAAATATAATTACCTTTCTAGAGGTAAAGGGAAATTGAGTGATGCCGTCGCAGATAGCCAATATCAATATCTCTAGACGTTTTTGGTCATTTTTTGTTTTTAATGTATTAGAACTTATACAGAGGGAATCAAAATATTCTTAAAAATTTTGTTAGTATTTTTTTTTAAATCGTCGTAATTCGCGGACAAGTTGACGGATTATTATTTTTTGGATCGACAGCATTATCTAAATATTGTGTCTTAACAAGGGAGCTTTCCAAAGCGGTTACTGAATTACAGGTACGGACTTGACAAAATTAGTATACGGGGTGAATCATAATTGGTGGTCAAAAATTAAATCTCATGGCGGAAATAAAAATAATTATTTATGGAAAAAAGTGCGCTTTATCTAACAGTCAAAACGTACAAAATTTCAATAAAATATCTCTTACGCTTTCGGAATAATCAATACATATGCATTTTGAAATTCTAATTTCAACACCCTGTAACTTTTTAACGAATGGTAGGTAACTTTTAACGATAGGTAACACAATTGTATACAGAACACCCTTAAAATCGACTAAAGAATATGAGATTTCATTTTCGACCACCCATTATGATTCACCCCGTATACTAATTTTGTCAAGTCCTTACCTGTAATTCAGTAACCACTTACGCAAAACTCCTTTGTTGAGAAACAATTTGTAGATAGTGCTGTCGATCCAAAGAATAAAAATAA
Source organism: Taphrorychus bicolor (assembly GCA_951812265.1). NCBI lineage: Eukaryota > Metazoa > Arthropoda > Insecta > Coleoptera > Curculionidae > Taphrorychus > Taphrorychus bicolor. The sequence continues at coordinate 43,660,465 of OX638301.1, read as the reverse complement.
TAATCCGTCAACCTGTCCGCGAATTACGAAGATTTAAAAAAAAATACTAACGAAAATTTTAAGAATATTTTGATTTCCTCTGTATAAGTTCTAATACCTCAAAAGCAAAAAATGACAAAAGGTCTAGAGATATTGATGTTGGCTATCTGCGAGGGCATCACTCAATTTTCCTTTACCTGTAGAAAGGTTATTTTATTTAATATTGCTATTATAAGTCACGAGTATCAACAACAATGGTATCATATTTTTTGAACGCTAGTATACTAGCAAAAACGTCACTTATTTTTACATTTTTTGAATGAGTAATAATCCGGAGACAATTGTTGACGAACAATTGAGGGAAACACAGTAAGATTCTTTACCTCTTTTCCGAACTACGACGATTCAAAAATATCAGCAACAAGAAATTCACACATTTTACGTTTGGCTCTGTATAAAAATTCAGAGTGCTATAATAAAAAATCTGGCGATAAGGTCCCGAGATATGGATGTTGGCTTACTCCTGATCTGGAAACGATAAGCAAAAAATAGCTTATTGCGAAATGGCAGAACATCAAAATTTTTAAATTTTTGCATCACTTGTTTCACACCCTATATAATAAAGATAGCGTCGGTTTTCAAATTATTAATACAGATAATTTTCAAAATTATCCGTTTCCTTAATCTAGAGGAAATGATGTTTCAGACCGTGCAAATTGTACTTAAAACAATTCATTGCTTAAAAAGTTACACCTGAACTTTAAGTTGAGCAGTTTAATTAAATTAAAGAAAAACGGGGTGGAACGTTCAGAATGAATATTCTGAACTCAATAACAACAAGTGGTCAAATTCTTGGGTAATCGGTCCCAATAACAAAAACAATAACCTATCATAGACAAGTATTATCAACGTTAGAGCTTTAAGTGTTTTCAACTGAGAGAGTTCCAAGTACTCTGTAATGGTTGGCATGGGTAATCATGTAATAAAATTATGTAAACTAGAAGGTTTTCTTTTATTTTATAAAGGTCGATTTTAACCTAAAGATACTTAAGCACTAGAATTTTTCAAAGCTAGAAGTAATATTGCATGGAACATATTTTAAAGTGATTTGAAAACAGCTTATTACAGGCAAACTTTCATTTCCTAAGTGATCATAAAATATCAACAGCTACAATGCTATAATATGCGATATTTGCAGATACATTACTTTCTAATAACAAAACTAAATATTTACAAATCATTTATCTAATCAACTTGTTATCTGCGGTAAACATCATCAGTTAATGGCGATTTGATACCGGTAGCTACTGGTCCATAAAACACACGTATTAGGCATGATTGATGTATATTTTTAACCCTTTTTGTATTATCGTTTGTTGTGCTTATTGGAAAATTGTTTTAAACAATTGTGACCTTTAGGGAATGGTTTACCTAGTAATATCTAAAATAAGATTTTTTTTTTAAACAAAAAGTAAGGAGAGAGAGAGAGAGAGAGAGAGAGAAAAGGCTGGGGGGCTCTGGTCTGTTGCTATGCGACGAAGGAATCCGGAAATCGTGTTGGTGAAGTAGAGCGTTTGTTATTTGCTGTGTACTTACTTTTTCTCCTTTTCTCCTATGGCGCCCTCTCCTCTCGAAGGTTGGTGGATACAGCAGCTTGAAAGATTTCTATGGAAGTGCACCCAAACCTTCTTCTGAGGTCTTTCAGCCAGGAGTTCGGGCGTCTACCAATAGATCTTTTTCCCTGAATCTCCCCTTCAATTATTAGTCTCAGCATTTCACACTTGTTGCCTCTCATAATGTGGCCTATGTATAAAGCGTTCCATAAAGTTTTTCCAAAGGCTATTATTTGAATGACCCCTATATAATTTTTGAACTGTGTCAATGTTAATGGTTATGTTATAAAAACCGTGAAGGAAAGATTCCGCCAAAAACGCGACATATTAGTTATCCATAAACTGATTTGCCAAAAATGTGATTGACAAGATTTTAACCAATAAATTAAAAGCAGGTGTAGGCCAATAGCAACTTCTCCACAAGTTGTTACGACGGTTTAATGTAGTTTTACTTGAATATCTGTCATCAGTTTGACTTTGCGTAAATCAAATTAATTGTTGCTCGCATTATATTAAAAAAAGTTTTTATCAATTTATAAACTTTCTCAAAATCACTCAGTATCCGAAGTGCAGATAAACACTGTTCCTTGTCAAATTTTGAGGGCGGTATGAATGCATTTTATGTTCTTATGTGCACCTTGTTTGATAGCATTAGTATCTTCCTTTTTGTAGTTTTCTACAGTGAAGAACTGTTAACGTTTTGTAAAAGAGCTCATATACAGTGAGTAGATAACTGCAAAGATACTTTTAATAGAAAGATTTTATGGTTCCAGGAATAAGAGCCATTTACGTAAGACATTTTAGTGGTTCTGTGTTAACAAACCTTCTCTTAATATATATTATGTTGCACAGGGTGAGCAGAACTCGATGTCCCAGCTCTAGTCTAAAAAAAGTTGTATAACTACGATTTGTGGTAAGTTCTGGCAACAACATTTTTTGTAATGGCAGCATTTTATAACCTTTAAATTATGGCGATATAACCTATAAAACTTACATAGTTCAAATATTATACGAGGGGCAATCTGTCAAATTTCCATGACCTACTTTTCCGAAAAATATAATGAAAAGCTTTATATGTAGTTCTTCTGTGTCGTTTGGGTATCTGATATTGGTGATACATACTGCATTTATTTTGAATAGAGACATAGGAGGTATCTATGACTTCCGCTAAAACTTCTTTGAAAAATGCTTCCGATTAGATGTGTTGCCTACGCATACAAATTATGCCCAAATACCTTATTCAGCATTATGTCATTAGAAGATAAGAAAAATTATATTAAATAGTAAAATTACCCAACTGCCCTTGCAAGTAAATACTTCTTATACCGATTTTTAAAAGATGAGACACCGCAATTCTTTACTTCAAGAGGAAGTATAATACGTTCCAGTTTTTTTTTGCATCTCGTTAGCCTTGGAAATTTGACGTATTTCACCCAGTATATAAAACGGACACTGACAGTGATTGATAAATGGGTTTAAGGTTATGGATATTATTTACTCTTAAGCCTACATAGATGCCAGACTCTTCCAGTTATTCCAGATGTTAAGGCAACTAATTTATTCATAGTTATTAACTCTTGCGATAACTAATTTATGTGATTTTAATGGTTAATTTAATTATTGAACTTTGACGGTTATTAGCAATAAATGGATATAACAGACTTTTCTTCACTTTTCGCTACTTTTCATTCAATTCCAAAACTCTAAGCTTATTGTCATTCATCATCATATAATATACACTAAGGTAATAAAATTCGTGAGCCTATTGCTTTTTACGTATATTGAGCGTTCCGAAAAGTGAATTTTTACAGTTTTACAATTTATCATGAGGTATCAGCATTATTTACATAATATAGCTATATTATGTTCAACAGTAACATTCTGAGAAAAAGAGAAAAAAATAAAGAAACTACGATAATTTATTCTATAATTATTATTGTAAGTAGTAAACCAATGATTAAATCAGCAGTTATTTCCTATAGTGATACATTTTAGTCTTCTTTATTCAGTTCATCAAAATTGTTAGTTTTTTTTACGACCTTAACCTATTACTGGTGTCTCATGGTCTGCTTCATCGTTGTCGAGGGCTTGTTCTTATATAATGTTTTGTAGAGTTCCAGTAGGTACTTACCTAAAAATAAATAACGTGTAAAAGTATATTGAAAACCCATCTATTTAATACTTGAGATTCCATAATTTTCTTTGTTCATCTTAAACTGGAAGGCCTACTAAATATTTTTATCTGTACCAAAGTAACCAGAATATACCCTATCCTTCTCACATTTGGTAGAGTAGTTTTTGGAACCCTATACAATTTGTTATTTGCAAAACTAAGGTTCCAGTATATAATATCGCAGTGGAACTGAGTGAACGTGATAATGTCTTTTGTAAACCCAAGCGAAATATATACTCGTATATGAAAAATTAGACTTTTGCAAAATAATTAATGAGTACCTGATAATAAGTAATTTGCTTACAGGTCGTGTTTTTGCTGTTAGTATTAGTAGCCTTCTTATTCCAGGAAATATTCTGGAAATGACTCGCTTTGCAGCGTTTCATCGCGGGTCAGGAAACTTTCAGCTTTTCTGGATGAGCATCTACTACCACTTAAAATGTCTTCTTCTATAATTTTTCCTTTTCGCCTGGCGCACTTTTTGTAATGTTTCCGTCTCAAGGTTTCAAGCCTGACATTCAGCTCTTCAATAGGTGGCAGCTGGAAGATGAATTCGTGCGAGGGCCGAGGAGCGGAGTTAACTGACATGTGAACTGTAGAACTGTCGGGTAGCCATTTTTGTGTGTCGGGGGTGCTGGTATCTATCTAGGTGATTTTGCTTTGCATATCCTGGTTAATAAAATTATTATTATTGCATTTCTCTATCCCATATTAAGTAAAACTACAAAAGCGATTAACTATAGTACATACTACTTTTATACTTAAATCATTATTAACAGCTTATGAATGAAGACATTTAGTAGTATTTCCAGTCCTCAACTAGGTCCTAGAGCCAATACAAGAATAGTAATTTACGCCACAAGTCCAGTAGGTGACTTGTTACAGTACGAGATTTTTACGGACGAGGCGACGTCAGGAGCCGAGTCTGGAAAGTTATACGAGTACTGTAACAACACCTAATGGACGTGTATCGTACAACATTTCATTTCATACTGTTTTTATAATTTAGAAATTAAAAAAAGAAATTAAAAATAACCACTCAAAAAATGACCACGTAAGAATTAAGTTTAGTGACATTTGGCGTTGTCTGTATTATTGTCACTGTCAAAATTAATAATTCGGGGGCTATAGCATAATGATTTAAAGTTACGCTATTTATCCAAATTAAACTTTTGAAAATATGTAGGCACTAGTTGTAAAACTTTATTAATCGCAAATTATTTGTTATTAAAATTATTACTACATACGAGTAATAGATGTTTCTCAAATTCCTTCGAGAAGTCTTTCCTTAATGGGGAAGATGATGGAGTCGTCAGCATTAAAACATCAATAATGTGCTTATGTTTCTTCAACTTTTACAAATATATGTAGTACTTTGAAATAAGTCGGTTCGGTTGGGCATTGGAGAGATTTTTAAATTTCACTGAATAACTTAGAAGCGCGTCATCAGGAAATGATGGGTGATTTGATGAACACTTTTTTATAAATAATCGAATTTTCTTGTCGATTATTTTCGGCATTTTGGAATTCTTTTACTCTTTAATCCACTTAAAATGTTGATGAACGTATTGAAAATTGACAACGACGCAACTTCAATTTTACAAAATCTTAAAGCTTATTGAAGACAATTGCGACTAAAAATACCAGTTAGTAATTAGTTTGACTGTATTGATTAAAAAAAAACATGTCAAGGGATCTTTGACGATTTTAGTTCATCACCTTCCAATTCTGTATTTACTATATCTGTTTTGACGACAAGTAAATGACAATTGCCGTCGATGTTATACAGGGTAACTTCCATGGCAATGTAAGATGCAGAGAATAATGGAATATGGTATCCATTATAACATTTGACTGCGTTGTACGGAAAACTACGCTGAAACATGGCGCTTCCATGCCTAGGTAATGTCAAACTGTAGAAATTACGAACACTTCTCTTATAGACATCCGTTCTAAACACCAATTGGTCTCGAATAGAGGAGATAGGGACTGGACCCCGGATTTGTTTCATCAAAAACGTACAGAAATGCAAATTTCTTCTCTCATTAATTGCGAAAATAAATGCGAAACGTGGTCAAACTTTTTCAAGCCAAAAATGAACCTAACACATTGATTTTGAATTCTCTGGATTCTGTCATTCGCTTCCGAGTCCAGGCAAAAACCGTATACAATATCGCAATAGTTAAATTTAGATAAAACAAGCGACAAGCATAATTTTTTTCTCAGGTTTTTACCTAAAAAATGTCTACTACTATATAACAACTTTAAAGCAAAAAATGCTTTCTGTACTAACTTCATAGAGTGACTTCTAAACCTAAGTTCAGTGTCGATAAGTAATCCCAAATTTTTAGCGGCTTCTACATACTGTAAAGGCTCATCATATATGCAGATGTTCAATGAGTCTCGAAGCTCCTGCCTCACATGTTTCCGACCAAAAATCAAAACTGATGACTTACGAGGATTAAGATTTAAGTTATGTTTACTACAGATGTTACTGAGATTTTTCAAATCAAGATTAATTATACGTTCAGTGTCCATCTGATTTAAACGAGCAGTACAATTGAGTATCATCAGCAAAAGCCTGGACGCGACACAATTTCAACGATGTTAATATATCAGAAATGTAAATAATAAAAAGCAATGGTCCTAAAATGGAACCCTGCGGAACTCCGGAGGAGCATGCAGACTTCGGCGCATTCTGCAGAATAGCCTTGATAAAGATGTAAATAAACGTCGAAACGTCGGCAATTTCTACGTAAAGTAGAAGTTTTTTATTCACTGTCCTCACCCCGCTATACCATTTTCCATCTATTAATTAAGCTGACCGATGTGTTATATCCTTTACGAAAACCACACTGGCTGTCCGGCAGTATATTAATTTTTATACAAAGGTCATAGAGCTGATCAAACATAATTCTTTCAAAGATTTTAGGAACGGCAGGCAAAATACTAATTACTCGACACCAATGCATGCATTTTTTTTAGCTTGTTGCTGGAAAGAGAAATTACAGTCCTTTTTAAAAGTATTATTCTGATAAAACTGTATGCGGACTGTGCAATCACCCGGTTGATGAAAATATTGTGCAAAAAACCTATTGATTTCCATAGGGTTACTTTTAGGTATAGGGATATTATTAGGAGTATGGACGCTCAGATCCTTAATTGCGGTCCAAGTTTTTTTTATATTTTTTTCCGATCTAATATTATCAAGATATGTCTTGATCTTCGCCCTTCGAACTGCCGACAACGCGTTATTCCTTAACCGCTTATAATTTGCCCAGTCCTCCGCTAGCTTAGTCCTTTTAAATTTGTTAAATTGACATAGTGTCAGATGTTCTTCCGTCTATTGTTATTTCGGCGACCTGGATCCAGTAGATATTTACTATCAATGTAATATCTCTTTTGTCAATCCCGGTTACGGATAATATTTCTACCATCTTTTGAAGCTTGACGCGGTCGAATGCCTTTCGATAGTCAATAAAACAAGCATAATCATCTATTATCATATCTTTGCATCTCTGTGCTAAAACATTTAAGGAGAAGAAGGCTTCTCGAGTGCCTACTCCATTCTGGAATCAAAATTGAGTGTCGCTTAATGGTTCTTCGCATTTCTTGTATATTCGAGTGTGCATTATTCTCAGAAATTCTTTAAGAATATGTGCCATTAGACGATCATGAGATAGTCGTCGCATTGTGATGCGTTTGTTTTCTTCGGGATCGTTATAAAAGTAGACTTGAACCAGCTGGAAGGGATCTTTCTGGTTTTGTATGTGGTATTGAAAAGTTCTAGCAAAAGATCCAGTCCTTTGCCTTCTTGGCTAGCAATTGTTTCAAGTACTTCCATATGTACCTTGTCCGCTCCTGTAGCCTTTCTGTTTTTCTGAGTTTTCAGCGTGTGGATGACCGCACTTTTTCTAATGGCTGGTCCGCCATGTTCAGTTACTACCTGGGAACCTCATGTCTGTTGGTATCAAAAAGCTCCTCTAAGTAGCTCTTTTTAGTTTCTCTCCTTCTTTTTAATTTCTCCTCGATACCAGTTATGATTTCATTATTTGTATCTCTGAAAATTCCTATTTGGCGTTTTCTTCCTACCTCAGCTACCTCCCTAACTTCCTTGTGCACATTAAACGAGTCATGTTTCTGTTGCAGTTCTTCGATCTCTGTATTTCTCTCTGTGGGTTTGGCCATCCTCTCTGTCATAAGTTCTAAAATTTAATCCGTTATCAATTCCATCTTCTTAATGTTTTCCTTAAAACTGATTTCCTGTTCTTGAATTTTTATTATTGCGTCTTTCATCTGCCCCTATGTGGTCTCTGTGTCCGGTTGCATTCTTGAGTCTATCTCCTTCAGTTCTTCTTCCAGTTTCGTCGCTATTTCTTCATAAGTTTCCGGGTCATCAGTTTTTCTATATCTACTTGATAATTTGTGGTTTCGCGTTTCACTTTCTTGAGGCGCTTCATTCTGAAATCCATGACTACCGGAATATAGTCGCTGTTAACATCTGTTTCGGGATAGTTTTTTACCGATTTACATACTTTTTTTAGCTTGAGACGTATCAATATATAATCTTTTTGATTCCGCACTATTATGCCTTGATAGTCTGCAGGCGAGTCTAGGATGTTGTTTCAAAAAGGTGTCGGAAAAAAATTTACTTATTAATCGTAGATAAAAAAAGTAAAATAGATATTTCTAAATAAAAAGGTTTTATAACTAAGAAAGCTTTAATATAAATAAAATAATAACTAAGGAAACTACGGGGTGTTCATTATAACAGTTCATCTAGTTGGCTGTGAAATATCAAAAGAAAAGGCTGGAGAAACAAAAGTCCATTTATTTTGATTATGTCATCCTTTTCTGTCAAAATTTCATAGCCTGCTAGATGAAGTTTTATAATGAGAACCCCGTATTGTTAAGAAGAGAAACACGTAGATAAACTGAATTCAATAGAGCGGAGAGATGAATACTAATCTTAACAACACATACAGTTAATAAATGAGGAGTTAATATAGGATTTAACCAAAGTCACTTCCTCTTACGCCCCCCCCCCCTACCTTTTTTTTTTCGCCCTCTCCCTCTCTCTCTTTTCCATTGTCATATAAACTAATAATCAATTGAAACGATACACCCCCTATTTTGAATGAACTTCAAAACTGTCTATCTCTGAAGACACTCAACCGATTTTCGTTGCGGATGCCATTTTGGTAAGATCCATGTATAGACTGCTTTAAGTGGCTATGCACTCGGTTATATGTTTTGCAGGTTTCCTACTACAGGGATCAACAAAACTTGATGCATTTTTGTAAAACTTTTTGAGCATATAACTTTGCGGAAAAAAAATTCAGAACATTTTTTGCTGCGGCAGTATGTGGAGACGCGTCATATCTTGCGACATATTTGGTGTTTTTTGGCTATTTTGCCTGGTTCCATAGATATTTAGTTTTTTCTATAAAAGAGGTATCATTTAAGACTGGGGCTCTAATTTGCCTCATAATACAAATATTGACAAAAATTTCATATTCAATATAAAGACTATGCATAGGGCAAGCTAGACATATAGGCGTAATGGCTATAAAGTTAGACCCATCTTCAGTGGCGAACAGAAAGTAAAATTTTTTCAAATTGAATTTCGAATTGATAATCGAACGTCCACAATTAAGTGATGTGGAACAAAATGTATGGATAATTTTGGAATTCCGCTGCCTGATTATTGCAGCTATTAATGATGCCTCGGGATCTTTTTCTGTCCTTCGTTATATCTTCATTAATTTAAAAAAAATAGGTATTTTATATTATATAAAAGTGTAACATTTCAAGACCATAAGAAAAATAAATCTCCTATTCAATGAGCATCAGAAAAATTTAGAATTGTACGTGGTCATGTGTGAACCAGAGCTGTGCCTAATTGTTTAGATGTACAGGGTGAGCCACAAAACTGACACTAATCCTCATTTTTTTAATCCTAACATTCTGAATTTTGACTGAATGAAACTGACCTTCGAAAATTGTTTGTGTTAATAGAAACAGAGCGAATTAACCGATAGTCGCAATTTTTAATTTAAATATGTTCAGAAAGTACGGCTAATCTGAAGAAGTACATATAACAAGATGTCACACGTAAAGATGAATAACATGAGGGCCTTGAAAACACTAAAAGATACTAAATTGAATAAATACGAAAAGCCTAGAACAATCTGATGGTCAAAGCAATGTCCACTCTTTTAGAGGTATAGTTGTAATATCATAAAATTTTAATCAGAGAAAAATTATGTTAAAAATAACAAAGCAACAAAATTAACAGATTATTAAAAATATGGAAACAATAATAAAAAACATTTTTTTGTTAAATGGTAATTTTGGATGAATGATTCGGATGACGATGACGATCGGATGTGTTTGTGGCTCTATATTTTTTAGTACCTTATTGCAGCAGCACGAACTTGCAACACTGCAACTACTAAAGTGTCTGAAAATGCAAATTTGTACAAATGTTTGTTAGAATTGAAGCTAAAATCGGCTTTAACATGGCCGGCATTGTCTAAACATGCAAATTTTTTTATTTTTGGAGATTTTTTTTTTTTATCAAAATATGCGAAATGTGACCAAAAATGCTATGACGCTGACTATTAAAAAGGATTTCGTGTCTTTCGAGAATGTGAGGTTAGGATTATTATCGAAACTCGATAAAAGAAACTACTCAACTCATGTAAAAATTAAAATTTTCATGTAAGTCGTTTAAAAATACAAATTTCGATTTTGTGCAAATACTCGAGGGAGGACTAAACTACAAATCGTTTAAAACTTACACAAAGTGTATGAAAATGCAAATTTTTAGAATTTTTTGTTGGAAGTAAATCTAAAATCGGATTAAAGACGACCTACATGGTCTAAACATGCAAAGTTTTTGTTTTTGGAGAAATTAATTTTTTTTATCAAAATAAGTGAAATGTAACCAAAATCACTTCAAAATAAATATTTCGTGTTTTTCGAAAATGTCGGGTTATAATTAGTATCAATACTCGATAAAAAATGACTCAACATGGGTACAAATGAGAAAATTTTTAATTAATGCGTAAATTCAGATTCTGACCAAAATCGGTTGAAATTACTCAAATCGTTCAAAAATGCAATTTTGGATTTTGTGCAAATACTCAAGTGAGGACTAGACTATAAATCGTTGTAAACTTACAACATAAAGCACCCGAAATGCAAATTTGTAAAAATGTTTGTTAAAATTAAAGCTAAAATTTTTTGCAGAAAATTCAATTTTTGGAACAAAATCAGGCTCATTCCAACTTCATGTTTTTGACAAAGTATGTTTTTGGTCTAAAATGAGTGAAATTTGACTTAAAAAGTTTCAAAATTAAAATTTGGTGTTTTTTACTGTCTTTGATCGGAATGACGTAATAAGACTGAAATTATTCCCACGTTTTAAGGGTGCCTAAAATTCAACCTCCGAAGGGGGATATCTCTCAAACTATTGAACCTACGGGACTTTCTTTGGTAAGAAGTGAAAGAGGACATAAAAAAGCAAGAAACCGTTGGATTCAACCTTCAGATTAGCCGTACTTTCTGAACATATACAAATTAAAATTTGCGACTATCGATTAATTCGCTCTGTCTCTATTAACACAAACAATTTTCGAAGTTCAGTTTCCTTCAGTCAAAATTCAGAATGTAAGGATTAAAGATTTAAAGAACTAAAAGAAAAAATGAGGATTAATGTCAGTTTTGTGGCTTACCCTGTACATCTAAACTATTAGGCGTAGCTCTCATATTAGGCATAGTCCAATTCCTAATTTTTCTAATGCTTGTGGAATAGGAGATTTGTTTTTCTTATGGTCTTGAAATGTTACACTTGCAGAAAAGCCTCCTTTTTTTTTAAACTAATGAAGATATAAAGAAAGACAGAAAAAGGTATCAGGTAATAGCTGCAATAATCAGGCAGCGGAATTCCAAAATTATCCATACATTTTGTTCCACATCACTTAATTGTGAACATTCGATTATCACTTGGATATTTCAAAAAATTTTAGTTTCTGTTCGCCACTAGTAGACGTTTGACACGCCGTAGACGTGTCAAACTTTGTAGCCACTACGCCTATACGTCTAGCTCGCCCTATGCACAGTCTTTATACTCCATATGAAATTTTTATCAATATTTGTATTATGGGGCAAATCGAAAACCCAGTGTTAAATGATACCTCTTTCATAGAAAAAAACAAATATCTATGGAACCAAGCAAAATATCCAAAAAACACCAAATATATCCTGAGGTATGACGCGTCTTCATATACTCCCGTAGCAAACAATGTTCTGAATTTTTCTCCGCAAAATTATCTGCTAAAAAAGTTTTTACAAAAATGCAAAAAGTTTTGTTGAACTCTGTATTAGGAAACCTGCAAAATACATTACCGAGTACATAGCCACTTAAAGCAGACTATACATGGATCTTATCAAAATGACATCTCCAAAGAAAATCGGTTGTGTGGCTTCAGAGACAGACAGTTTTAAATTTCATTCAAAAATTGGGGTGTATCGTTTCAATTCATTCTTAGTTTATATGTCAACGTGCAATATGTGTCAAATACACATATTAATAACAGAAATTCGCATATACTTCGACAAACATAGGGGCATATAGTATATTTGCGCTACTGCAAATGGCTTAAAGTACGTAACAATGAAAACTATAATTCTGAACCATTAGCTTTTTGAGCTTAGTGCCCATGAAGACTTTTGTTCCACACACCAATGACTTCTTGAATCCTAAGTTTCATCTACTTTGACCGATAGCTATTTCCCATACAAAAAATGCGGGGTCATTTGATGGTTTTACGGGGTGCTCGAAAACTATCAAATATAGTGCGATGCTGGGCGTAGGACCATCCATGGTGTAGTAACCTTCACAGCTGCCCTCTTTCTTGAACCATAGGATTGGATTCTGGAGAATTCCAGAGTCGCAGGATGATTTTGAAAAGTGAGAGACGAATCCTAATATCTCTTCTGTTTTCTTTTTAAAACATATGCTTTTTGAACAATAATCAAATATAATTTTTATTGAACACCCTTTATATTGGTACCGATTTAGAATAAGTTAGAAATTAGGTATAATTCAAAGTGCTTTCCGGGCTTTGAAGCTGGTCCAATGGCATTTCTTCCTGACTTTTCGTCTACAGTTGCGGCAGACATTATAAAAAGTGATGAGTCAATGGCCGAAGTGATCTCCCGTGCTTCCCGACATTGACTGGTCGACTGTGGTGAGCTCCGTGATATTTATTCCCCCGCCGTCGCGCTGCCGTAGAGGGACTGGGGTGGGGTAGTGTTGGCGCGGGGTTATGGCGCACTTGAAGTAGGTCGTAGAACTCGCTTCCAGTCTGCATTTAGAAACGTAATTTTTTCCTTCCTGTTGAAATTGTTGTCGTGTTTAAATATCTTAATGGCCTCTCTCGTTAGTCGCGAATAGAAACGCTGGAATTGATTTAAGATATTCACCTTGTTGAAAAGGATGTCGGGACCTTCGGAGAAGCTCTGCTACTGCTGACTTTAGGCTCGGTGTTGTTTGGCCCTTCACAATGGTACGCATTAAGGAAGCCATGAAACATATTAACCAGGAATTTTCACAAAACAATGCCAAGTTGTTGCAACACTGCCTAGCTACTATATGTTTTCAATGGAGGAAGATTTCTACGAAAAAACTGAAACGTTTACAACGGCAAAGAAGAGACCAAAGTGCTGGTTTTGATACGTGGACGACACCTTTTTTATTTGGAGCCATGGCGAGGGCCAACTTCAAAGTTTCCTCTCACACCTCAACTCTATCAACCCAAAAATTCAATTCACTATGGAGATAGAAGAGGAAGGACGCATACCGTTTTTGGATGTATTGGTATCAAGGAGGCCGAGTGGGAAGCTTGCGCACATCGTTTATAGAAAACACACTGACCGATACCTCAATAGCGGATCAAATCATCACCCCAGACAGAAAATAGGAGTCATAAAGACTCTCTGTGAAAGCGAAAAGAGTTTGTGAGCCGGCTGAATTGGAACGGGAAATGAAGCATATGTAAAGAGGCTTTGGTGGGAATGGATACAGCAAGCACGAGTTCGGTAGGGCCGTCCGTCCAGGGAAGGTAGAGCACCAGGAAGGAACAACGGGAGAATATGAATAAAAGCGCGGATGGACTAGTGTAGTAAGCATCCACAAGTAACCGACAGGATCGGCAGGCTTCTGGAGAAGCACAATGTTAAAGCTGTCTTTAATCCCACTCGTGCAATGCAACAGAGCTTGAGATCGGCCAAAAACCAGAGATCCCCTATCGGCAATCTGAGTTTGCCGAGTTCTATGCAGCTTTGGCTCTGCCTACATTGGCACCACAAAACGCACTGTCAACACGAGTATTACCGAACACAAGAGGAGTTGCGGTCCGGGACAAACACAAAAGTCAGCCATAGCAGAGCACGCTCTCTCCGAAGGTCACGACGTCCTTTTCAACGAGGTGGATATCTTATATCAATCGCATTGTTTCTATCCGAGACTAACAAGAAAGGCCATTGAGATATTTAAACAACACAAAACTTTCAACAGGAAGGAGGAAATTACGACTCGAAATGCAAACTGGAAGCGAGTTCTCAGACATACTTCAAGTAGGCCGAAACCCCACGCCACCACTACCCCCACTCCAGTCCCTCCACTGCAACGCGACGGTGTCGGAATAAATACTACGGAGCTCACGACTGGCCACAGTCGAATCAGTCAATGTTGAACAGCACGGGAGATCACTTCGCCCATTGCCTCATCGCCTTTGATAATGTCTGCCGCAGTTGTAGACGAAACGTAAGAAAGACATTCCATCGGGCCACTACTTCAAAGCCCGGAAAACACATTAGATTGTACATTGACTGGCCGTGGAAACCTTCACAGTCTTATAAGTAGGAAATTGCTTTTTACAAATATATGATACTACAAAGAGTATTTCAATTATGATAATTACTTTCTATTTTTAGATCTCTTAATCCATGATTAAACCAGCATAGCGACTGGAAAAATGAAATGTTAAAACTTTCAATTTAATAAGCCTGAAGTCCAATGCTTAAGTGTCAGTTAATGTCAATTATTTCTATTACAGTTAATTATTATTTTTATCTTCTTTAAAGTTCGTCAAATCAAGTTGCCCCAGTTGCGGCAAAATATTATCTAAGATTTCTAGATGCATTTAACGGTGCTTCTTAAATTTATTAGACTCTTTTGGAATTCATTATGAAGCAAGTTATACTGAAACAAAATCGACCTTGTTGTTTCCTGGGAAAAACAATAAATTAGTTTCCCATCTAAACAATATCTTTTCAAAATTCCTACATTTTGTAATATGGTCTTCATCAGACTAAACTGTTGAGATGTATGTACAGAGCACAAGCAGGCGACATCCATCAGCGTGTTTTAGATCCAACACTGCATGGCAGATGGCTCTCGGTTCGAGAAGCAGCCCCTAACCGAGAACCATATGCCATGCAGTGTTGGATCTAAAACACGCTGATGGATGTCGCCTGCTTGTGCTCTGTACAAACATCTCACCGGTACTCGGTACGTTTCCGGCTTTAAATTAGCCGAATAATAGTTCATCAATTTGTCGACCAGCCAAAGCTATGCTGATGAGGGGTAGACCCCGAAACTGGTACGCAGATGGGTTGCTCGACAAATTGATGACTACCTACGCTCTCTTTTTAGACTAAACTGTTGTTTTCGATGAACATGTCTATTATTATTTTTTTTTTCATGTACTACTGATGGAACTGTAGTTATCGCTCTGCATAGGCAGGATGTAAATGATAGACAAATTTTAGTTTTGTAGGGTAGGGTTCAAACTTACGTACGTACTTACGTACGTAAAAAACGTATTTTTTTTTGTATTTGATATGATTCTGGCTGGCTAATAGTGACAGACAGGACATTAATTTCTTTAACTTCGTTTTCTTTGTTGTGGCGTTTTCCTTTTAAGAAAGAAAATCTACACTTGCACTCCTTTCATGCTTCTATACCACACCTGGTACAGTACCTTTTTACTTCCTAAGAAGCTATCAATCATTGGGTCATGGTGCCCTCTTAAGGTATTCAGGGAAGCAGGTTTCTCGGGTAATCGGTCTGGGCATCGAAGAATGAAACTCTTTAGCTAGCAAGTTTTCGGCAATATTTCATTGCCTTCGTCAGGGCTACAAAAACTATGGCTCAGGGCCAAATCACTAGACAGTAAATTTACCTCCTACTGCTATATTGTTTTTCCGATATCGGGTCATCACAATTTTGCATCCGAGGTATCCTTTCCCCCCCCCCCCCCCAGTTTATTTAGAATGTAAAATCTCAATGTCACAAAGCACGTAGAAAAACAGATGAAACTAGTCAATTATTAAAAATGTTAACATAATTGAAAACCAGGGGCCGTGAGTAGAGAGTTTGTGGGAGACCCTCCTCCTCCCAATCTCACTCCTCCTCCGAAAACCTATGAGAGAGCAAACTCCTCCTCCGTTTGATACATAAACATCGCCCCACCACTAACACTGCATGATACTTATACGAGCGTTTAAGTTCGAAGATTAGTTGGTTTACAAGGTATAAGCAGACAGATATTAGTAAAATAAGTATGAGTGAATTAGTTCAGTTAACACCAATAGTTGAAGAAGATGAACCCATGAGCCCACAACTGAATTAACGGAATTGACACCATTAATTGACTTACCAAATAATGAGTTAATTGATTTGAGCTATGAAGACATAGACAGTGTTTTGTCTACAATTGGTCCAAGTGTAGACTTATCAACACCTAGTCATTTTATCAATTTGATCACTGCAGATATGAGCATCTTTTCCTCTCCGCATTATCCAAGTGAGGAAGACAGAATCGATTTTGAAATGGAATGTGCAACTAAGGAACAAGAAAATGAAGAAGAAATAGTTACTTGTATTATTTGTTTCGAAGAAGTGAATGAGGTCTGTCACCCAAATAGTTGTAATCATAAATTTTGTTTGCAATGTATTATAAGATGGACAGATAAATGCTGTTTGTCATCATTGAAGTCAAAAAAATGTCCATATTGTCGTCAAAGTTATTCTTATTTAATTGAAACTTCAAAAGATGTAATAAGACATCATAATATTTTCACAATGAGAAAAAATTAATAGTTTTAAGAAGTTGTGTAGTTTAAGAAAATTGGGAAATAAAAATATTACATACAACATTTCAAATCGATACTATTATATTCTAGGGCTCGTTTGTAGTGACAATTAACAAATTGAAAGGTCCCACCATATGGACCAATAGCGTGGTTTTCATTGCATAAGAAACACAAGGCATACGTACCCCCAAACACTGAGGTTATTTGCGCATATGATTGAAATACGCAAAAGCTTTTTCTTTCATACCACAATTGGTTCACTTCCTGAAGTGACAAATCACTCACTCTCACTTCACCCACGTCTGCAATTTCTGATTGAATGTCCACACCTATTCCTTCATCTTCACTTTCCTTCTCCTCAGAAGTTTCCACCATTAAGTTCAAGTCTATATTTTGCAAAGCGAACTCACGTTTTTCCAAGTCGTTGTTATCTCGCCTGTATTCCACAATTTCTTGATGATCAATAGAATCAAACCGTTCTAAACGTTGTACAGCACCGGGTACGTCTACAACTTCACCACTGACTTCACTTTCAAATTCCAGGAAATAGTAGTTCTGCATCGTTTGGCAAAAGTAATACCGGCTAATGGAATACTTAAAAACGGGTCAAAAGCAACTAGCACTAACGTTGAACTGGCGGATCAAATGGAATACTTTTTAAAATTTAAGAGTCAAGAGCAACTTTCTACTTGTTTTAGAAATATACTGAGTACAGAGGTGCATCAGGCATTGAAATATATAATAATCGACCGCCGCTCCCTAACCAGTGGGCAAAGTAAAAACAGGTTTTATTTTAAAGTATGCAAAAAAAATTTTCACGCTCGATAGCACTGCGGAATCGCATTTTGACTTCAATGATGACAAACAGCATTTATCTGTCCATCTTATAATACATTGCAAACAAAATTTATGATTACAACTATTTGGGTGGCAGACCTCCTCATTCACTTCTTCGAAACAAATAATACAAGTAACTATTTCTTCTTCATTTTCTTGTTCCTTAGTTGCGCATTCCATTTCAAAATCGATTCTGTCTTCCTCACTTGGATAAGGCGGAGAGGAAAAGATGCTCATATCTGCAGTGATCAAATTGATAAAATGACTAGGTCTTGATAAGTCTACACTTGGATCAATTGTAGACAAAACACTGTCTATGTCTTCATAGCTCAAATCAATTAAGTCATTATTTGGTAAGTCAATTAATGGTGTCAATTCCGTTAATTCAGCTGTGGGCTCTATGGGTTCATCTTCTTCAACTATTGGTGTTAACTGAACTAATTCACTCATACTTATTTTACTAATATCTGTCTGCTTATACTTTGTAAACCAAACTAATCTTCGAACTTAAACGCTCGTATAAGTATCATGCAGTGTTAGTGGTGGGGCGATGGTTACGTATCGGACGGAGGAGGAGTTTGCTCTCTCATAGGTTTTCGGAGGAGGAGTTTGCTCTCTCATAGGTTTTCGGAGGAGGAGTGAGATTGGGAGGAGGAGGGTCTCCCACAAACTCTCTACTGCCGTGCTAATAGGTTTAGTGTTATTCTTATTATAAATGAAACCGGCTGTCAAAGATTCAATGGAGTTAGCGTGAGAAAATGAGACAGGAAAATTGTTATCATTCGCTAATACTTCAACCATCCTAATCAAATCACACTGAATCCGCGACTTAAGAGGAAAAATTCTTGTATTGTCCCGTATCAAGAAAGTGCAGAAAGAGTGCACTACCAGCCTCGGAGAGTCTGCAAGCACTGCGATGGAAAGCCGGCCTATTTTGCAACATTTTGGACGTCTGACCAATGTAAATCTCTGGACACGTTCCACAGGTTATGATGCTATAAGCTAACTCTACGGATTTTAGTTTGTCATATTTGTCCTTTAATCTGGTGTTTACATTTCCCACAGTTAAGTGATTTTTAGATGCTAAGTCTATGTCGGGTGCATTGTGAAAGAGATTTTTGACTTTGCTATATATCTTTTTGATGTATGGAAAAGAGAAACATTTTGACTTTAGTAGTTGTTGATGTACCAGTGGCAGGCACCATATCACTCGTCCATGTTTGTAAAATGTTCATAAAAAAGTGTAACAAGGAATCTTCTTCAGCCAACAATATGCCACGATTCAGGTTGTTCTCATTTACAGGGGAGTGTGGAGTGTTAAGGAGAAGCCTATTGATTAGATTGAGGGTATAAGAGTTATCTAATAGAATGTGTTTCTGGCGTTGAAGATCTTGGAACCTAAAAGACTGGCGTAAAATTTTATCTATTTTGTTTTTTTAAGTCTAAAATTAAGTTTGTTTTTTTGTTTTTTGGTTGTAGCTTGAATAAAAGTTTAAGTAACGTCCTGAGTTGGTCGGTTTTTTATACCAATCCAAAATTATTTTTTGTGTGTTTAAGGTTTTCAGTTATAAAATAAATTTCAAAACTCAGTATTCTCAGTAACTTTACTGAGAATAGTGGGAAATGCATTTCCCATCAAAAGAAACATCCATAAAATAGTATTGGGGCGGAATACCCATAAGTAAGTAGCAAAAAGAATGAATTATCTGCCTCATAGATTTAGGAGTTATCTCAGCCTTGCAGGCCATTACAATAATTTTAGGAGGTGATAGAATAAGTGATTTTGAGTTGATTTAAACGAACGTACATTTATACATATATAAGTGTCATAATATTAGAATTACAGACCTCGCTTTGCTTGTCCTGCAAACTTTCACATGGCGCATTAAAACTACACTTTTAACCCTTACTTCATAAAATAGATGACCTAATGGCCATTTAGTGTCAATTTTCCTTACTTAACCACCTTGCAGCTCTTATCCTTTCGACGATCCCAATGGAGAGCATTGTAAAAGTAACCACCTTAAAAACACATGAACTGGAAAACAAATAAATACAATTTTTAAAAAGTGATTACTAGTACTTGACGAATCCCTTTAAGACGGTAAGTTAAATTATGAGCAAAATTTTTCATTCTATTCCTTGTGATCCATATTTGCATATATTAGAAAAACTTTACATAATAAAACACATTTATTTCATATAGTCCTTACACGTATTTTCAATATTTCCTGTGGCGTATGCTAAATATTTCCGGGCGTTTGTGTACAGAATTCGGAACATTATTAGAGCAGTCACAGCACAAATCTTGTAATTTTACATCCATCATTTTTCATATGTTTCTCTACGGGTGGCATAATAAACTTTTAAAATACAGAGAGTTCGTACTGTACACGAAACGTAACATAAATTCCGTCTCAAATGAAACAAAACGTTCATGAATATTTCGAAAGGTTATCCGCACTAAATTATGGCGCCTTTGATGATTTATCGTAAAAGAGGCTAACCTCATGTTCGTTTCAGTTGCGTGTGGTTTCTTAATAATTATCCTCGCTGGCATCAATTAGAATATTTTATTGGCCTAAAATTTAAAATATACATAAATATGCGCCCAGCTACACTTCTGAGGACCATTTGAATTACGCTTCTATGAGGACCACCTTTTCCCGCCATTTCTTAGTTTTCATATTTTAATATAACCATTTGGGGGTAGGTGGCACCACATTTCCCACAAATATACTCGAAAAAACCTTTAAGTTTTTAAGAAAAAATTGCCCGTGTATACCTCATCAAAGTGAGGTCCTTCTAAGCCACTATTAAAGTGAAGTCCATGTATTCTTTCATTAATTTTTTCGTTCGATCGATTTTATGAGGACCGTTTAGGAAATTTTCTTTTGCGTAACCACTGTTATGAGGGCCGTCGGTGTTGCCATGTTTATTTTGTGCGTTTTTGCATGAAAATAAATAACTCCTAGTACTAATACCTATCACAAGAAAGACATTAGCCTAGGTCAGTATCAGCAGATTGCTCTGAACTGCAATCTCGGTTCTTCGTCGATTCTTCGCCGATGATTCCAAAAAATTTGCCATACTTCTGGGATTTATAAAATCTTTTAATTTTTTTTTATGATTACATTAAATTATTTCTGTTATTCAGATTTGGTTATATTTCAGGCTAGTTCAGTTTTTCTTTTTCTAAATTTTTTTATTTTATATTTCTATTATATTTCTACACGCTCTGGTTAAGATTCCTTTCCCTTTCCTTCCTGCTTATGAACGTTTTCTTTTGCAGAAGGCAATTAATTACTGCTTGACAAATGTCAGTTTTGGTGTTTTTAAAAATAAATTTGCAGGCAAAATAAAAAGTAGGGACAAAAACCTTATAATCAGAAAGACCTTATAATCAGAAATAGGTACGGTCTTCCAGTGACTTATTGTAAAAGCACTAACAGTTATAAATAATTGCATGACGTTGACAGGCGTGCGTGTAAACATTTTTACCGCACGTGTGCGCTCTGATAGGTCACACAAAGGTTATGGGCAATACAATAGTGTTTTAATTTTTTGTTAATTTGAGGAAACGTAAAATAAACACTTAATTATGGATTACGATATCGAGATTCACATCGTATTAGGTAAATATTCTCTCTTTGCCTTCTGCAAAAGAACGTTCATAGGCAGGAAGGAAAGGGAAAGGAATCCTAACCTGAGCAAGTAGAAATATAATAGAAATATAAAAAAAATGTAGAAAAAAAAAGCCTGAAACATAACCAAATCTGAATAACAGAACTAATTTAATGTTATCATAAAAAAGCTAAATTTAAAAGATTTTATAAATTCCAGAAGTATAGCAAATTTTTTGGAATCATCGACGAAGAACCGACGAAGAACCGAGATTGCAGGTCAGAGCAATCTGTTGATACTGACCTAGGCTAGGATCTTACTTGTGTGCGGTAAAAGTTTTTACCGCACGCAAATTTAAAGGACTAAACTAGAGAAGACGAAAAAGATTAAGGAAAATTGCTCGTAGGAAAAATATTGTACCTAACACATTGCAATCAGCGTGCGGTAAAGCATCATTTCTCGCACTTGTTAGGTAAATAACTATTACCTAAAAAGCGCGGGAAGGTAAATAACTATTACCTAACAAGTGCGGGAAGTGATGCTTTATCGCACGCTGATTCCATTGACCGAACGACGCGTAGCGGAGTTCGGTCAGCAATCGAGTGTGGTAGAGCACTTCCCACACGTGTTAAGTATAATATTTTTCCTACGAGACAATTTCTCTTAATCTTTTTCGTCTTCCCTAGTTTAGTTCTTTAAATTTGAGTGGGCTACAAATTTTTACACGCACGCCTGTCAACGTGATGAAATTATTTATAAGTGTTAGTGCTTTTACAATAAGTCACTGGAAGACGGTACCCATTTGATGCATCTAAAATTTCGTCTAATAAGACCATTCTGATTAAATGTTTTGAAGGTTTTTGTCCCTATTGTCTATTTTCTCTGTAAATTTATTTATTTTTAAGTACCAAAACTGACATTTGTCAAACTGTAATTAATCCCAACTTATTTTGGTTTAAGACATCTCCACATGAGAAATGCATGGTGTAGTGGTTGACACACCTACACCCCGTTCATTATAAAATTTCATCTAGCAGGCTATGAAATAAGTATAGGAAAACGCAATCAATTTATTTCAACTCAGCAAAAAACAACATTAGAAGAATCAAATTATGCAAAAATAACCTCAGATTACTAAAGAAATTGTATGTAAATAAAGAAATTGTATGTAATTTGATTTTGCGTGCGGTAAAATTTTTTACCGCACACGTGCTGTAAAGTTCTACTTGCTGCATGGAAATGCGTGCGGTAAAGCGACTTTACCGCACGCTCGTAGGAAAAATTTTTTACTGCACTAGTGTTTGCGGTAAAGGGTCTTTAGCGCACGCAAACACGAAAAAAAAGTTATAATTTATGACTGATTACAAAAGCACTTTAGATAAAATCTACTAAAATAAAAGCTTTTCTTTTTCATGTAAATACTTATTTATGCAATTAGAAAAAGACACCACAAAGAAAAGTGTATTGTACCGAACACATTCGAAAAGCCTCTCTGCTGTCAACAACGGCAGGCAATCTCTTCCTGAAAAGTATCACTTTCCGCACTTCCTAGGTCGAATAATTTAATGTCGCATCCGAATGGTTTTCACAGAAAAAACCTCAAGCCGTCCTTACAATATCTTAGAACATAATAAATCGGTTAATTGTTTTACCGCCCGCGATTTCCGTAATTACTAATTTTTCTTATTCCTGTTCATGATGTTTTGCTATTATTTTTATTAGCATAACCTGTTTTAAAATTGTTTTAGCGTATTTCTGAAAGGTCCTGTATAATTAAAAATACTTGTCTTTATTTCCATAAAAAAATTACATTGGCCAACTCCACAGATAAAAGTATCCAATATAAAAAGGCCACCATGGGGATATTGCGAACCTTAATAGACCCAGATTTGCTTAAATGTGACAAAAGCTGCACATTCAAAAAGTAGTTTTTGGGTATCAATAAATCTTCAAAATTATTATAGGTTTTTAAGCGATAAAGAAACAAACATTTTGAAAACATTTTTGTTTTAAATAGTTTTTCGAGTTATAGTAAAAGATCGACAAAAACTAAATACCCTTTTCATTGAAAGTTTTAATAAATTTCAACAGGATTGATTTTATTATTTCGACGTTTTGATTTTCATGTATAATCAACTTTTTTTTAAAAGCGGCTTTAACATGTTTTGTGCGGATTTTAAGACAATTTTATTACAAACTTATCTATGGATTTGGTATGTCTAGTGTCATATAGTCTCTTTTAAGGAATTTTTTACTTTATATTTACATATTACTAAGGTCATATTTAACATGTTACCATTTTTTAAATTTAAAATGTAGTGGAACATATAAAGAATGAAGGTACTTAAGTATATGTCATATGAATAATTTTATTAAAATGAAATAAAAAATTGGCAAGAAACTTACCGGTGTGGTTTTAAAACCAAATTCGAGTTCTAAAATAATTTTGTAGTTAGGTGCTTTCATCCTAAAACTACTACTTCGAATGCGATAATTTTCTCCCATTTAAACTACACCATTTTCACATGTAGTTTAGAAAGTCTCATTTGTATTATACATGAAAACGTCACTTGGATTTCAGATATATCACTTGTATAGTGCAATCACTTGTATAACAATAGTCAGTTGAATTTTAGAAAGTATCATTTGAAATTTAGAAGCCTCACATGTATTTTAGAAACCATCAGATGGAATTTAGATTAGTCATTTGAATTTCAGAAAAGTTCAGATGTATTTCAGAATTCGTCATTTTAATTTCAGAAAGTTAACGAATTACGTACTATCTTCAGAATCGGATTGAAAAAGCATGCGATGCAGCTGCAACCGAGTTTTATTTTTTATAATGTATAAATTATACTCGATATACACATAAAATTTAACAATGACAACAATTTACTCTTGGCAAATATAAAATTTAGTCCATTACTAAGACGGCAGCATTAAGAGAAATGCTAAGTTGTGCGAATAAAGTCCAATTTTTTAGAAAATATATTGTGTTGAAGTGGTTTTTCAGTCCTTCACTTTTGCACTGTACTTACCTTTTTGAGGAACTCCACACAAATGCAAATAACAAACTTTATTTCCAAAACAATTTTCTGAAATTCAAGTGATATCTTCTAAACTACAAGTGACGCCTTCTGAAAGACAAGTGATATATTCTAAAATCTACATGATTGTTCTAAAATACAAATGCTACTTTCTAAACTACATATGACAATGGTGTAGAACTAAGACTAATATTGAGGTTTACGCGCTCCTCATGGGAGTAATTCTTATCTTGCACATACTGTATAAAAACCCGTAAAAATAAAAATTAAATTCTTGTTCAAGCCAAAAAAATCAATTCGCTTTATGTCATTTCCGAAATGTCTTATCATATCTGCAGCCACCTGTTACTAAAAAATATCCGTCTAATATCGGTCAGATATTTTCAAATTTCATACAATAATTTTCAGTAATTGAACTGTTGCAATAATCAATGATAACATTTATCGTCTATCCATGCGAAAGTGTGCTAAATTACCACTTGAAATATATTTATATCTAATAACCTCTATATCTGTGTAACGTGTTGAATGAGGTCCGGGCGTTATTCTTCCATAGTTGCCAATTCTTCGGCCCTCACAACTCGTGTAGGCCGTAAACCTAAAGAGATGCCAAAACCCACGGCTGAAAAGAATACGCGAGTTGCAGCGCCTCTACGGAAGTTTTCCGAACTGCAATACACACATTTTTGCCATGAAACCCTATTCTGAGGTCCGGTTAAATTTAGCATAAATCACATATATGGCTGGTGCCCCATCGATTAAAGGCCGGTCCTCAGTTTGATGCGTATTTGGTCCTCACACACGTGGAAGCGGACCTCACAGCTTATGCAAGTTCCCTATGGAGTGGGGCTCACTTTATACGCTATGATAAAACACGTATACTAGGAGGTAACTTACACCTCGTGTTCACTGACAGAAAAGGATGACGTTTTCAAATGAACACCCCGTATATATGCCCACCTAAATCTACTAGGACTATTTGAATTACGCTTCTTTTAAGGGCCACCTTTTCCTTCCTCATTTTTCATATTTTAATATAATCATTTGTGGGTAGGGAGTATGAGGTGCTATTTGTGTCATATAAGAGTGCCCATATTTTTACAACATACCTCTATATACAGGGTGTCCCAGATAAAAGCAACTACATGGGGATTTCGGAAACGGTAAGAGATACAATTTTGGTTAAATGGAAAAAAAGTTGCTCTATTCCGAGCCCAATCAGAGGCTATATCGAAATTAAAAATATCTACAGGAGTTTCAAAATATCTTGCAAAACCTAAAAATTGTATTTTTCGAAAAATTGAAATATCGTCGCCATCTTATAAGCAAATTTAATAACATTTAGTACTTTTGCATTAGCAACTACGAGCAATCGAACGACGTTAACGAGTTTTTTCTAGACCTTTTAGTTTTTTTACAACCACAGCCAACTTTGTTGTTTCTTATGGCCGCCGTATTAGATTTCTACGTTATCAAATAGTGCATTAAAAGAGCTTTTCAACTAAGTATAACAACCCTATTTTTGAATGACGAAAAATGTAAATGTATTAGAAAAACATTTTTTCACTTAGTTGGCTCTGAAGCAAATGCCGTAATTGTGTTTGTATCTGCCAAAACTAATTTATGTGCTTTCATCTGTGTAGAATTTTATTTTATAATTTTGCTTTGTTTTAATTTTCGTCAAAAATTGTAATTTTTTTAAAAAAATTATTTTAATTATGATACTAAAGTTCACAACTAAAACATTATTTATGATTAAACTCTAAACAAAACCAAAAACTAAAAACCGATGACAAAGCGTTGAATTAAATTAAAGTAAATGTTCGAAATATCCACCGTTGTTATTAACGCACGTCCTGCATCGATGTATTAGAGAAATACATGCATCATTAACCATTTGTCCAGGCATTTCTTCTAGGACTTGAACAACAGCTGCCTCAAGTTCTTTTATTGTGTTATGGGGAGTACAATAAACTTTATCCTTTAAGTATCCCCAAATGCAAAAATCAAGAGGAGTAAGGTCCGGCGAGCGTGCAGGCCAGGCAACCGGACCTCGATTTCCGACCCAGTTATTTCAGATTCAGATTTAAATGGTCAGTTATGATTCCTGCATTATGTGCAAGTGCTACATCTTGCTGGAACCGCCATAAGAAATAACCAACTTGGCTGTGGTTGCAAAAAACACTAGAAGGTCTAGAAAAAATTCGGTAACGTCGTTCGATTGCCCGTAGTTGGCACGTAATACAAAACCACTAAACATTTGGTGATAAGACGGCGACGATATTTCAATTTTTCGAAAAATACAAATTTTAGTTTCTGCACGATATTTTTAAAACCCCTGCAGATATTTTTAATTTCGATACAGCATCTGATTGGACTCGGAATAGCGCAACTTTTTCCCAAACTAAAATTGTATCTCTTACCGTTTCCGAAATCCCCATGTAGTTGCTTTTATCTGGGATACCCTGTATATTTTTACGTCCTAATTTTAATTTTATCTTTCTTGGTATTTAACTATTCCACAGTAATATTTATATTTTGCAAGATGAGAGAGAGAAATGTATTTTTACAAAAAAGATAAATATTAGTACACGGAAAATATATAATATTACGACCATCCCAATGTTGACTTAAGCTTTGCCTGTGGCGCGCCAGGTGGCGCAGTAGTGCCAAAGAGAAATTAGGCAACATCTAGGGATGTGTGCAAAAACGCAATAAAAAATAAATTGTTTTATTTGGACACTCAAAAATTACTCGCGAAGCTTGCGTAAAGTGGCCATTATAACGTTGTGTGAAGTAGCAATAATTAGTTGCTAAATTGTTCCACGTACTTAACATTCTTGATGTGTACCGATTTTCACGAAACTTAAATAGTACATTGTACAACTAGTGTCGAAAATTGCACTTTTCACACGAGTGTGAAGAGTAATTTTCATACGTGTTGCACAGACTTTTTCTACGACTGCGATTTTGCTTCCTAAATGATCATTCGTATTATAAAATATATGCAAGGCGTGTGTAAAGCAATCAGAAGCGTGCGCAAAGTAGACGTTTCTGTATGGGGACGTACGCAATATGCACTTTGCGCACGTTGTTTGCACTATGCGATTTTCAACGGTAGTTAGTAGGGCGCATTTGTTGATCTTCGAGGCAGTCGTAGAAAATGGTATATTGTGCAACGAGTGTCGAAAATTGCGCTTTTCACAAGAGTGTGACGGTTACAACGTCTCAAAAGTGTTGAGAGTGATTTTCGTACGTGTTGCACACTACACTTTTTCTACGACTGCGTTTTTGCTTCATAAATGATCATTCGTATTGTTACGATTCGCAGCAACGCCGCATGGGAGGCGGGGCAACGCATGGGAGCGTGTTGGTTGGTGGAGCTTCGCGACCTATCCGCGCTGCGTCATGGCTGACACGAGTGATTTATTGCTCTGTTTATCTAGAAGGCAGTTGTTTACAACCTTTTTTTTATGTGAGATTATTCAAGAATTCTTATAAAGAAGTTTCTAGGTTTTTCTGTAATTTTAGGATTGTATATAAATGCGCATAGAGCGCGCAGAAGGGAGTAGTCGTATTTTGGTCGAGCTGTAAGTAAGCTAAAGTTACGAAGCGATAATAGAAGGCTATAAAGTGTTAGGTAGTGAGTTATTTAGTAGTCGAGTGTATTTGTGGAATAAATGAATGGTGTTTTCGTTTTAAATCGTTGCACTGGAATTTTTGAACCCTGAGTTCGCAACAATTGGTGTCAGAAGTGCGATTCCAGTGGGAATTTGAGGACTAATATTGCTGAACTGTAAGTGAGTGCTTCATTGCCGGACATTACGTGTTTATGCCAGTGACCAGAAGCCAGCATCAAGCGATGGAGGATCAACTTGCCGCCCTGCTGTCCCTTATGCAACAACAGAAGGAAGAGCAAGAAAGACGTTATGTAGAACCAAAAAAAAGAGCAGGAAAAACGTTATAAAGAACAAAAAGAAGAACAGGAAAAACGTGATCAAGTACAGGAAAGACGTTATCTAGAACAGAAAGAAGAGCCGGAAAAACGTGATCAAATACAGGAGCGACGTTATCAAGAACAAAAGGAAGAACAGAAACGGTTTAAAGAAGAATTAGTGAACCATCTCGCAGCTAGGGAGCAACAATTGGAAGAAACAATAATGCAGTTCGTTAACGAATCCGTTAACGGCGTTAACGAAGGACTCGAAGCTGTCAACCAGAGGGTTCTCGAGCTAGAAAAGAAATTCCGGGAACAACTTGAGGACGACAACGTGTCTACAGAGAGTTTTAGCACAGCCAACGCTAAAGTTAAGCCTCCCGATTATGACGGTACTACTGCATGGGAAATTTATAAAACTCAGTTTGAGGCAGCTGCAAAAGCTAATGGTTGGTCCGAGCCCCAGAAAGCTACATCATTAGTGGTAGCACTTCGTGGAAAAGCGGCTGAGTTACTACAATCTCTGTCGGCAGCGGATCAAAGTAATTATGCGGCTTTAGTACACACTCTGCAACTACGAATTGGAAATGAGCACAAAGAAAACGTGTTCCAGGCCCAGCTGAGGATGAGACAGCAAAAGTCAGGTGAATCCTTACAAGAATTTGAGGCGGACATAGACAGACTCATTCACCTGGCATATCCATCGGCCCCTGAATCTTTTCAAATGCAATTTGCCGCCGAAAGGTTCATTGAGGGAGTTCGCGATAGTGACATGAGATACCACTTACGTCCAGTAAGGCCCAAGGATATCAGCGAGGCACTAGTTCGGGCCCTGGAATTCGAGGCGTCACGAGTGTCATCTAGTTCTTCTCCACGTGTAAGAAAGGCAACTTGCGATGACGTAGAGGATACGTCTAGGGCTGAATCCATGGCAACTTTACATAAAGCCTTGAAGGATCTGGCAGTCAATATCCAAGCCTTGTTGGGAAGACCTCCTCGATCAACAGGCAATCGGGGCATAAAATGTTTTAACTGCGGTAAACTGGGTCACGTCAAGAGTAACTGCCGTAACAGGGCAAGAAGTCCGTCGCCGTTGTTTAGAAGACCGAGCGGCAACCAAGACCGCCCTAGAATTCAGGAAAAACCAATTCCTCTCAATGTAAAGGGTCAATTGACCGAGCCCGTTAAGACCCCCAGGATCAGTCAAGTCAATCAATCAAGTCAAGCCAATAATTTGGGTGGCAAAAGTGTTACAGAGACCGGACGCATTAAAGGACAGAAGACCCAAACTGAACATCGACCAGTCAGCATTGTCGAAGAACTCAGCAACGTGAGGGACATCCTTCTGTAAGGAGAACGTCGGTTGAAAGAAACGATGGCTGGACCACACAGACACTTCGAGAAGAACAACTGAATGATCCAGATATTGGACCGATACTCATGGCAAAGACTGATGACAAGAGACCAGAATGGCAAGAAATTGCTGATAAAAATCCTAACTTGAAGGCGCTCTGGGCCCAGTGGCACTCTCTTAGAATAGAAAATGGATTACTAAAGAGAGCGTGGGAGAGTCCGGATGGCAAGACCGTAGTCAGTCAGTTGGTTGTTCCTAGTAGCAGAAAATCGGACGTACTACAGGAAATGCACGACGGAACCAGTGGAGGTCATTTTGGGGTCAATAAAACCTTGGCCAAAATTAAAGAACGGTTCTACTGGGTGAATTATCATGCAGACGTCGAATTTTGGTGCCGCAAGTGCGAAGCTTGTTGTGCCACAAAAGGACCTCCAACAAGATCACGCGGCCGGATGGTGCAGTACACTGTAGGTGCTCCATTCGAGAGCGTAGCAATTGATGTCGCGGGACCGTTTCTTCAGACTGAGTCGGGCAATAAATGCATCTTGGTCGCCATGGATTACTTCACTAAATGGCCTGAAGCATACGCCCTGCCTAATCAAGAAGCAACGACTGTGGCAACGGTACTAGTAAATGAAATGTTCTGCAGGTTTGGAGTCCCTCTCGAACTTCATTCTGATCAGGGCCGAAATTTGGAATCGGCTGTTTTCCAGAAGGTCATGGAACTTCTCGGAATTTGCAAGACCAGGACAACTCCTTTGCATCCACAGTCGGATGGGATGGTAGAGAGATTTAATCGGACCATGGAACATTACCTGTCTAAAATGGTGGCAGATCATCAGCGTGATTGGGATAAACATCTACCTCTCATGTTGATGGCATATCGAGGCTCTACGCATGAAGCCACTGGTCATACTCCGGCGAAAGTGATGTTCGGAAGGGAAATGAGGCTTCCTGCGGATTTGATGTATGGAACACCAGAAAAAGAGTCGTTCAGCTCTGAGAATTTTGTGGAGGAGCTTAAGGAGAGGCTGAACAATGTTCATGAGCAAGTCAGGAATAAACTGCGGATATCCAGTGATCGAGCCAAAGCAAGATATGACTTACTAGCTAACTCCCGCGGCTTCCAGGATGGTGATTTGGTGTGGCTATACAATCCGCGGAGAAAGGTGGGGAAGTCGCCCAAACTTAGCCAAAATTGGGAAGGACCTTATACAATTATAAAGAAGATTAATGGTGTGGTGTATAGGATCCAGCGGACCCCTAGGTCAAAGATGAAGGTCGTTCATTTGGATCGATTAGCACGATACCATGGAACTCTATCTGTTCGGGACGAACAGACTTAGGAGGAGGGCAATGTTACGATTCGCAGCAACGCCGCATGGGAGGCGGGGCAACGCATGGGAGCGTGTTGGTTGGTGGAGCTTCGCGACCTATCCGCGCTGCGTCATGGCTGACACGAGTGATTTATTGCTCGGCTGGCTTAATCTACAAGGCAGTTGTTTACAACCTTTTTTTTTTATGTGAGATTATTCAAGAATTCTTATAAAGAACTTTCTAGGTTTTTCTGTAATTTTAGGATTGTATATAAATGCGCATAGAGCGCGCAGAAGGGAGTAGTCGTATTTTGGTCGAGCTGTAAGTAAGCTAAAGTTACGAAGCGATAATAGACGGCTATAAAGTGTTAGGTAGTGAGTTATTTAGTAGTCGAGTGTATTTGTGGAATAAATAAATGGTGTTTTCGTGTTAAATCGTTGCACTGGAATTATTGAACCCTGAGTTCGCAACAGTATTATAAAATATGTTCAAGGCGTGTGCAAAGTAGACTTTGCACATGTTTCCGTATGGGAACGTGCGCAATGCGCACTTTGCGCACTATGTTTGCAATATGCAATTGTCAACGGTAGTTAGTAATGCGCATTTGTTCATTTTCGAGTCAGTGGGAGAAAAATGTACTTTTTTAGATTTTAAGTATTTCAATTTTTGCATTTTTTTTTCTTTTTCAATTAAATTTTTTTATTGTTTCCTAGAGTCAGGGGGGGAGCAAGTGCCTCACCCTGCCCCACCGTGGCTTCGCCCATGTCATCCGTCACTTAAGGCCTCTCTCAGAATGAGTGTTGTGCAAGGCGGTAAAAATGCGAGGTCCAGGATGGTTTCTTAATGGAAATCGTTCTGGGTAGCGTAGTGACGCATGATTTGTACTGTCTCCACACTCCCCATAGGTGAAGTTCATTTCTGCATATTCGCGAGGGTTTACTGCACAAATGGCTCGATGAGAATAACATGATAAGCTCAACAAACTCATCATCATCAACTAGCCTCTCTGTGTCCACTGCTGAACATAGGCCTCCCCTTTCTCTGCCCATTCTCTCCTATTTTGGGCCGTCTGGATCCAGTTAGTTGTGATTCTCTTTAAGTCATCCGTCCAACGCGTTGGAGGTCTTCCCCTATTACGTTTGTCGGCTCGAGGTCTCCATTCTAGTAGCCTCTTTGACCACCTGCCGTCTGTTAGTCGCGCCAAATGTCCAGCCCAGTTCCACTTGAGCCTGGCGATACGTGCAATAACGTCTGTGACGCCAGTTCTCTGTCGTATTTCTTCATTTCTGATATGGTCTCTCAACGACACGCCCAGCATTGACCTCTCCATTTTACGCTGTGTTCTTTTAAGTTTGTTGGCCGATACGGTGGTTAGGGTAAGTGTCTCGGCTCCGTACGTCATAACCGGCAGCACGCACTGATTAAAGACTTTTCTCTTTAGGCATATTGGTAGGTTGCCCTTCAGCACGTCCCTGAGTTTTCCAAAAGCCGCCCATGCCAAGTTTGTTCTCCTACTTAATTCGCAAGTTTGGTTGTCCCTAGAGATTCGGATTTCGTGGCCTAGGTATGTATATTTGTCTACCATTTCTATCACTTTGTCGTCCACTAAGATGTTTCCACTGGGAACCAGGTTTGTCATGAACTTTGTTTTTGAAATATTAATATGTAGACCGACCTCAGCACACACCTGCTGAAGTTCCTGTAGCATTGCTCTGGTGTTCCCCAGATTATCGGCCGTCAGTACTATGTCATCCGCAAAGCGCAGGTTCGTTAGCCTCTTGCCGTCTATGTTTATGCCTTTTTCCTCCCATTTGAGCCTCTTAAATGCGTATTCCAGGACTGCAGTGAATAATTTTGGGGACATCGTGTCTCCTTGTCGTACTTCTCTTCTGATTGGGATACGTTCGGTATTTTCACGTAGCTTTACCAACAAACTACTCAAAACATAATTTGCACAAAATAATGGATTAATTTTAGCAGGTTGATAGATGTCAAAATTCATCGTTACGTAAATAATGCAATAAAAACAATCAAATCAAGCTGTTATAAGATGATCTGAAGTACCTTTGTAGGTGAGTAAATTGCGATTAAATGGTAATCTAATGTGGTGCTAAAAATTGTACTTGATGCATCTAACCGGTCATAAAAATATTTAATGTTTAAGGAATAGTTACTTATTATACCATTTCAGAATCTAAAACAACGAGGATACTTTTTGTACTTAGGGGAATCAAGATAGCTGTCCATTTTTTCCTATAGTAGGGATCAAAATTTGCATAACTGTAATGGAGTATAAGAAATACGTTAAAAAAATTGATTCGTAAAAATCCAAAGTATACTTTTTCATTCGCAAAACAAAAACTGAAAATAGTATATTGTTTAACAAGTGACGAAAATGAGATGGATGGTGAATTGAAAAGTTAGATTTAATTTGTCAAAAAAACAGTGCCCTACCACTTTATGTTCAAATAACACGCGTCGACGTGATAGTACGCGCGCCACTGGCAAAAATAAAAATTAATTTTTTCTACGACCATGTAAAAATAAACAACTTTAACGTCCCTTAACGTTCACTTCCGTCTCTAGTGACGAAAGTAAGTTGTTCTAATTTCGCCTGTATATCGCCAATTAAATGCGATTTAACTGGTCTAATCATATAAAACACCATGGAAAATGGTGATATCATACAAAAACATGTAAATTTTGCCTGCCGGGTCTCAGAAAACATTTGATGACATTGACAGTCGAGGTGTCATGTTGACAAGGACGCGCCTTAATTTTTGAAAGAAATAGTCTATAGAGATTATTTTTAAAGTTAATGAAGACTTAATGTTAGCAAGGTCGAAGAAAAAGTATAGTGTTTTACTTGTCAAAAAGGCATTTTCTATCGCTCGAGAACATTATCAAACTCGGCATCGCCTCGGTTGGTAAACTGTTCTCTTGCGAGAGAAAATGCTTTTTTGACGAGTAAAACACTATACCTTACTCTATAGAGCATTTATTTCATAAATTAAGGCGCGTTATTGTCAACATGACATCTCGACTGTCAATGAGTTCAGTTTGGTCAAATTTCAACACTTTGATTCACTTTTCTGCGGCCCGGGCAGGCAAAATATACATGTGTTTGTATGATATCATCATTTTCCAGGGTGTTTTTTAAGATTAGACAAGTTAAGTCGCATTTAATTGGCGATACACAGGGCTAAATTAGAACAACTTACTTTCGTCACTAGAGACGAAAGTTAACGTTATGGGATTTTGTCTCACTAGAGACGAAAGTTACGTTTTCGGCTAGGGAAGATATGACGAAAGTATGTTTTTTTTTACATGGTCGTAGAAAAAAATATTTTTCAATATGGTCTTGTGGAAGAGTAAGTATACCTACGAAGCTCTATGCCAAATATCTTGGAAACCATGATACTTCCATTAATACTAATTTTTCATTTTTTGACTTGACATGAATGGGGCTTTATCAAGCGGAGTATTGTCGAAGGTTTACGGGACTAGTCGTGCATCCAAAAAGCGGAATTAAAGATGGTGAATGTACCAGGAATTCTAAAACTATGCCTCCCTATTAACCAAATGGCGCTGTAAGATATCGCCGAGGTGAAACATTTCTCTTTCCGTTCCATGTGGAGTTGTTTTGGGATGAGAGAAAATCCTATCTCCAGCGTTGAGTTTGTCTCTAGTGACAAAAGTAAGTTGTTCTAATTTCGCTTGCATATCGCCAATTAAATACGATTCAAGGGATATAATATTGTGAAACATTATGGAAAATAGTAATATCACACAAACACATATACAGGGTGATTCACGTTATTCGACACGGAAGATTATGGCTAAACTTTTAGATTTTACAAAAGTTTTGTATATGGAATGGATGAAGGTCTATTGGAAATACCTTTTTAAAATTATTGTCATTGTATACAGGTAGTCCCAAAAGTATAAAATCTATTAAAGTTTTATTTTTTTAAATGAGACACCTAGTATATGAATGTATTTTCGGTACCTACGGACAAAAGTAAAGGTAGTTTTATTAAGGTTTATGGCATCTAAACCGTACCGTTCTTCAGATATTCGTAATTTGGTGAAAATGCAGAATCAAATTTAATGTTTAAAATCTCAGCACTTGGTTTCTTTTCAACCACCGAAATTTGCTGGTGGGCTACTAGAACAATACATTTTTTTGCGGTATGTATTAAATATTAACTACTGTGTACCGAATGTAAAAAAATTAACACTAAATTATTGCAAACTTCAACAGTAATAACTCGTTTAATGTATTAATATAAAATTGAATATAATTATGACACCCTGTATTTTATAGTATCATTAAATGCAAAATTTAGTTTTCTATCAAAAACTATTAAACATTCCTATAGCTTGGTTGTTGCATTTTCTTCGAAAATTAATTTTTTCTGAGTTTGCGCTGACAAACGAATGTAGTAATCTAATTTACCTGTTCAGGTCTGTTCAGGTGTTACCTGATTTTGACAAAGCAAAATTTATTGTCATTTCTAATTGTCACATATTAATTTAAAGTTAAATATTTTTTTACTGTTATAATTGGTGGTTAACAGGGAGTTTTTTATTTAATCAAAATGCTGGTTTACACAACAGAAGAACGAGTCGATATGAACTTCATTCTAGGAGAATGCTTGCAAAATTGTCTTTTAGCATCAAGGGTTTATGCTGAAAGTTTTCCTAACCGAACTCGACCGAATAGAGCAGTTTTTAAAAGACTGTTGGTTCAATTTAGGCAAATTGGTAGTGTTCAGTATGAAACGACTGCCAAAACGAGACCAGTTACAGAAAACCAAGAAACTGAATTAGCCGTTATTGGCTCTGTAGTTGAAAATCCCCATGTCGGACAACGAGAAATTGCACAAAACTAAATATT
Source organism: Taphrorychus bicolor (assembly GCA_951812265.1). Classification (NCBI taxonomy): domain Eukaryota; kingdom Metazoa; phylum Arthropoda; class Insecta; order Coleoptera; family Curculionidae; genus Taphrorychus; species Taphrorychus bicolor. The sequence goes on along the minus strand of OX638301.1, from coordinate 43,624,517 downwards.
AACCAAGCAAGCGTATCAAGGATTCTTCAAAAACACAAATATCACGATTATAAGATACAACTACATCAAGAACTCTCCGATAACGATTTTGGCCAACAAGTGGACTTTTGTATGTGGGTGTTAGAAAATGTTGCAGAACAAGAAGATTTTTTTGAATCAGTTCTATTTAGTGATGAGTGTACTTATCATAACGATGGTTCTTTTAACCGACACAATTTTCATTATTATTCTGATTTTAACCCCCCATGAATTTAGAGTTATTAATAACCAACATAGGTGGTCAGTAAATGTATGGGGGGCATAATGAGACAGTATATGATTGGACCTTATTTTTTTGACGAACATTTAAACGGAATGTCGTTTCTAAATCTTTTGGGAAGTCAGCTTCTAATTTTACTGGAAGAAGTTCCTCTAGATATAAGAACAACCATCTGGCTGCAAATGGATGGGGCACCTGCTCATTATTATCGTGAAGTCCGGGAGTTCTTAAATGTTCGTTTCCAAAATCGATGGATTGGAAGGAATGGAGCACAATATTGGCCACCAAGGTCCCCTGACATAACGCCTCCCGATTTCATTTTATGGGGATATGTGAAAGGAATCGTGTATAATACGCCACCAACAACAAAAGAAAAAACTGTTTGTTTTTGTTTGTTTTACTCTTATGTTGACTTGTTATTTATTGTATTTCAAATTGCCACTATTATTGCACTTATTTTTTTTTGTGTTAGAGATGCTAAATTTTAAAAGAAATCTTGTAATATAATGTTTCATTGTTTTATTTGATATTTTATGCTAAATAAAGACACTTTAACATTCAGATGACTGCTAAATAATCTTCATGATCATATTTTTGTAACTTATAATAACTAACCTAAACTTCGTCTTGTTGGTTGTGAAATGTCAAAGCAAAAGAATGGAGAAACAAAAGTCCATTTACTTTCATTATGCCATCCTTTTCTGTCAAAATTTTATAGCCTCCTAAATGAAGTTTTCTAGGGAACACCCAGTACTAATGATAATAAATTTTGCTTTTCCAAAATCAGGTATTGTAACAGGTAAAGTAGAATACTTAATTCGTTTATGTCAGCTCAAATTCAGAGAAAAATCAATTTTCCAAGAAAACGCAAAGACCAAGCTATAGGAATGTTTAATAGTTTTGATAGGAAACTAAATTCTGCATCTAACGATACTATAAAATATAGGGTGTCTAATTTAAAGTAAACTTAGTTATTACTGTTTGAAGTTTGCAATAATTTGGTGTTCATTTATTGACATTCGGTGCACAGTAGTTAATATTTAATAGACACCGCAAAAATCCAATGTACTATTAGCCCACCAGCCAATTTTGGTGGTTGAAAAGAAACCAAGTGCTGAGATTTTAAACATTTAATTTGATGCTGCATTTTCACAAAATCACGAATATCTTAAGAACGGTACGGTTTAGATGTCATAAACCTTAATAAAACTACCTTTACTATTGTCCGTAGGTACCGAAAATACATTAATATACTAAGGGGTCTCATTTAAAAAAATACAACTTTAATCAATTTTATACTTTTGGGACCACCTGTATACAGTGACAATAATTTTTAAATGTACTTCCAATAGACCCCCATCCATTCCATATACAAAACTTTTTTTAAATCTAAAAGTTTAGCCATAATATTCCGTGTCGAGAAACGTGAATCACCCTGTATATTATGCCTCACCGGGCCTCAGAAAAGGAAATTAAATTGTTGAAAATTTTACCAAATTGAATTCAGTGACATGTTGATTTTGACAATGAAGCTATTTAATTTTCTCTATAGAGATTATTTTTAAAGTTAATGACGACCTAATATTACCTGGATTAACTGTGTGTGTTAACTTGTTAAACAATACACAACTATCTACTGTTCAAGAATATACTGTTTTGTTCCATAGCAATAATAGGTATATGAGTGGATAATCAAAATAACTTTATGTGGAGGATTGTATTTCTGTTCGGTGATCTGATTGTAGTGCAGCAAATAATAAAGAATGTTTATGTAGTAATTTCTCAGCTTTTCAAGACGTAGTTTTAGCAATATTAAAAATAACCTGGTTAGTTTCATATATCCAGGAGTTTGTAAGAAGTATTCACAGCTTAATTTTTGTTTATTATGTATTACTCAAATCGTGTTAGAGTTTATGGATTTCCTTAACATAGGCATAGTTGTTATGACGTTTAGGTCAAGAATCCGACATTACCACCACTATTTATTTACTAAGATCGAGCTTATTTTTATAGGATGAGCAACTGAATTTATATCTTATTTATGAGTGCTAAATTTTTGTAATGTTTATCATTCTACAAAAGTTTACATAATTATCATTGAAAATACTCATAGCTGCATATAACTAATGAGACGTGGGAAAATAAGTAAATAAATTTGTTTGAAATGTATGTCGGTAATTCTATAAATTTTAGTAATTTATACGTACTAGAAATGAACGTGCTCTTAATAGGCAGCTTAGTAATATTTGTTGACAGCATGGTTACATTATGCTTGATAATGTAAAAATGGATAAATCTACGGGTTTCAGAATAGTTATATTAATGAAATCAGAAATTGTGTCCCAGGTGGGTAATAATATAATCTCTTCACTGACTTCTTAAACATCCTCAGAGCTACAATATTAGAAAGCAAAGTTTGGACCTTTATTGATATTGCATATTATTTTAATTAATTTACAAATCTAAAAATTAATGAGGCGTGTTCAAATTGAAATTAAAAATTAAAATTTCATAACCAGCATACTTAAAAACACTTTTTTTTTGTTTATATTTTTTTCCCCCATTTTCTTGTTTCGTACCTATTGGAATTTGATTAAAAAATAATGATCATAAATAAAATAAGCCTTGAATGCAAAGGGCAGAACTCGATGGTAAAGCTTATAAGCTCTTCATCGTAACAATAGAAACGTGGATTAAAATCGTGGTTTAAAGATCTTGCCCTTGCTGATTTTTAAGTATGAGATGCAGTAAATGTTTTGTGAGTCCGTTCTGAAATGTATCGCTTCTCTTCTATGTTTATTTATGTAGAGCACCTATGACACACAATTATTTTATAATTTGTTGCCATGCCCAAAACCCTCCGATTACAAAAATGAAGTTGTGACCCGTATCAAATTGATGAATTGCTAGGCTTTTTTCGCTTTTTTTTTTAAATTGTTGGCTATGTTGCAATCGTACTTATGTTGTCAAATCGTTATGCAATCGACTTATCTGATGATATGGACTGCTATAGCTTTATTCTTGTACATAAAATGCCCCCTGTAAAGTCTGTTAAGAGAGGGTCTGGATATGTCTTTGTGGAGTTCATTTCTCACCAAACAGAAAACTAGCTGACATTGAAGTATTGCTATGGAAGGTAGAGACGGCCAAAATTCTGTATAAGGAAATGATTATCGGTGAAGATCTAAATGCGAAGACTCCCGTCATTGGATCGGTGACCACCAACAGCCGCGGAAATTTTCTCTATGACAGGATATGCGCCAACGTGGGGGGGCACCCCAACATTTGCAAAAGGGTGCAGTTAGTCAATTATTGACTTTACTTGTTCATTTTCAAGAATAGCAGAACAAATAATAGACTGGAGAGTTGAGAATAACCAGGAAAATCGCAGCAATCACCAAAATATTGCCTTCCGATTGATTGACACACGGCAGCAAATCAAAACATCACGGAACAATATAGAGCCGAAACACTTATAAGTAAGCTGGCAAACAAATGTGATACTTATTTGGGACAAGGATATTATTGGACCCGATAACATGGAAAAAACACCCGTTTATTATTGAAGCACTGGACGAAATCTCTAGACTCAGAGATATGCTCGCAAAAAATGTCGGACAAAACACGAAGAAAGATATAAAGGAAAACAGAATTAGGCTGAAACGGCAGATCGAGTCACCAAAAAGAAGGCGGTACAAAAATGCCTCGAAGACCATATATGTACGAAAAAAACACCGAAATGCTAATCGACACGGATTCACAAACGACTACCCAAATCACAGAGGCGGCCACACAAACCCTAGATGCTGGTGTCCTGACTGAAATCAAACCAATGGAGATGGAATAAAGAAATAGGAAAAGAAAATTAATAAATCTGCATTAAAAACAGAATAATTTTAATAAGATCGAGGAAAAGTGGTATCGCCGTTGTCGACATAATGCAACTGGAAAGCCAATATAGAAATTTGAAACTTGAGCTGAAAAGGGAAATAAATGAGAGCAAGCGCAATAAGTGGAAAGGACTATGTGATGCACTCAATGAGGTTGAATAGGGCATGGCTGTATGAGGCATGGCATATAAAATTGCGATAAAGAGGCTTGGTATCCGACGGGGATTCCGAGTTAGTGAAGAGGTAACAAGTGAAAAAAAAGTAAAGTTGTGCCCAGTGAGATCAGTCAGTGAATGGGAAATTAGCGTACTGAATAATGGTGTTAACTCAATTCCGCCATTTAATATGAAAGAACTAGAAGTAGCACTTACCAAAGCCAAACCAAAAAAAGCGCATGGAATGAATGCTTGACTGCTTCGCGCTGGGATAAAAAGAAATACGGACGTTCTCCTGAAGACTGAAGGAATCTTCCTGGAAAACTGGAAATGAGAGAAATTTGTGTTGATAGAAAAACCTAAAAAGGCCCAAACCAGTCAATCAGCTTATAGAGCCTTTTGTTGCTTGACTCCAAAAACTTTTATTAAAAGACATGCAATTTATAAATTTGTCACATTTATTACTAAAACAGACTTCTCGACAGACTCATCGTGCATTTTTTATCGTCGTCTCGCCAACGCACCCTCTCGGGCGGAATTCAAAGAAATATCATAGATAGCAGGTTGCCACGTGAAGCACATTAATCTAATATCTCCTTTCAAAATAATGCTTAACACATCTGCCCACCTTGAAAGGATTAATTTCAACATAAAATAAATTTAAACTAATAATTCAAAGGTAAGAGCACAAAATTAGCGTTCAATAGGAAGCACAGAAATTCGTGAGGCCGGTCTTTTAAAAGTTCTTCTGGAAGTTCTAACTGATGCCACTCGTGATCGACCATCAAGACCAGGGTACAGTTCACATATACGAGCAATCTTCTACTGAAGTGGGGGTAAATTGTCCTCCCCCAAAACCACGACATCCCCAACCTTAAGCTCCTGTTGAGGGTACTTCCATTTTGTTCTTTGTTGCAAGCCAATAAGGTACTCTTTTGACCAGCGATTCCAAAAATGCTGATAAAGTTGCTGAACTCGCTGGAATCTTGAAATACGTCTAAAATTCACATCCTGGATGTCAGGGTCTGGAACGGAGGTGAATCTTCTTCCAATCAAGAAGTGAGCTGGCGTCAGGACGTCATAATCATTGAGGTCAGGAGAAAGTGGGACAAGGAGTCGGGAATTTAAGGTAGCCTCAACTTGGTTCTATAAAGTACAAAACTCTTCAAACGTAAGAGAAGCGTTTCCCATAATCCTCTGAAGATGATACTTGCAAGACTTTACGCCCGCCTCCCAAATACCGCCAAAGTTGGGAGACCGAGGGGGAATAAACTTCCAAGTAGTGGCTTGATTCTCAATAATCTCAGTACTTTGCTTCTGGAAAAATGTGTTTAGCTCTGCATTTGCTCCGACAAAATTTAAATCGTTATCGGACCACACGACAGATGGCTTTTCGTGTCGTGACACAAATCTACGAAGAGTAGCAATGAACGCATCGGAAGTCAACTCCGACACTAATTCCAAATGAATGGCCCGTGTAGTTAAGCAAATAAATAAACATTTGTAACATTTTATGGGTTTAGCACCTCAGCCAGACTTAGATTTAAGATTAAATGGACATGCGTAGTCCACCCCGGTATTGTAAAAGGGAGTAGCAAGTGTGACTCGTTCTCTGGGCAAGGACCCCATGAGCTGATCAATTGACCTGGGCTTTGCCCGAAAAGAAGATACACACTTATGAACGACATGGCGAACCAGGTTTCGGCCACCAATGACCCAATAATGTTCTCTAAGTGAAGATAACAAATGCTGAGGGCGGCATGCAGCAAAGCTCTATGCTCATGCAAAACAAGCAGCTGGGTGAAGCGGTGCTTGCTAGAGATTACAGCAGGGTGCCTACTAGTATAGTCCAACTGAGAAAGTTGTAATATACCCCCCACCCTAATAATAGTGCGATCATCCATGAAAGGGTTAACACCACTAAATGGACCCTTCTTGCAAGGTTTACCAGCCATTAACAAAGAGCGTTGTACAGGGTAAGACTCAATCTAAGAAACTATCAATAAGGGATCAAAAGCCCAATTCAGCTCATTGACCCTGAGAACACCCACTTCTCTGTCCTTTCGGTCCAACCTACAATTATTAAAGAAACGACAAACATAAGCAAAAGTTCGCTTTTACCGGAAAAAATTTGAAAATCGAACAAGTGGTTTAACGACAGTCTGACAAGACTTTACTTCTTGCTTCACTTCAAGCAAAGGAATGTCCACTCCTGAAAGAGACTCTGGCAATGAGCAAGGACTCTGCAACAACCATTCAGGTCCACTCCACCAGAGTTTATTAGTTTCCATGGACTCTGGATAACATCCACGGGACAAAATGTGGCGCCAACCCAAGAGTTTTGTTTTCAGCTTTATCTCTGAACACTAGCTCACCGTTAGACCCATAGAGGATTTATCAAGGTAAAGGTCTTTATTTACATTTTTCAATATTGGCGTGATAAACAAACCCACCATACAGTGTTGTCCGGATTACTTTGCTAGTAAATTGGCACATCCTTTTTTTGAATGATATCTTGCAAATCTTTATACCACGAGAGTACTATAATATCTATTGCTGTCCAAATAATTTCTGAATAGTGATTAATAGAACACTTATGACAATAAAAGAAAAAAATACGTTTAAGATGGCCAACTGGTCACAATCAGAACAACATTGTGAATCCTGTGACCCGTGCTTTATGTCAGTTAATGACAGTTATTTCATAGATTTTTTTTTCTGGTTTCCTGATTTTTCCGCCGACTTTTTCGCTTTTAGCAATCGTTTCTGTGTTTTAATTTGTTTGTTAGCCATGGTGGGAAAATGTTTGGTATGTAAAACTTGGGATTGTAAAAATAAATCTAGAAAATTATGTTTTCACCGATAAGCTCATTTGTGTTTTGTGGTTATGTTGTTACTCGGCTCTTGGCCGTTAGCCATTAGCGTCGTTTGTAGTTTCATTCTATTATTAATCTTTAATCTAAAAAAACTCAATAAATGGGTATAGTAGGTATGTATCAAAAATCATTTAAATATAAAAATATTTGAATGTTTTGGTCTGCATGAAAATGCAGACGCATGCTGCTTAAAAATCGTATACTTGTTTCCTTGAATAATAATACGCCTTTGTGTGCTTATGTCATCTGGAGATGTGTCCTTGGAAATTAAAATTGCGCCATATTGTTTTTAGCATTTCTGCTTCCCCTCTACCCGAACAACCCGCAAGCCTCCAACTATACCTCCAAGTTTGGTTTGTATATCATGCTAAGTAAACAAATGCCAATTTATGATTAACTCGCGGCGTCTATTTATTTACTCCATTGTCAATGGTTAGACTCATTCAAATCAGAGGCATTGAGGTGTGTGAACAAATCTGCAGGATCAGTAATCCATTTCCGAAGATTGAAATTTCCCGATTTTAGAATATCAGAGACTTGACGACTTAATTCTGTTGCCCTCTCAACGGTACCTGATCCAAAGAGAAGATCATCTACGAAAAAACTATGAAGTATTAAATTACATGCATCAGGCAATGATTCCTCAAATTCCAGTCCCAATTGCTTAAGAAGGCGGATAGCTAAATGTGCTGCCGATCTTTTACCATAAGTAACAGTGTTAAACTTATACGTTCGAAGCTCTTCATTAGGACTATTTCTCCAATAGATTTTCTGAAGGCAACGTTGATCAGCTTGTACCGTGACCATTCAGTACATCTTCTCTATATCGGCGCAAACTACCACATTAAAAATCCTAAACCTCAACAAAATATCGATAATATTATCTTGAATATTGGGACCCGTATATTGAATATCGTTCAGAGAAATTCCATTATCCCTAGGTGACGAACCATTAAAAACTACACGCATTTTTGTGGTGGTACTATTTTCATTTAACACTCCATGATGAGGTAAAAAGTAGGAATGCTCATCCACAGAATCATTTGGGACTTGCGACATGTGTCCCGTTGACTCATATTGGGTCATAAAATCACAATAAAGCCTCAACATATTAGGGTTCTTTTGTAGCTTTCTTTCCATGGCAAAAATTTGCCGTTTTGCCATGGAAAGAAAGTTACCCAAAGTACTTGGAGGACGCTTTAGTGGAAGCTGAACTTCAAACTGACCAGAATCCAACCTTTCGCATTTCCTTTCATCACTAGATAAAGTGGGTTTCAGAAGATTAGGGGGTTCCTCCATCAACCAAAATTTCTCCAACTGAGTGTGAAGATCAGAGCTCAAATAACAATGAGAAGTAATTTGAGATTTACAACCAGGATCAAAAATTAAGCCAGATAAAATCCAACCAGGTCGAGTTTTATGCATTATGGGCTGACCGTCTCCCAGATTAATCTGTCCTATGCACAACAGTTGGTAAAACATATCAGCCCCTAATAGAACATCAATTGTCCCAGGAACCGCGAAAGAGGGGTCAGCCAAGGATAAATGGCGTGGAAGATTGATGTGTGAAACGTTGAGTGGTTCAGAAAGCATCATTCCACTAATTTTTGGGACTACCAAACAAGAAACATTAGCTTTAAATAAATTTACCAATGACCCCAGGGTAATACTACACCTGTACTTTACATTAGATACTGATTGATTTATACCAACAATAGAGATATTGGTCTCATCTCAGAGGCACACTTAATTTTACTGCCAAGTCCTGAGTTACAAAGTTAGACTGTGAGCCGCTGTCCAATAGGGCTCGACAGGTATGAACAGTATTGTTAGCTCCAACAATATTCACCTGAGCAGTGGACAACAAAACATCAGAGTGAACTAAGCTAAATGAAGACATGTTCACATTTTGCACATTTTCTTTTGCCTCTGGGGGCAAGTTTGCTTCCCTATTACAAAACCTCTTTTTCATGTGGAGGTTTGATAGGGGTATGTTTTCCTTGGTTTTCATAATGAAGTAGAGTATTGTGGAAAGCAGAAAATTTTCGGCTTTTACCCGCAGTTATTCGACTTAAGTCAATTGAGGCATAGCTTGAGGGATTTTACAGTTGAAAACCTATTATATATAGAAAGTTTTAAACATCTCTCACACCTTGATATAGTGTGACTTTGACTGTTGCAAAGTACACAGGTTTGTGTACCAATTAAGAACAACCTTTTTTGGTTTATCTTTTTTTTGCTTTTGTAGATGCCTCAAGTGTTTCAAGCATCTCCGACTTCAACTTCAACAATGACCTAAAATCGTCAAGAGATGGCAGCTCATTTTTAGAGCGTTGCTCCTGCCATTCTCTAGCAGTTACTAAATCCAATTGGCTGGACATAAAATATATAATAACAGGATCCCAAGTATCTACACAATTAACAAGAGTGATTACCGGTATAAGTAATCCCCTCTTGTCAGCCAACAGCTTCGGGTGAATGAGCCGACAAGAGTAAGGGCACCCTATTGTCCTGGGGTTGAGAAATCGGCCCCAAAGGCGGATGAATTACAATCAAGTAATCAACGACATAAGGATGAGGAAGAATTTTGGACAAACCACCTCATTAAAGATCCAGAATGGATAAGTCCTAGTAAAAATCATCATGGCAAGGCTCACAACAAAACAAGTCCGGAATAGTTCCTCGATCGGATCTCCGGGAGGAAATGTTTTGAGCAGTGTAATGAAAGTGAACAGGGAGATAAGGATTGGTACTTGGAATGTTAAAGCGATGGCACAAGCTGGAAATATCAACAACGCAACAAAAGAAATGAGAAGAATGAAAGTAAACATCATGGGAATTAGTGAGATGAGGTGGCCGGGAGTGGGTTCGGTGGATGTGGACGAACACAGAGTGTACTATGCAGGAACACAAGATGGTGTTTCTGAATGGGGTAGGCAATGTTGTCACCAAGGAGATAGCGCAGAGTGTCATAAACTTTGTCCCATTCTCAGAAAGAGTCCTTCTAATACAGATTAACGCCCGACCAGTAAATCTAAACATCATCCAGATTTATGCCCCCACTGCAGATAAAGATGAAGGGGAAGTTGAAGAATTATACAGGAATGTCGCCCAAATACTCGAGAGGCTACCCAAAAAAGAAGTTAACATCATCATGGGGGACTTTAACGCAAAGTTGGGAGCTGGAGAAAAAACCGAGCTCATCGGGTCTTTCGGTTTGGGAAAGAGGAATGAGAGAGGAGATATGCTCGAAAAATTTACAGACGAACACGGCCTTGTAGTCCTCAACACACAGTTCAAACAACCACCGAGGCGTTTATACACATGGAGATCGCGCCTTGATAAACCTGGGAGAATAGTCAGGAATCAAATAGACTACGTACTAGTCAACAAGCGGTACAGAAACAGCTGCTTAAGTATGAGAACCTTCCCGGGAGCAGATATGCGAACCGACCACGTGCCAGTTATCGGAAGATTCAAAGTGGTTATGAAGAAGATAAAGAAAGCTGCTCCATTAAAAGTTAACCTAAGACAGCTGAAAAACGGGAAGATCAAAGAATGTGTAGAGAAAGAGCTGAATGCAGCAATGGCAGAAACAACAGAAGATAGCTCAGTAGAAGAACACTTGAATCACCTGAAAAGTAAAGTGGAACACATTAAGAACACTATTCTAAAGGAAAACGGACAAAGAGTAAGGAAGAAAACCTGGATGACAGATTACATATTAAACCTAATGGAAGAGAGAAGATTGAACAAGAATAACACCATAGAATACAAAAGGATAAACAACATCATAAGGAACGAAATACGAATGGCTAAAGAAAAGGAACAGAAAGAGAACTGTGAGGAGATAGAGGCACTGCAGTTGAAATATGACTACTTTAACGTCCACCGGAAGGTGAAAGAAGTCACTGGACAAAGAAGGAATACAAACTTAGGGAAACTAGTTGACGCTAATGGAAACATCATTGTAGACATGGAAGAGAAGAAGAAGATGTGGACTAGGTACGTAGAGCACCTCTTTGAGAATAATAGAGAGAGCCCCCCCAGATCCCCGCAGTAATGCACAGAGTGGGCCAGAAATAATGGAATCAGAAGTGAGGGCAGCTATAGAGCAGAGCAAAGAAGGAAAAGCAGCAGGACCTGACAACATCCAGACAGAGTTCCTGAAACTTCTAGACGAAAATGGATTAAAGAAGATCACCAAACTTTTCAACAACATCTACAAATCAGGTAAAATACCACAAGAATGGCTAGTCTCAGAGTTCATTGCACTGCCAAAGAAACAAGGCGCAAAACGATGTGAAGAATATCGAACGATAAGTCTGATGAGCCACCTGCTGAAAACCTTTCTCAAAGTCATCCATAAAAGAATATACAATCGATGCGAGAACCTAATCTCTCGAAACCAGTTCGGGTTCGTCAATGCGATGGGAACCAGAGAAGCACTCTTTGCTGTCCAAGTCCTTGTCCAGAGATGCAGAGACGTTAACCTTGACGTTTACTGTTGTTTAATTGACTACGCCAAAGCATTTGACCGGGTTCAACATGGCAAAATGATGGAAATATTAAAGAAGACAGGGATCGATACCAATGACCTGAATATCATAAGTAGCTTGTACTGGGGCCAGTCGGCAACAATAAGAGTCGACGGAGAAACAACTGAGGCCGTCAAAATAATGCGAGGAGTGAGGCAGGGCTGTGTACTCTCACCCCTGCTATTTAACATCTACTCCGAGCAGATTTTTAAAGAAGCGCTCGACGACGAAGAAGAGGAGGGCATCTCAATAAATGGGAAGAAATTGAGTAATATAAGATACGCGGACGACACCATCGTGTTCGCAGATAGCCCACAAGCACTACAACAACTTATCAACAAAATAGCAAGAGTTAGTAAGGAATATGGTTTGGACATAAACATACAAAAGACCAAAATTATGGTCATTAGCAAAAACAAGATCGACAACATCCAGTTATCCATCAACAACCAACCAATAGAGAGAGTACCACACATCACGTACCTGGGAACACGTATAAACGAGAACTGGGACGCAACTCAAGAAATCAAAGCACGAATCGCCAAAGCCACAGCCGCCTACAACAAAATGAGCAAACTCTTCAGAAGCCATGGTCTTACACTGGAAACAAAAATGAGACTTCTCAGATGTTACATCTTTTCTATCCTCTTATACGGGACGGAATCTTGGACACTCAATGAAAACACATCCAAGAAAATAGAAGCCTTCGAAATGCGACTCTATCGAAGAATGATGAGGATATCATGGACCGAACATATCACTAATGAAGAGGTACTAAGAAGGATGAATAAACAAAAAGAAATTATGAACACCGTCAAGATCCGAAAACTGCAATATCTGGGCCACATCATGAGAAACGACTCCAGGTACTCCTTATTCCAGACAATCATCCAGGGAAAAATCGATGGAAGAAGAGGTCCAGGAAGGAGAAGAATATCTTGGCTGCATAACCTCAGGAAGTGGACCGGAAAAACATCAACCGAACTCTTCCGCATTGCCGTGAACAAAGTTAGGCTCGCCATGCTGATCGCCAACATCCGTAACGGATAGGAACCACAAGAAGAAGAAGTATCTACACAAATCCCAAGTCATTCAAGTGATCTTAAATTTTTGTTGATGCAATTCAGCATTGATCTATTGTCTAAAGTAGATTCCGTGACCATACCTGGAACTTCAAACAGAGATTTAAGATAATTATTTACCAACATCATGCAATAGGGGAGTTAGCAGCAGTAACCTCCAGACTTTGCAAAATCTCCCCAGCAGGTCTTCCAATGAACCTTTAAGAAAGTAAAATCTCTCAACATCTGAAAGTTTTGAGTTGTCGTGCGTCAATGACTTAAATGTGTCTCGATACTCTAACCATTTTTCAAACCTGCCCGAGAATTTGGGAATTGGAATTGCAGGGAGCTTTGGCCGAGCTTGCCAATTATATTCCGACACATGTGAATGAGCACTATAAACTTCAGAGGCGCTGTTACTTTTACTGTCACGATTATCTGACAAATTCTTTTGTTCAAGCAACTCTTTTGCAGAAGCAAATAGTTTAAATTATGAATTCTCAAAAGCTTCCCCTTCCAACACTTGGGCTTCAAAATCTTCATGATTTATCTCAATAAAAGTTTGACATGTATCAAAGTCTGCAAGAATATCTGATAGTTTATTCACCCCTTGCTCCAACTCAATAGCTTTTGACACATTAATTTCCTCCTCGAAAGTACCAACCAATGTATTCAGATACTTCTCCAACAAGGTGAGCTTTGTCTTACAAATACCACGCTTCTTGACGTTAATTTTGACATCAGAACTAACATCTGGAATGTCAATCATTTTGTTTGTCTCTCAAAAGATCAAAATAATTCAATTTTTAAACCAAACCAATTAACAAAATATACACAAGTACTTTATTAAAACAAGAAAATCAGGCACTCATGTACTACATAGATTAAGGCTTAGAAAAAAGGATACGCCAATACTCACTTTTTTTTTGCTTTTTCTCCAAAAAAACAATAGGATTCTGTGTGAATACGTGCGGTAGGCTAAATAGTAACAAGGTCACAACAAGGTCATGTACCAATATTTCAACTTCCAGAAACAAATTACTCGACCAAGTATTTGAGTAGATTTGCACTTATTGTCCAAAGTACTCGAAAGTCCATTAGTACTGCCCAAATGCATACTTTTTACATGTGGTGATTTCCAATTCCAATTTGTACCAGCACCACCAGCAGCCAGCAGCGGATTACTTGCTTTGAGTATAATCCGGCTCGAAGGACCATATTTATGTAAAGCCTTTTGTTGCTTGACTCCAAACACTTATATTAAAATACATGCAATTTATAAATTTGTCACATTTATTACTAAAAACTAAAACAGACTTCTCGACGACTCATCGTGCATTTTTTTTTCGTCGTCTCGCCAACGCGCGCCCTCTAGCGGAATTAACTTCAATTCATAGAAAGCGAGGTTGCCACGTGCAGCACATTAATCTAATATCTCCTTTCAAAATAATGCTTAACACAGCTCTTCCAAATATGCCTCATCGACGGGGCTAGAAAATTTCTTGAGTGACTGCTGAAGAAAAGGCTGATGGATAAACTAGAGACTTTGCATGGAATCAGTGAGCTGCAGTTCGGATTTCGGGCTGGTAGACCGACAGTTGATGCTATTCAATGCGCTATGTCATATGTAAATAAAATTAGGAAAACGCTTACAAGAAATGAGAAAATTACGCACGCGTTACGTAATGAACATTATTGGGCTGAAGAAAATCTTTATGCGACAGTGGAACGTAATTTTCAAAAAAAAATTTCCGTTAACGTGTGGGCCGGCATAGTAGGAGATCATTTAATTGGGCCATATTTTTTGACACCTAAACTAAATAGTTAGACATACTTAGATTTCTTAAGAAATCAGTTGCCTGTTCTGCTGGAAAATGTATACCTTCACGTGAAAAATTCAATGTGGTTGTTAAAAGATGGAGCTCCTCCACATTATGGTTTAGTTGTAAGGAGATTTTTAAACGAAACGTTTTGTGACAGGTGGATAGGACGCGGTGGGTATGTAGAGTGGGCTCCCAGATCGCTAGACTTAAACCCAATGGTCTTTTTCTTTTGGGGCCATTTAAAATCCTTAGTTTATCAGACGCCAGTAAACAGCGCACAAGAGGTGAGAGAGCGAGTTATCGTTAATTGTGATGCAATTGCACAAAAGGAGGGAATTGTTTTTTGAGTTACTCGTAATTTTTTAAGAAGACTTAATTTGCATTGAGGAAGACGGACGGCAATTCGAAAATCTATTATACCTAAAAAGTGAAAGCTGTCATTAATATTAAATTATGAGTTGTAAGTTATTGCGTGTCGGTGCCCAATTAATTATTTAGATTCTTCGTTTTTGATTAAAAAATAAATAATTTGATATTTCAAAATGGCTGTCTTTGATCTCATAGATGCAGAAAACTGTATAGCACTTGTTCTCAAGGCACACTTCGTTAAAATGTTGAAAATAATTTAATTAGTTGTCATGCATGCTGTGCAAGACAAACTGTAAAGTCGTTTTTCTCGAAAACGCTTCAATTTACGAAGGTGCAACAAGTAAACCTTTGTTGCGTTATTTTGAGTGGTCTTTTATCTTGTGTGATTGAAATTAGCAAAAAGTCAAAAGCAAAAAAGTTTCTAGTTATTAAATACAGGTCAAGGGCGGTTCCAGCCCTTTAGGTTTGAGGGATGAACACCAAATTTTGTGCATTGATGCGCATCAATATGAGCATGCGCATGAATATGAGTAAGCGCGTGAATATGAGTAATTAGCGTGCCAAATTTCAAATTGATTGATTAAGAAACAAAAAAAATATTAAAGAAAATATATTTTCAAAATCTTAACTTTAAAGTGTTGTAGATCCTTTATCTTTGAGTTTTTGAAAAAATGTTATAGGAACTTGTTACCTTTATTTTTACTCTAGATATTATTCCTCCAAATATTTGCGCGACATTTTCGGACACCGTGTATCTCCGACATGGAATGAAACCGTCATATACCAAAAAATATCAAAAAATTCTTGAAAAGGTGTCAAAAAGATTGTCAGTACTGACTACAAGAGCTTATCGGACAGTGCCTACCACTGCAGTTCAGGTACTGGCGAGTATTCCACCCATAACTTTGCTGGTGGGGGAAAGAGTGGAGGATTACGCACTTAAGAACAACAATGAAGCTTCCTCAAATAGAGAACTCACTGAGGTTTGGCAGGATATGCGGTTTGAATACGAAGGTTGGACGAAGGTGTTTATCAAGGACGTAAAGCTCTGGAATGGCAGGAAGTGGGGTGAAATAGATTACTTCACATGTCAGGCCTTGACAGGGCATAAAGTATTCAATTCATACCTACACAGAGTTGGAAGGATAAAATCTGGAAAATGCTGTTGGAATCTGGAAATTGCGACGAAGAGGATACGCCAAGATATACTATATTCGAGTGTGATCACTTTACTGAAATTCGACATGCTGCAAGATTAATGGGTAAGACATCTATCACAACTAAAAATACATCGAAACTGATCCTGCAAAGTGAAAATACGTGTGGGGCAGTAATGGATATGCTGACTAACATAATCAAGATTATATGTAAAGACGAAAAATCCAGAGGCTGATGTCAATGACGCCATGGGAAAAGTTCCACCCCCCCTCCTTAAAGTAATACATGTCGGTCATAGCGGCAGGGGGAACCAGGAAGAAGATAGGGAGAGGGTCTTCAGTGGGTATTGCGCAACAAGTCGCCGCTCAGTCCCATACGTCCTGGCCTACCAATATATTTCCACCAACGATTTGGAGTGGAGTGCGTAAAAGCATTTTCCTAAACCCTCTGTAATAAAAAAAAAGATTAAGTCAGGTTAATTTACTTATGTGTCAGTAAAAAGCGTGTTCGTAAGGACCCTTTTTCTATTAATTGTTAGGACACGTTACTTCTAGTTCAGTTTATTTTAGGTTAGTTCAACTTTCGACCGCAATTATGTTTTCTTTGTTAGTTCAGGTTAGTTTAGATATGTCTTTCTAATCTAGGGCAACGAGAATTAGTTTCTATTGTGTGAAGAGTGAAAGTATGAAAAGCGGGTCTGTAAGGGCTCTCTTTCATATAATTGTTAGGGCACGTATTCTCTGTTAAGTTCATGTTAATTTAGTTATGTTTGTTGTTGTACTGCCTACAATGTTACAATTGTATAGTTGTTAGTTATAGTTAGTTCTGGTTCAGGTTATGGTTGGGTTAGTTCAGGTTATTTTTGGTTAGTTCAGGTTAGTTTAATTATGTTTTTCCGATTTGGAGCATTATTGTCATATACACATTATGGCAAATACTATTGCCAACAAATACTATACACGATCACTCAAGGGTATGAAAAAGGGTAAAAGTTCCATAAAAAGCCTTCACTTTTTTTACCGTAAATCTAATTTTTTTTTACATTTACGTTGAAAGCCTGATAGATGATTATTTCACAAAGTCATGTTTTGAGAAATATTATTTTCCTATAAATCGATAAAATTGCAAAAAAAGACAACTTATCTGATAAACTCAGCTTCTTGTGTCTGTTTGCGAAATTAAAATTTTTAATATTAATTGCATTAAAATTAAATTGAAATCTAAGAAAGAGGGACCACACAAAATACATTCAATCAATTTTAATAATTAATAATAGGAAACAGTTAAAACAAGTGTCTTTGATTGTATATAGGTATGTGTACATTTGTGTGTCTGAGGTACTGGAAGAAAATAAGAGCAAGACTTCCAGATGTAACATTAATTTTCTCTGGTAAGACGTCTCTATTATTTTCGTCCAAATTCCCAATTTCCTGAAAGCAAAAGTAGATATTTAAAAGAAGGCAGTGTTGGTAAGGAGTCAGGCATTGAAAGTAAACAGAGTGTATTTTCTGGAACATACTTATGAGTTTTTCAAGTAGTTTTGGAATTAAGGATTAGTGAGAAAAAAATAAAAATAGAGAGACAAAAAAAATGTTTTGTTTTTTTGTGTCAACAAATTTTGTTCTTTTGTATTCTCTTTGTGTAAATATACCAGTGTTTGCCGTATATTGGCAACAATTAAACAAAAATTAAATAAAACTTAATGATGTTTATTATATCATTTAGATAATAACCATGTCGTCAGGTATTAATTCTGTAAATTTGGGAGAAAACAAATTTAATATACGCAGTTTCCCAAACAGGCAATATTTTGTTATCGCAATGTATCTGTTTAACTGAAAGGAACTAAAACGCATTATTTCCATTGGACCAACTTCAAATCTCCAGGGCTTTAAAACGCCCCCATAAGACCCACACTTACTACATTTTCAATGAGAAAAGCGGTATAACAAACGAAAACATTTTTATATTTTGTTGTCCGTTAACTAGAAGTAGATTGACGATTGAGTTCGGTCAAGGCCAACACACAAAATGATTGTTGGTGCTTCTTCCGGTATGTTCGTTGAAATAACACCACCGCTTTTGTTGTTTTTCTTCTATTTAATGGACAGAACATACAGCTTTGCAAAAGACACGGTTTTATCACATTCTTTCATCAGCCACCATGTTTGTTCGAGAGTCAAAGGTAATCAAGGCGGCGTTGCCGCTGTTAACAGAGTTACATAATTACGTACCTACTACAAACTAATAAGACAAGAACAATTAAAGTCTTAGAAATTAACATTTAACATTAATGAAAAAAAGGATTTTAGTAGAACTAGAAAAAACTACGTAGAATAAACTGAGAGAATCATATGCTTGCAAAAAGAAAAGAGAAAATTAATAAAGAAAGTAAATATGCACTCGCAATATGCCTCAATAAATTGCTACTTACTATTTTTCATTATATAATTTATTAAGTTCATATAAGAAAATAAATTTGGTAGAGATCAAAACGTCAGATTTTTATAACGTATAATGTTTTGTTGAAGTGATTTGTGTTTCCTTTACATACTACACTACTAACTACTACTATGTCTGAGCTGGCTCGGTATGCTGCTCGATCTGCACCATAGCTCGGTCGCAAAAATAAGTTGCTTTCAGGGTATATTCAAATGAAAACTTTGTTAAAATAAACTTAAGTACGACACTGGAATCTACGCACAAATTAATCAAGGCAAAAAAGAGTGATTGTTTTTGAATTATCAAAGAGACCGCCAACGAGGGAGCCTTCTGTACTCTCTATTCTGTGCTAATGCTTTCAACGCTGTAATGGAGTACTTTAACTCGGCTACAACCTATTAGGGCACGAGTTTTCACTGAGCTGGCCACCGATGTACTCTCGTTAAATGATACTCAAAAAGTCGGAAAAGTATCGTTTGAAAAATTAAATCTCTCAAAAGCTACTCCCGAAAGCCAAAAACTAACTTTATACACTGTATCTTTAAGGGGCGCACTAAGTTAGGGCGCTCACGTCATTAATTTGGATGAAAGTCTCAACTGCTCATGTGATGTTTTAGTTTTACATTTGTGCTATACCGCCGCCGAGTTCAGTTTTTTTGCGATTTCGAGTGATTTAGTTGTTTTGGACTTAAAAAGTAAAGGGGTAAAGTCTTACTCTTACTCTTACTCTTACGCATAATCATTCCTCTTCTTCTTCTTCATATTCAACATCTAGTTTAATAGTATATCCGCTATACAGGGTGGTTACTTTTACATTTTTTTTCACCATTGTGATCAGTTGTCTCCATCACCATGCAGTTCAGATTAAAATCTATCTTCCATTACAGTTCCATTACAGTTTTATTTTATTAGAAAAGCATTTATAAAGCTTTTCATTATATTTTTCAGCAAAGTAGGTCATGGAAATTTGACAGATTGCCCCTCGTATAATATTTGAACTGTGTCAGTTTTATTGGTAATATTTACATAATTTAAAGGTTATAAAATGCTGCCATTACAAAAAATGTTGTTGCCATACTTTCATACGGCCCTCAAAATTTGACCAGGAACAGTGTTTATCTCAAAGACATTTACACTAAGTAGACAAGGCAAGTCATTCATAAAAGTATAAAATCCCTATGGCAACATCCATTGTAAAATCATGAATGAACTAACAAGAGTGGGGGAATGGTTGGAAGACAGCACGCGCTTTCTTAATCCATTGGCGTACTCAATTTTTTTTTCATGCTTCAAATAATTTATTCCAATATTAATATATTATATGTAAGGAGGGATTTTGGAGTGCTTTTTAGATATACATACCTAATTAGAGTTTATCCTGAAATATATCAGTAAAAATGGATCACAACTATTGAAGGCTGAATTCTGGTAGTTTTCAAATATTGCTAATGTTAGCTTATTTTGGAGGGAATTTGAGAGGGCGTTAGGGAACTTTGGTTGTATTTCTTATGGAATCGTCTAGTTACATATTATATATTCTTTTGTAAAGATCATTCCTGTTTTAATATCAATCAAACAAAACATTGATTATGTTACTTAATTTATCACAATTTTTTTTTAATAAAAATAAATTAATTTTCTTATCAAAAATTATCAACCTCTACTCTAACAATGTACATAGGTACCTACTTAAAGTAGAAGCAAAAATGCATTACATTATCATTATACAAGCATACTGATGGTTATCCCAGATTTTCTTGGCCAGTCATTATTTATACAAAAAGTAAGATTTAAAGCAATGATACGGTTTACCGCACAACTTAGAAATGCAGGGAAATATATGATCATATTGGTTATTTACCTTTGTGTGGATGAAGCAGTGCATGTTGATGAGGATGACGAGGAGAATGTTTTTGACGGGCCACATTGTGGATGTCTTTCCGAGTACTTTCCGACCAGAACAGGACAGTAAAATAACAAAAATTTTAGCCTGAACTCTAGAGCAATTAAAATCCAAACTACCCCTGATTTGGTCAGAAAGATTCTAAGGATTCTGTCATTGGCGGTGGTTCAGAATCTTTCTCATCTATTGGTGTAAATCCTGTGCTTACAGGATCTTTTGGAGGACTAAAAAATTGCATTCAGTAAACTGCCATACGTACTGAAAATATTATTAATCAACCTGTAGATACTTAGTACAAAGAATATCCTACACCCACATTGACTTACTTTGTACTACTCAGCCTTTGTAGTCCGTTTAAAAATATATTCATTTAGCAGGCACTTAGGTTTATCTGCACTTCGGATATGGTAGGTACAACGCGCTGCCTCAGAACACTAGGCGTCTTTCCAAGGGGTAGTTCGGAAGAGAAATTAAAACCGTTCTTCTTAAATGTGCAAGCTACTGAGTGATTTTGAGAAAATTCATAAGCTGTTAAAAACTTTTTTTAATATAATGCGAGCAACTAATTTGATTTACTCAAACTGATGGCAGATATTAAAGTGAAACTACATTAACAATCATAACAACTTGTAGGGAGTTGTTATTGGCATTAACCTTCACCTGTTTTTAATTTATTGGTTAAAATCTTGTCAATCACATTTTTGGCAAATCAGTTTATGGATAACTAGTATGTCGCGTTTTTGGCGGAATCTTTCCTTTACGGTTTTTATAACATAACCATTAACATTGACATAGTCCAAAAACTATATAGGGGTCATTCAAATAATAGCATTTGGGCAAACTTTATGGAACGCTTTATACAATGTGTTACGTCAAAAACATTTTTTTCCATCTACAACATGCACTGTTTCATCCACTTAAACAGAAATAACAAATATTATGTGAAAGAAGTGTGGTAAAGGATCATAATGACTGACCTCAATTTCTAGGTGAACTAGGATTACTAAAAACTCCTAGATAACGGTAAAATGTAAATTTTACTACCTTTTGTTTTCATTGTAAGTAATTCTAATTTAATATTATTAAATCTTTTTGCAAAAATGTTTCATAAATTAAATTATGCAACATAATAAATGTTTTGTTTAATCACATTATTGCTGTAGGTTTAACTTTTTAAATTTTTGTTTGAATTTTAATTTCAATGTATGCCGTTTCTGCTTCTGATGAATTTATATCTTTGTAGCCCTGAAGAATTTTAAACATTATTAAACGAAACGTCGGCGATGAGCTCGTAGTTCGAATTTTGTTCCCAATCCGCCAATTCAACACAAATCAATAGATCCTGGGATGCATTTTTTTCACTTCGTTTTGCTTAATATCATCTCAGTATACGGTGAGAGCCAAAATGTTTTTTTTTTAATTTCTAATAAGCGATAATTCGTTTATTACATAACATCAAAAAAAAAACGAGTTATACGTATTAAAGAGTAGGTACGGGAGTTATATCTTTCTTATTCTAAGTTACACTTAATCTCTGGGTTTGCTTCTGAATAGTCTACTCTCTAAACAACCTCACAGAAAAAAGTCAGGGGCAGTAGTGTCAGGAAAAAGAAACTCAAGCTTTTCCCCAGAAAGTGTTTGAAAAACAGACTGTATTTGTCTATCCCGTAGAAGAAGGCATACAGGAAGGAGGTGGCCATTTAACTCAAAAAAAATGAAACTCCTATATTTACTCTTTAACACATATTACTTGTTTTCTTTGTTTGTTATGTAATAAACGTATTATTGCTTATTCAAAATGAACCAAACATTTTGGCCTTGGACCCTCACTTATTAAAATAGTAGGGGGGTTCATTATAAAATTTCATCTAGCCAGCTATGATTTCTTCAGAGAAAGAAAGAGAGTTATAAAAGTACGTCGTAACTTGACTCGCCATCAAAACAGATTTGTCATTGCCACTGTCCAATCAGGTTTCAGCGCTTCAACGTTATTAGCGGCCATCTTGTGTTGTCTTTATCCTTGTTGGCAAATTTTCCCGTTTCCCACTTTTTGTTGTTGTTTTCTAGTTTTACCAACCAAATGTTTCCTAAAAACCTTAATTTTTATTTGCTAAAAAACCTGTTTTGTATTTGGATAACATGGCCTTCGCCTTAGAACATAAAGTTTTTATATTGAGTTTGATGGAAAGTGGATGGCGAATAGGTTTATTCCATTCGAAACTACGAGGAGGATTTCCAGGCTCAATTTCCAAACTTTGCTGTGGTCTATATGCAGTTCAAGAAAACTTTGGAGCATGTTCTAGCATTGCTTACAGAAGCAGGAAGTCTACAAAGACCAGGCAGTGAATCTCACAGAAACACACCAATAAAGTGGTTACACAGGCACAAGAAATAATGCAAAACACACCTGGTACTTTTATTCGACAGTTACACCATCAACTAGGCCTTTCTGTAGGTGCCACCCATGCAATTTTACATACAGATCTGCAAGTGTACCCATATCGCTTCACAGATGTGCAAAAATTGCATGAAGCTGCCTTTCCCCGAAGACTGCAATTTTGCAATTGGTGTATTGATAGGGATAAGCCAGAACATTTTCCAAAAATCCATATTGAGCTTGATTTGAGTGAAGTGGTTATGTGAACTCGCAAAACATGAGCACTTAGATTAGGGAAAACACCCCCATGAAATAATTGAAAAAGGACTACACCCTGAGAAAATTGAGAGTTTGGGTAGGTATCACAGCTTGCTGACTGATTGGTCTGCTTTTCTGTGAAGGTGGCTGATCACTAGGACACTTCAAGCATTACCAATTGGATAGGTACTTGTATAAGCTACTGAATTTTGCTAGCACTTGGAAAAAATTACATAAAATTCTTCATTAATATTGTTGCGAACTCGGGGTTCAATAATTCCAGTGTAACGATTTAATACGAAAACACTATTTATTAACTCCACAAATACACACGACTACTAAATAACTCACTACTTAACACTTTATAGCCTTCTATTATCGCTTCGTAACTTTAGCTTACTTATAGCTCGATTAAAATACGACTACTCTACTCGGGCGCTCTATGCGCCTTTTATATACAATCCTAAAATGACAGAAAAACCTAGAAAGTTCTTTACAAGAATTCTTGAATAATCTCATATAAAAAAAAAACGGTTGTAAACAACTGCCTTCTAGATTAAGCCAGACGAGCAATAAATCACTCGTGTCAGCCATGACGCAGCGCGGATAGGTTGCGAAGCTCCACCAACCAACACGCTCCCATGCGTTGCCCCGCCTCCCATGCGGCGTTGCTGCGATCGTAACATTGCCCTCCTCCTAAGTCTGTTCGTCCCGAACAGATAGAGTTCCATGGTATCGTGCTAATCGATCCAAATGAACGACCTTCATCTTTGACCTAGGGGTCCGCTGGATCCTATACACCACATCATTAATCTTCTTTATAATTGTATAAGGTCCTTCCCAATTTTGGCTAAGTTTGGGCGACTTCCCCACCTTTCGCCTCGGATTGTATAGCCACACCAAATCACCATCCTGGAAGCCGCGGGAGTTAGCTAGTAAGTCATATCTTGCTTTGGCTCGATCACTGGATATCCGCAGTTTATTCCTGACTTGTTCATGAACATTGTTCAGCCTCTCCTTAAGCTCCTCCACAAAATTTTCAGAGCTGAGCGACTCTTTTTCTGGTGTTCCATACATCAAATCCGCAGGAAGCCTCATTTCCCTTCCGAACATCACTTTCGCCGGAGTATGACCAGTGGCTTCATGCGTAGAGCCTCGATATGCCATCAACATGAGAGGTAGATGTTGATCCCAATCACGCTGATGATCTGCCACCATTTTAGACAGGTAATGTTCCATGGTCCGATTAAATCTCTCTACCATCCCATCCGATTGTGGATGCAAAGGAGTTGTCCTGGTCTTGCGAATTCCGAGAAGTTCCATGACCTTCTGGAAAACAGCCGATTCAAAATTTCGGCCCTGATCAGAATGAAGTTCGAGAGGAACTCCAAACCTGCAGAACATTTCATTTACTAGCACCGTTGCCACAGTCGTTGCTTCTTGATTAGGCAGGGCGTATGCTTCAGGCCATTTAGTAAAGTAGTCCATGGCGACCAAGATGTATTTATTTCCCGACTCAGTCCGAGGAAACGGTCCCGCGACATCAATTGCTACCCTCTCGAATGGAGCACCTACAGTGTACTGCACCATTCGGCCGCGTGATCTTGTTCGAGGTCCTTTTGTGGCACAACAAACTTCGCACTTGCGGCACCAAGACTCGACGTCTTCATGATAATTCACCCAGTAGAACCGCTCTTTAATTTTGGCCAAGGTTTTATTGACCCCAAAATGACCTCCACTGGTTCCGTCGTGCATTTCCTTTAGTACATCTGATTTTCTGCTATCAGGAACAACCAATTGACTGACTACGGACTTGCCATCCGGACTCTCCCACGCTCTCTTCAGTAGTCCATTTTCTATTTTAAGAGAGTGCCACTGGGCCCATAGCGCCTTCAGGTTTGGACTTTTACCAGCAATTTCTTGCCATTCTGGTCTCTTGTCGTCAGTCTTTGCAGAGAGGATGGGTCCAATATCTGGATCATTCATTTGTTCTTCTCGAAGGGTCTGTGTGCTCCAGCCATCGTTTATTTCCACCGACGTTCTCCGTACAGAAGGAAGTCCCTCACGCTGCTCAGTTCTTTGACAATGCCGACAATCTTCTTTACATGGCCGTCTAGACAATGCATCGGCATTTCCGTGAGACCTTCCTGGTCGATGTTCAATTTGGAAATCGTACTGCTGCAGGCGCTCTATCCATCTGGCTATTTGACCTTCAGAGTTTTTCATCTGTAATAACCATTTCAAGGCTCCATGGTCAGTTCTAATCAGGAACCTTTTTCCATATAAGTAGCGATGGTAATGTTCGACTGCTTTAACGATGGCCAACAGCTCCTTTCTAGTGACGCAATAGTTTCTTTCTGGCTTACTTAAAGTCTTACTGTAGTACTCAATGACCTTCTCTTGCCCGTTTTGTCTTTGAGAGAGTACTGCCCCTAGACCACAGTTACTTGCATCCGTGTCCAGAATAAACAGTCCGTCCTTTATAGGGTAAGCCAAGATTGGACTAGAACAGAGGGCAGCTTTAAGCCTTGCAAACGCCTGACTGCAATCATGGTTCCACAAGAACGGTGTTTTCTTTTCTGTTAATTTGTGCAGCGGTTTTGCGATGTCGGCGAATCCCTCTACGAATCTCCTGTAGTAAGTACATAGTCCCAAAAAGCTCCTTACTTCGTGTTTGTCTCGGGGAACTGGCCAATCTTTAATGGCAGATATTTTACTTTGGCTAGTTTTAATGCCTTGTTCTGAGATGGTATGCCCCAAGTACTCGACTTGCTTTTGAAATAGGCTGCATTTCTTGTAGTTTAACTTCAGGTGAGCATTCCGTAACTTGCTGAAGATTTCTCTTAAATTCTTCAAATGCTCGTCAAAATTACGTCCCATGACAATTATGTCATCCAAGTATACCAGGCAAGTTTTCCAAGTCAGCCCCCTCAAAACAAGTTTCATTAGTCGCTCGAAAGTTGATGGAGCATTGCACAATCCAAAAGGCATAACAGTGAATTGGTATAGTCCAGAACCAGTAGAAAATGCAGTCTTTTCTTTGTCTTCGGGAGCAATCTTTACTTGCCAGTATCCACTTTTTAAATCTAGAGTGGAAAACCACTTTGATCCCGATAAAGTTGCTAAGGTGTCATCTATACGTGGCAATGGGTAGCTGTCTTTCTTGGTCACATCATTAAGTTTCCTGTAGTCAACACAGAACCGCGTTGAACCATCTTTCTTCTTAACAAGAACCACAGGCGACGACCATGGACTAGATGATTCTTCTATGACGCCCTCCTTTAACATTTCATTCAGCAAACTGTTAACTTCCTGTTGTTTAGCCAGAGGGACCCTTCGTGGATGTTGTCGAATTGGCTGGGCATCTCCTGTGTTGATCTTATGGACAACTAAATCGGTTTGACTGTCGTTGCTCTTGAAGTTAAACATATCAGATTCATCCATAGCAAATTTTATAGCAGACTGAAGTTGTTCCTTTGACAGGTGACTCCACTGTCGCTTAAAAGCATCAATAACTTCTGGGGAAGCTTGGTTAGAAGATTTAATTTTGGATGTCTCTGCTTCGACACAATTGCATACCCATTGTACAGGCTCATAATTGGCAAGAACTGTTCCTTCTTTGAGCTTGATGGTCCTTTCTCCAATATTGGCAACTCGTACTGGCATAGTCTTCTTCGTGTCGGTCAAAGTTCGGGCTACCATGATTTCAGTCGTCAAATCCAGGTTAGGTTCTATAAGTCCTATGGACCACCCAGAATGATTTTCAGAAGTCACTGTGATAATTTGTTCTGAGTTTGGAGGAATTTTCACATCTTCTACCACTAGTAGACGGACACTAGTTTCCACATTTCCATTGGTTAATGCAAACTCCTCATCTCCAAATGTGAGAATATTCCGTTTGTGATCATAGGAGAATCCATGTTTCCTGATGAGATCCATTCCCAAAATAAACTCGTCTTTGATCCTGGCAACCAACACTTTATGCCGAACTTCGAGTCTTTCTCCAATAATGATGGTGACATCGGCTTCTCCGTCTATAGGGCAAGACTCTCCAGTGACTGATTTTAACATAATAGGATTGGGCAATGGTTGTATGGTATATCCGACAAGTTTATCTGGCCTTACAATGGTCACATCTGCTCCTGTATCGATGGTAATCTGGATCTTCTGTTCCTTAATGCGTCCGGCCACTGTGAGACTTTTGCCACCCAAATTATTGACTTTAAAGATCCTGGGGGTCTTAGCGGCCCCGGTCAATTGCCCCCTTGCATTGACCGGAATTAGTTTTCCTGGGACCTAGGGCGGTCTTGGTCGCCGCTTGGTCTTCTAAACGACGGCGACGGACTTCTTGCCCTATTACGGCAGTTACTCTTGATGTGACCCAGTCTGCCGCAGTTAAAACATTTTATGCCCCGATTGTCTGTTGATCGAGGCGTCCTTCCCAACAGGGCTTGTATATTGACTGCCATATCCTTAAGCGTTTTATGTAAACTGGCCATGGATTCAGTCCTTGACGTATCCTCCTCGTCATCGCAAGTTGCCATTCTTACACGTGGAGAAGAACTAGATGACACTCGTGACGCCTCGAATTCCAGGGCCCGAACTAGTGCCTCGCTGATATTCCTGGGCCTTACTAGACGTAAGTGGTATCTCATGTCACTATCTCGAACTCCCTCAATGAACCTTTCGGCGGCAAATTGCGTTTGAAAACATTCAGGGGCTGATGGGTATGCCAGGTGAATTAGTCTGTCTATGTCCGCCTCAAATTCTTGTAAGGATTCACCTGACTTCTGCTGTCTCATCCTCAGCTGGGCTTGGAACACGGTTTCTTTGTGCTCGTTTCCAAATCGTAGTTGCAGAGAGTGTACTAAAACTGCATAATTACTTTGATCAGCTGCCGACAGAGATTGGAGTAGTTCAGCCGCTTTTCCACGAAGTGCTACCACTAATGATGTAGCTTTCTGGGGCTCGGACCAGCCATTAGCTTTTGCAGCTGCCTCAAATTGTGTTTTATAAATTTCCCACGCCGTAGTACCGTCATAATCGGGAGGCTTAATTTTAGCGTTGGCTGTGCTAAAACTCTCTGTAGACACGGTGTCGTCCTCAAGTTGTTCCCGGAATTTCTTTTCTAGCTCGAGAACCCTCTGGTTGACAGCTTCGAGTCCTTCGTTAACGGATTCATTAACGGATTGCATTATTCTTTCTTCCAACTGTTGCTCCCTGACTGCGAGATGGCTCATTAATTCTTCTTTGAATTGTTGATGACGTCGCTCTTGCACTTGATCACGTTTTTCCTGCTCTTCTTTTTGTTCTTTATAACGTTTTTCCTGCTCTTCTTTTTGTTCTTTATAACGTTTTTCCTGCTCCTCTCTTTGTTCTTTATAACGTTTTTCCTGCTCTTCTTTTTGTTCTTTATAACGGCGCTCCTGAATTTGATCAGGTTTTTCCAGCTCTTCCTTCTGCTCTAGATAACGTCGCTCCTGTACTTGATCACGTTTTTCCTGTTCTTCCCTCTGTTGTTGCATAAGGGACAGCAGGGCGGCAAGTTGATCCTCCATTGCTTGATGCTGGCTTCTGGTCACTGGCATAAACACGTAATGTCCGGCAATGAAGCACTCACTTACAGTTCAGCAATATTAGTCCTCAAATTCCCACTGGAATCTCACTTCTGACACCAATTGTTGCGAACTCGGGGTTCAATAATTCCAGTGTAACGATTTAATACGAAAACACTATTTATTAACTCCACAAATACACACGACTACTAAATAACTCACTACTTAACACTTTATAGCCTTCTATTATCGCTTCGTAACTTTAGCTTACTTATAGCTCGATTAAAATACGACTACTCTACTCGGGCGCTCTATGCGCCTTTTATATACAATCCTAAAATGACAGAAAAACCTAGAAAGTTCTTTACAAGAATTCTTGAATAATCTCATATAAAAAAAAACGGTTGTAAACAACTGCCTTCTAGATTAAGCCAGACGAGCAATAAATCACTCGTGTCAGCCATGACGCAGCGCGGATAGGTTGCGAAGCTCCACCAACCAACACGCTCCCATGCGTTGCCCCGCCTCCCATGCGGCGTTGCTGCGATCGTAACAATATTGTTACGATTCGCAGCAACGCCGAATGGGAGGCGGGGCAACGCATGGGAGCGTGTTGGTTGGTGGAGCTTCGCGACCTATCCGCGCTGCGTCATGGCTGACACGAGTGATTTATTGCTCGGCTGGCTTAATCTAGAAGGCAGTTGTTTACAACCGTTTTTTATGTGAGATTATTCAAGAATTCTTGTAAAGAACTTTCTAGGTTTTTCTGTAATTTCAGGATTGTATATAAAAGGCGCATAGAGCGCCCGAGTAGTAGTAGTATTATTTTAAGCGAGCTATAAGTAAGCTAAAGTTACGAAGCGATAATAGAAGACTATAAAGTGTTAAGTAGTGAGTTATTTAGTAGTCGAGTATATTTGTGGAATAAATAAATAGTGTTTTCGTGTTAAATCGTTGCACTGGAATTTTTGAACCCTAGTTCGCAACAATTGGTGTC
>OX638301.1:43457738-43594656 GCA_951812265.1 Taphrorychus bicolor | reverse complement strand
GTATGCCTAGCTCTCTGAAGTGCGCTCTGCAGTCATCCCTGTAGCCCAGGCCAGCCAACAATCTGACCGCTCTTCTCTGAAGCCCGAACAAACGCTTAGCCCCTGAGGCATGGCCCCAAACAACTACAGCATAAGAGAGCCATGCATGAGAAGATGCAAAGTAAGCCGATCTAAGTACCGTACCAGATATCCTATATGAAAGCTGACGTAGCAGGTACAAACTTGTATTGAGTCTTGAAGCCAAGTTATCAGTGTGTAACTCCCATTTGGCACTCTCATCCACAAGAACCCCAAGAAATTTAACCTGGGATACGTGGTCATTTACGGTTCCAATCTCCCTCAATGCAAACACCATCCTCTGTGTCTTGCATTCAGCAGCAATCGATTGGAATGAAACCAAATTTTGGCCAGTTTTTCAAGTTGTTTGTGGCCAGTTTGGCAAGATTTGTTGTCACTGAAAAGAGTTTTTTTCACAGGCACTATAGTCTCCAGATACATAGATAAAACATGAAAGAAACTGGTCTTAGCAGATCAAACATCCATCGCTATCTGCTTACTGGTCTTGCTTATTTGCTATAAACATTTGTTCCACCAATGAATGTTAATTTGGATTAATGGGTCCCTCAAATCAACAAAATGAATGAGTTTGGACTCTCTAAAATCCACATACAGTGCAGGACAACCGAGACCAACGTCGAGAAGTTGTCAATGTGTTGATTGGCATTTTGGGGCGCGCTGTATTTGGTTTTCCAATGAGATTTTGTCTGTCATAGAAGAGTCCAGCACTTAGCAAGGGTTTTTTACATGCAGGATGGGGCCTCGCGTCACACAGCACTGCAAAATAGACACTTTTGAAGTAAAACATTTGGAGATAGATGAATTCACCTCAATAACAACAACAACAACGAACACCCTTAATTGGTGACAAGAGACAAATTGTCATGTCATCGTGGTTGTCGTATTGCTAAACTAAAATGAATTAGACAACCAGCCATACACAAATTGGAATGATTTTCCTTTTACTAATTATGATAATTATAAACGTAACTTTTACTTACCTATAATTTAAGAACATTATCGTCAGGTTTTCAGTTAATTTTCTCTGCATAATCACGTTAATTACTACATGATAGTCCCTCAAAATAAATAAGAAAGGAAAATCGGCTCTGAGTCTGACATAAGAAATTATTATGTTGGCGACACTGCACATGCATGGTGGGGGTGACGCGCCAAATTCAAATATTTGCACTTTTCGAGGCGTTTTTCCAAAAAATAGCCAAAACTGTGGTATTGAAAAAATTACAGGATGATAACTGACTATAAACTCTACAACTTTACTCTTAAAAGTTTTTCAATCAAATGAACCGTACAGGCGCAAAAAAATAAAAACCGATTTCCCATGTTAATCTCCTATGTCCAGGGTTCTGCTGGACACCCGGTATATACGGCTAAAATACACAGTGAACATATTGTTAAGAATCAGCCAAGCGGCCTCGAGAGTGTTTACTAATTTTAGTGCTATTTAAAACGTTTTTGGATTTATTTGGTTGTTTCTTGAATAATAGGGAGTTTTCTGTTTAGGTATATAAATTATTTTTTGTATTTAGGTATATTAAGGCAGGGACTGCAGCCGTTTAATTAATCTAATTCTACGTTATTGTAAATATGCTATTAGAGAAAAGCGATAGTAGTTAGGTATAGAAAAGTAGTAGTTGTTGAAAGTAATAGGATTATCATATTGGAGGAGTAAATAAATAGTGTCCTTTTTACCCGAACGCCAGTGACGATTATAAGGATTTCGTGTTTTTCAATTCTGGGCTCAGCTATTTAGTTTTTTTTTTTGGTTCTGACGCTTATAACTCTTAGGGCCGGTATTTTGAAATCCGATTAGACTACTTGAATACTGATTATATTTTGAGTCGCCAGAATTGATATTTTAAGTGCCGATTAACCTGAAGCCGCTAATATTTAACCGTCGGTTGATAACGTCATTTTTTGGCATTTTGTCACTTTGATATTATGTGTTTCAGTGGGTCCCAACCCACTATAACGGTCCAAGAACAGAAAGTTTTCTAGGCGGGCGACGCACATACGGCAAAATTACCACTTTAGGGGGTCAAAAAATCAAAGATGTGAAATAATATGTGCATTTATGATTAGAAATGGTTCTGACCTGTAGGTTGAGGCTTGAGAAGATTTCTAAGTACCTACTTACTTAAAAGGTATTTAAGCCAGGTAATAGCCAGAAATAAAATAGTTTAAAATGCAATTTAGTATATTTTACTTAAAGAACACATCCATTATCAATCATACATCAATTATGTTGTAAACAGGTAACTAGATAATTACTATCACTGACTGTCCTGATCATCCATTGATTCTTCGTCATTATCATTCTTTTTTTTTATCGTTTGTACAAGGGGTACGTTCAACATTTCCAGCACCTCTTTAGGAAGAGGCTTTCTTTTTTTATTAAGGCTCCTCCTCTTGGATGCAATAATTGGATCAGAAGCTATTAGCATCTAGTGCACAATGTCTGTATTAGTGTGGAATCTGGAAGTTTTTCTAGCATGGAATAGTCGTAAACCTTTATATTCTTTTTGACTAGTTTCCAGCACATCTCCTGAAAATAACCCTACAGGCAAAGGTAGCTCCTTTATTATGTTTGCACCGTGTATTAATAGTTTGTGCAGAGATGCACTCATTTTGTACCAGTTATAACGTTCTAAGCACATTTTTGCTGTTTGATGCAGTAGTTTTTAAAACTAAGTTAACGCTAAATCCACATGATAAAACACTCAGGATGTTTGCAAATCTTTCTATAATTTCAAGATCTAACCCCGTAATAGCCCCAGATTTTGTAGGTTCAGCAAAAACTTTTCTTGCCGTATTCCCATCGTTTGAGTTACCCCCATCCTGCTTTGGTTAGTCTACCACTAAGCCCATTTGCTGGTAAAACTTAGTGGTTTTCTTCTTTTCTCTTTTTTATATTTTCTTTGGCTTCTGTGCTCCTCGCTTGCCATTGCTGTATTTGTAGTTTATATGAGATATGTAACAAGTACTCGTAACATCTAAGATATGAGTGCAGTACAGATATCCCAAACTTGTCGTAGGATATTGTTTCTGCAAAAGTAAGTTAAGATTCTTGGATGTTGCCTTGCCCACATTAAACGCTTGTGATGACGAAGTGTCTATGAGTACGTTGCATGTTTTTCCGTCCATCATTGTGCACACAGCATGTTGTCCAAATGCGTAAGATTTATCCCCAAGAGTGACCGCAGTAGGCTGCAAACTTGCTATTTGTTCTTCTATTGCTTCGTAGTGGAATTTTACTGATTCCTTTGTCTCATTCTCAATCTGCAGGCGAATAACGCGGTTATATCTCGATGAAGACGAACTTGGGTTTCGCCAGAAAATCCGTATTCCATTCGTTGTGACCTCTGCCATTTGCCATGGAACTATAGTACATATACTCTGTTCAGCGAGGGTTCAATATTACGTCATAAATTGTGACGCAAGAATATCCGCAGCAGCTTTACCATAGACATCTGCTATGATTCACCCGGCCATGTATGTAGATCATAAGATATGAACAAAATTGGTCCAAGATATTCGAGTGTTTTTGTGTGTTTACTATACCTAGTACTGCTCATAACTTGCGTTGTAAAACCAATAAGCCGAAACACTTGTCGTCGGGTCGCCAAACATATTTTTTCGTTCGAATGCACCCTATTCTGCGGAATAGTTCAATAGGTGTCCGCATGAATTCATTCATTTGATAAAAAAAACTGTTAGGCCTTTATTGTATATTCAATTCTTGAAGACACCTAGTTTTGCTTTTATCTGTGTCACAGCACCGTTCTTCCACATTTCTTCTTTAGTTGATTCAGCTACCTGCTAATTTTGATTAATGTTTTATTCATTTCTTTTCAACAATTCATAGTTCCTTCGGGACGTATGTTAATGGAATTTCTTTCGCCGCTTCATCGATTGTAACTCCTTGTTTCTCGACTATCTTGGAAATTTTCTCCGGTTTTTCTTCACACAGTGACTTTTTCTACATGATCCCTGAAAAGCGATTATTTCGTTTCTATATTTAGTTCTACAAAAGCTGGACTCGGATTTCTAAATTTTGACGACATTGACGACATTTTGACATTAAGCGTCAAACTGACTTTAGCTGGTGGTTATATTATTAATAAGAACTAATAATACGCCTGTTTTTTTGCGATCTTTTTCTAATGAAATGAGATGATGAATGTGACGTCATATTGAACCCTCGCTGAACAGAGTATAGAAGCATTATGTTAATGTCTCCATACAATGAATTATTGGCAAAACATTGTTTGTAAGTGGAATGTCCACCACTGCCGTCAACTTGTAAACCACTTCCAGCGCTGAGTTTTTCTAGTGATCGTGGTGTAAGAGAAGCACGTCTTGCTGCACATAAGCAAATCTTCGAATTGTATGGTTCAAAACACCTTGAACTGGAATTTGCACTTCAGTCTCCGTGATTTTTATATTCTATCGGGTAACACTGTCTTTTTGTTTGTGTTATGACATTGTAAGGTAGATAGATGTTAGCTCCTCGTGATTTCGCTCCTTTTTGCTAATGAATGTAATCTTCTTTCCCCATGCCTGAGTCAATTATAAGCGCTAAAGCTTCCTCAGGAGAGTACAACTTTATAGCCGAATATGATGGCGTATCATGAATTTGTTTCATGCGTTTGTAACTGCTAGGGCTTACGGTTAAGGCTAGCATCACTAGTTGGGCAGCTGTCCTTTTTTCTGCTCTTAGTAAGGCTGGCTTGAGCATCATAACACAATAGCTCTGAGCTTGACTCAGAAACAATTGGTTTTATCATCCTTCGTTTTGTTCGTTTAGAGCTCACTTCAAAAGTTTTTGCAGATCTGCCTCTGGCTTTTCTCACTTGCAAATAATTGTTTACGCTTGTAGTTTCTAATGCTGGCAAGACCAAATCGTTCGTTAACCATTTTGAATTGCATTTTATAAATCATTCCATAGTCCAATTCGATTTTTTCCACTTATGTAACAATTTTGAAACAAACACTTTCAGAACAAACTTAATTTTATTTCTACTGTCTTTTGAAGTACGTATTCACTAAACTTGTTCAATATGTAACTTGTTAATCGTTCTACACACTGAGACAGTTTTCTGTTTTTAACACTAAAACCAGATCCATTTTTCTAATATTTAGTTCCGAGTGACTTGGTCCACTCCGTCTACCTGTGAAAAAAATGGCCTAGTGTCACAATGAGTTCGTTTGAGTTCCTATAATTCATAATACTAGGAGCCAGCAAATGCACAAGTGTAAATATTTAGGACAGAAAGAGGTACTAAGCGGAGCTTTGAAAGTCTAATTAATATTTTTTTTTATGAAAAGTGTGAGTGGAATAAAATCGACATTTGTTATTAGTTATAGTATATAGCTAGGTTAAACAAAAATTTTTCTTATTAATAAACATACCTGTGACTTCTATGCCCATAATAAAAAGTTTTTTGCACGAGGTGATCGAAAATAACACGTTATAATGCTTTTGGGTTTCATATGCAATTAGCCGTACATTGATAACGCTTAACTGTCAGAGCCTCGGCCGCCATTGTTATAAACATAAGAAAATATATTCATGGCTAGAACGATGAGCCAACTTCTTGACTTGGAGCACAATTGGCACATTGGAGCACACAGCACAACAAAATTGGTCATTTTGCCGTATGTGCAACGCAAAAAACGGCAATAAACAACAAACAACCAATTTGGAAATAAAAAATGTCAACATACAATTAGTGGCGAAATATGACTATTTCACCACTAATCGGATGATTAACTAGTCAAAACGTACCAAAATACTTAATCAATATGCATCGCGGCTTAATCGGTCTGTAACATTTCACCGATGATCACTTGATCAAGTGCGTGATCGGGATTCAAAATACCGGCCCCTAAATTACTAATTTGACGGGATTGAGCATTATTGCGTGTAGATACAGAAATGAACGAGCTTTCCAAAAATGTGGTTGGTTTGGTGATATGTGCGGGGGGGGGGGACCAGTGGCGTACCAAAGTAAAAAATACGGTTTTTCAGATTCACAAATTCGTCGCGTCTTTACCGTAACCACAGTATAAAGAATAATACATTATATCAGTAGCCTCAGTCGGTCGAAAAATTGAAACTCCCCTCCCCTTGCCCCGTCCGCCCGGCCGCCGGCCGGTGCACCACCAAACCGGTTTTGGCCGGTTTTGGCAATGCTTTGGCAGTGCATCGCATGTGTTTGTCCCCTCGTAACTTCTCGAGAACAATGCCGGGCGCGGCACGCTTTAGTTTTAGAAATATCAAAAGTGCCGACACGAACTGACGATACTGATATAATGTATTATTCTTTATACTGTGCCGTAACTCCGGAGCTATGTGGGATGTAAGGCTCCCCATGGGTAGATTTCCTCAAGTGTGTAGATGATAGATTTTGAAGTCTAATTCCAATTAAAATGAAAAATAAGTTAAATAGAAAAATCTAGAAACATTTGCAAAATTGAAACGGCTTTTCAAAAAAAATGTTTGTTATGATCAACTTCCTGGCCTTCTAGACGCCCTTAGTTAGACGACGAATCCTATCCCTCAAAGGTGTCACTTTAATACAGTCTGAGTGAAAAATTTCCAAAGACAGTTAAGAAAAAGTATCCAAAATAGTATAGTATTTTTTTGCGATTTTTACGGAAACTATAGCGGAGCCCCGTTTCGGTTGTAAATGAATATGAATAATGACTGATAAAAAAATGCAGAACTAACCTGAAATAACCTGAACTAACCTGAAATAATTCAGAGAGATAGTACACATATGAGCCCCAGACCTGACCAAAAATCAGGGGCCTAGTTTTCAATTTCAAATTTTGACGAATTTTTAAACTTTAAATTTCAAACTGTCACTTTGTGGTATATTTGTATCGAGACCGTAGATCTAATCGAATGGCTTCCTATCCCAGGGGATACCTCGGAGTGTTTTCTTTTTGGGACATCGAAGCCTCTTTTCAGTGGGACGTTGCGAAATGGTCTTAATTAAATTTCGAATCAAAAGAAACACATTTTTTTTAAATTTTGGCCAAAAATCCGGAACGGTTCCGATTCACGTGCTACTAACTAGGGTATCGGAAGCCATTCGGAATTAGGTTCCTCCCACTGAATGTCAACTGACAGATAAGATTTTCCGAATTAACTTTAAAGGCTTAAAGCAAGGAAAATCGGCTAAAAAGCGTGGAAAAATGTGTGGAAGGAGAAAATTTGAACATGTCTAGGAAGATTGTTGGCAAAATGCCGGCTCCTTGAGAACAAAGACTGGTCGATTTGAAAATTTCGTGTCCGGATTTATGTCAAAAAATTCACCTAAATCAAAGACCCTCTTTCTCAGATATAGAGTTTCAACTCGAATGTAAAAATGTAGACAAAAATAACCTTCATTAATAGTCATGACATCATAGCGGCCATGACATAAGCGATAAAACTATATGAATGATATCTTTGAAACGATTAAAGTTAGAAAGGGAAATTTGGTACGACATTTTCTTCCTTCAATGTGTATGTGAATAGCTGATGTAGATATCATAGCAACCATAGCTGAGATATAGCTGTTTCATAAAATTTTATGAACCGATTGTCGTATCGAATTGAAAATCGAATGTTAGGTTTTCCTTATGTAATATTAGCGCAAAATACTATCTTAAAAAGTCCGAGACGGTGCCGGCGCGGGAAACTTTTTCTCATAAGAAATGCGTCATAGCTACTCAGCTACAGTAGCTGAGTAACGTTAATATTTAGTGAACTGTTTAAGGGACATGGTTCAGCTTTGGATGCTGGGTATTCATGGGTATACCATGAATGGTAATATAGCGGACATAGTTGTGTAGCTGTTTTATCGAACCGATGGTGATATCAAGTAGAAAATCGAATATTAGGTTTTCCTTATGTAATTTTCGCTAAAATAGTAGATTATGTCACTAGGAGTAAAAGTGGATCTTTTCGTGCTGAGCCCAGAGATTGACGGCCGAAGCGAAGCTGAGGCCTGCAACTGGGCGAAGCACAAAAAGATATTTTTCTCCGAGTAACATATACTATTTTTTTTTCAAGCATGCAGGAAATAAAAAGTCTATTTCAGAGTGATTCAGTTTTGCAAATTTCTCTCATCCTCTTTAAGCGGGTCCAGGTACTTACCCAATTAGTGGTGTATATTATTTGTAAAGTAAATAGTGTTAGAACGGCGGTTTTTACTGTTCAATAGATTTAATGGTATTAAATCATAACCAATGGTTTAGACGGTTTAGGTAAAATATGGTAAACTGAAATTTTGTAGCATTATTATCAATACTAGATTAATAAAATCTGTCACATTGACAGATAAATATGATGACGCGCATGACATTTAACAGACAAACTTAGAATTCGAGAACTTATGCGATTTCGACTAATAACGGCTTCGGGTGGTGCTCTCGAGCCCCCTGAGAGTATTCCTATCCTTTGGTTTTTCAATAAGAATGTAAAGATGGAAATACACTCAGATCGGTCTATCTAGTGTTCTAATAATTTTGGTGAACGAAAATCGTTTATCTATGCGCCACCATGACAGTAGTGGTGACTTTTGACTTTACTTTTACTGCCTAGGACTTTTTTGCTACTTTTTTGCTCTCAGGATTAGAAAGCCCACTTTAGGTGTACGTATGGAGAAAACAAATGACGTGCTTTTGGTCCGCTTGAAAAAAAATTATATTTTTAAATATCCGAAATGGCCGCCTGAAATGTTTTGGTTTTAAGCCGATATCTCTGGAAAGGTTTGAGCTAGAAAGCTGAAATTTGGTATGTGGCTACTTTGTCAGAAGGGCTAGAGGCCTCTAGGGTCCGGAACCTTGCCGCGGGTACCAAAGGTTCTATTTTGGAAACTTTTTAAATTTATTGACACTTTATTGCTATATTTTAGTTATTTTTGCAAAAGTGTTTGCGATGTTTCTACTTTATGCTTACTATACGCCATCATCAGGGGTTCCTCTTTTATTAAAAAATTGCTTTATAAATGTACCACGCCCAAACAATCAGTTTTTCGTATATGATTGACAAAATAGATTAAACGAGGGCCATTCGACTGGTACTAACTGTCCGATATTAGCGATTTTAGCTTCCGAGATTTAACTGCCTATAGTTCTCATTGATAGGGGTAGAGTTACATTTGCCATTTTATAGCAAAGTCATTTATGACAATAGAACAACAGTGTCTCAATTAAGTGTGAGTCGTCTCAAATACTGCTCAAAACATTAATTAGCATTGTGCTCAGTTTAATAAGTTTTATAGGAAGTGAAAAACCTGTAAAATTTTATGATAATTACCTAATGTTTTACTTTGATCGAACATTATGCCAACTAAATTAAAAACGACAAATTAAGCAAGTATTTTGTGGTCGTGAGTGATCTATTCATTGGTGTCAATAGCCTCGTTATACCATGTTTGATTTTGAATTATATACATATAAGTATTAAAATGTCGATAAAAAGTGAAAAAATTAATTTAATTATGATTTTGAAAGGAAAGAAAATTACTGAAAATCCAAACTTTGCATATTCTTTACATATTTTTGTCCACTCTTTCATACGAGACTATTTTTGATAAAATAAATGACAGTTTGCTTTGAAACAAAAATTTTGACGACCACCTAACCCCTTTAAAATGTTTGAAATTTTTATATTTTCCTCTTTTTCTTGGAAACGCTAAAGTTTTGCGATAATATGATGTATAAAGAGGTCATTGAGGACTATCAGATACATGTATAAGAAAGAAGTTGACTTTTATGGTTTTCGATAAAATTTAAAAAAAAATAGATAAAATTTGTACCTTATATTTGGGCCAACCCTGCTCAGTTATTTTCTAGGCAAATACTCGAAAATGTGCTCTACGTGTAGCTCTGTTCTTCTACTTTCTTAGCTCCTCTTATAGATTTTCGCATAATCTTCATCTAAACGAGACATCAGCTGTTAAAGCCGCAATGCACGATTTTGACCTCAAAATTTAGGTTTTTGGGCCGGTTTGAGAGCTCCATATGCTTAACATAGAAATATCGACTTTTCCCATATAAATCAATAGTAATCGATTTTATTCGTTGGCTCTAGTACGAGGGGTAAACCGCAAAGGAATTGTGGTGTACAGCCGAGAGGAATTAGAAGGAATTAGTACGAATTACTCGAGGAATTAGTTGGCATTACTGGGAGTTAGTAGGAATTAGTAGGCATTGGTCGACGAATTAGTGGCATTAGTGGGAATTAGTCGAGGAATCAGTGGGAATTAGTAGGCATTAGTGAGCATTTAGTAGGCACTTATGAGGAAATTTTATTGTAAAAGAGAAATTATTTTAATTAATTACCTAATGTGAGATGCCAAGACATGGTTACCTGGATTTTTCAATTCAATTTTCTCGTCTTAATTTAAAGAGAAAACTAAAAATAAATGACTCTTCTTTATAGCCACATTCTGCTCTCTTCAACGTAGTATTTTCAAATTCAAAATCCGACGTTTTTTTTTAGATGCAATCATCATTAACTTGATTGTTTCAAATACGGTCTAGATTTTTTATGTCGGATTGGGAATTTCCTTGCAATTATGTAATTGGTGATATGCGACAATTAATAATTCTATTAATTTTTGGGTTAGGTTAAAAAAAACTAAAACCGTACTTATACCTCTTGATATTAATGAACTACCTCGTGAACTACGTAGGAAAATAATAAGAAACCTTACGTATTAACGTAAGAAGAAGAAAACATGTCTTTTAAGCGGTTTACAATTTACGAAAACGAGCACGCCTTTGTTTAGACATAGGTGGTGAATTACGGGCTGCTCATTATAAAACTTAATCTAGTTAGCTGTGAGATGTCAAAAGAAAAGGATGGAAAAACAAATGTCCATTTACTTTGATTGTGTTATCCTTTTCGGTCAAAATGGCATAGCCTGCTAGATAAAGTTTTATAATGAACACCCCGTATTTCAACATCTTTTAGAATTTTGTTGATTGTAATTTACTCTTGATACTTCAATAATAATTATGTGTTACATTAAAACTAGGTTGTGGGGTAGAATGTTTATTAGTCATTATGTCAAAGGTTTTAACTATTAAGCTTTCATGTTGTGTGGAAATGAAAATAGGAAATTAACAAATTCGAACAATCGCATCTCAAAATCACCAAAATCTAGCCTCAACAGAATTATTAATTATCGTATATCACCGAATGCAGTATTGCCAAGAGATCCAGAATCTGACATGTATAAAGTAGAATCCAGAACTTTAAAAAAATGGCGAAAAACGAAACGTGGGATTTTTTGAGAATACTACATTTAAGTTGAAGCGAGCAAAAAGTGGCTATGAAGAATTATCAATTAGTTTTTAATTAAGAACCTCTTCAAATTAAGGCTATAGAAGGAATAAAAAGGTTTTTTTTAATTTTGATTTTTTCCGAATTTTTACGAAACTATTGGTCCGGGTCCAAATGGATTGCAGTTTTTCAAGCTGCCGTATATTCTAGGTTTATCAAATAACCTCAACAGAGAACCGAGCAGAGAACTCTCTGCTGAAAACTCCAAAGTGGCCTTTTACAATCAAAAGACTAAATGGCAATAAGCAAAAAAATATCATAATAACTGCACATAAATTTGCGTGCACTAGGTATTTAAAACCTATTTTACTCGAAAATGGAGCATTTTTAAGAAGTCCTCCGAGAGCATCTTTTTAATGTAGAAAACAATGTTTTTTCAGCTTCTGTGTTTAAATTCCAGGAAAAGTTAATAATAAAAAAGTTAAGGCTAAAAATACTCTAAGCCGGGCCTGGTTAACACCGTTCTAACCTGGGTATCTAAATTTCGTTTAAACTTTTCGACTTGCTTTAAAAATGCAATCGAACGTACACAATTTTATCACGTTATATAAAACGTTTATCACGTTATAAGAAAATCAGATTGTGATCAGCTCTTGGCCAAACAGAAAAGGAAAATTAAACGTAGGAGAACCTTGCTGAAAACGAAGAGTATTGCGGAATCTCCCACCTCAGATAATCCATCTGATATCGACTCTGATGGCTCCTCTGATGGCTACGAAGATGGCCCTGTTCCAAACCCTGAAAGATATTACGCTGTTGCGTATGAAAAGCAGTGGTATACATATAGGAGGGCCATTATGGACCAATTGAACTGGTCAGATGTGAACCGTTTAACTTAAAAAGACAAGATCTAAGCAAGATCAAGAAATTATATAAATTAACAAAATAATGATGCTCAGGTAGGGTTCAGTAGGTACTTGTCCACAAATAATTACATGATATTAGGTGCAATAATCCTCGACACTTGCCTCGACATGTTTCGGGATATGCTTCAAGACAAAAAACAAGTATAGCCATCTTTTTTTTTATTGAGCACCCTCCCCCATTTGATATCTAACTACAACATAAAGATTTTCAATAATTGAAAGATAATTTTTTTCCGAGGTATTTTCTACTTACCTATTTGGTTTCTTGTACCGAAATTCCCATTTACATAAAACTGGGAGTAAAATAGTGGTTAAAACCAAAGAACTTGCATACCTAGTGTTAATGTTTCTAAAAGTAGGTATCAATTTCTGAAATAAACATTTGTTTTATCCACGACCACACTATAATAATCACATTATTCTTGTAAATTCTCAAGATTAATGCTAATCTTTATTCACTTGTAAATAATGAACATTATTCACAAGTGAATAATGAGTTGTCATGGAACCGAAAGATGTCGTAGGCAACTGGCAACTCACAAAGTAAACTGCCCTAAACATGAAATCGGTAGTTACCACTGGTTCATTCAAATAATTATCCTTCTATTAGGATGTATCGAGATAAATTTAGGTTACAGTGTCTCTTTTTCACTAAAAAATGTACTTTTCACTGAAAAATACTTAAAATAGGGCATAAAATGAAATAATTTACCGTCCACCCTAATAGAATTGAAATGAACATGCACGGGCGACTAGACCGTCATCTATCTGACGCATCAAAGGTCGCGCCGTCGATTAGCGAGACCAGTAGTAGTTTTAAAATTGTAAATTATATTTGTGGCACCTATAACCCCAGTATAACCTATCATATTTTGAGAAAACCCGGAATCTTGGTCGTGGATAAAGTATAGTATTCAACTCGCATTTAATGAGGTATTAAAGCTGTCAAAGATTATGTAATACGATATCGAGTGTAATATTTTTTTTTACATTCTCGAGAACGCTACAACAGATATTATAAGGTGACTTAAGGAACCTAAGAGAGTCAAATAACGTTTTATGTTGGCAAAGAGTAATTCTTTGGAAAACGCCAAATGGAAAAAAAAACTTGCTCAAAAGACATTATATCTAGTTTTCAGTCGAGTGAATATATTAATTACAAACATTTTTCTCCATAAAGCTGGGCTTCATTTGGAAGCATTCTTATCTCTTGCCCTGTATATAAGATCGAGACAAAACATCGAGATACCGTGTATATAAAAACCATAATTAAACCAGACCTTCATACATATGCATATTACCCATTCACTTATTTTTGTCATCTAGTTACCTTTGAAGCCTTAACTTTTTATACCATCACTTTTTAGCACATGTTGAGAAGATATGA
This sequence comes from Taphrorychus bicolor, assembly GCA_951812265.1. Lineage (NCBI taxonomy): Eukaryota > Metazoa > Arthropoda > Insecta > Coleoptera > Curculionidae > Taphrorychus > Taphrorychus bicolor. The sequence continues at coordinate 43,580,978 of OX638301.1, read as the reverse complement.
TAACAATGTCAAAGTCATATTTCCAACGAATACTTGACGACAATAATAAGTGAATGGCTTATATGTTTATGTTGAAATTGTGTTAATAAATAACAGGAGTTGTGTTTATTTATTAATTTGTTTCTATGTTTTTTTTCACACCTGTGTTTTTGTCAATTTTGATTTTAAGAAATAACAAGATTAAGAAATAACAGAGTTTTAAGAAATAGCAGAGGCAAAAACATAATAGGAATTAGTAGGAATTAGTGGGAATTAGTGGGAATTAGTGGGAATTATTAGGAATTAGTGGGCATTACGGGGAATTAGTAGGCATTGGTCGAGGAATTAGTGGCATTAGTCGAGGAATTAGTGGAATTAGTAGGCATTTATTTGGCATTAGTCGGCATTAGTGTACAAGATTTCGGCCTGCGGATCTTACTATTATTTACATTTTCATAGAGTGTCCCAAAAAAATTTTGTAACATTGTATTTTAAGATTTTAACATGTACATCGATATCAATTAATTTATTGCGTTAATTCGATTAGTTTTATGATAAATAGAGTGTTTATTTCTGTTGTAGATAGTATAGTAACTTTAGATTTTTGTTTGTTTACCAATACATTTTGTTTGTAAGTTTTATTCACTTCATTATAAACAGTGCCTTGCTTTCTGATTTAGATGCTATAAGGCGTCGCAAAATTTTGCAAATACTACATTTTTAGGAACCACTAAAGTTAGAAACCTGAAATTTTGGGTGTAGGTTCTCTTCATAGTGACAAACAATATGTCACAAATGGAAACCCTGATAGGGTGCCCGTGGTACTATTTTACATCTTATCATGAATTCGAACACGTTTTTTAACCATTCCTTTAAAGCTATTAGGTTTGCGTATATGAAATCAAGTATTTCAGACGTTTCGACATTTCAGCTACTTTTCGGCAACATAAAGAACATAAGAAGAACGTTCGGATATTTCCTAAACTATGGGCGACCGCGCGCGTGGTCTTGACTCACAAAACTTCTAAATCAGTTAGCCCACAGCGTTCGGACATATCCTAAGCTATGGGCGCTCTGCGCCCGTGGTTTTTAACCCAAAAGTGTTCTGCAGCAGTTTGCTCACTGCGTTCGGATATTTCCTACATTATGTGTGCCCCACGCGCATATTTTTTTTTATCCCAGTCACTAGAAGCCATCATAAAACAATGGAAAATCAACTTGCTTTCCCACCTTGCTTACCCTTATGCAACCAAACCAGCCCAGAGAAGAACAAGGAAGAGCAAGACTTGGCGATTCGAATAATGGAAAAATATCAACAAGAAAGTTCTCGAGCTGGAAAGAAACTTCCAGGAATAACAGAAGATATACCAGCGGCTAAAATTCCATGTAATTCCAGGCTGCCGCTACAAGGAACTCTACGAGGCGCTTTGCGCGGGTGAATGCGGCCCAGGTTTTCCGATTTTGCGCCAGATTCCCCTCCCTGACCCCAGCCCATACCTACGAACTTTTATAAAGATCCTTGCGGTGTTTACTGTAACCTTATTAAATATATAATACCACTTTTGATAATGAATTGAAAAAAAATGTAAAATTTAATGCAGAAACGTTTTGTTAAAACATAATGCGCGCATTACTCTGTGGGGGTTCTTTACAAAAAAAAAAAGATTTTCTGAAAAGAAAATAAAAACAAATTGACGGATTTCTAAAATATTTGTCAGATTAGAGGCGCTGATATTTCTCTGAAGTGTGGAAAGGGTGGAACTGAGCTTTCTTTCATACCTAAAACGGTTAAAATTTAATAATTACCTATTGATGGCGGCCCTTTCGCACGTATGAGTAAAGCATGGCCATGGCTCGCCTTTAAACTTCATAGGAGTGAAAAGATGATGGCTACGATTAACCGCAAAAAAAAAACATAAAAGATAGCGCTACGCGACAGAGCAAGAGAGATGTCCAAAAAAATTACACATGACTTTTTTACTTCATGAATCTTGGGAAGATGTGCTTAGTGCTACATGAGTAGATGCTAAATATGAAACTTTGTTTAGAATATTCTTTTACTGGGTTGATAGGTCGTTTCCTTTGCAGATAAGCAAGTTGACACAAAAAACCCAAAGTTGGGTAAATAAAGATATCAAAAGATACTCCGATATTGTAAAGGACTTGTATGTTTGGTATAAACTGTGGTGGAATTTCATCCACAGACTCATGGGTGGCAGCGCGGAAACTTCACCCACCGACGCACAGATGGCAGCATTAGTCGACATTCTTCATAACATCACACCGTTTTCCTGCGCCGAATTTTGTTTCAAATACAAGTTCCAAGTTCCTTTTATGTATGGTATAGTAAGAAGATGAGGTTGGTCCTCGCTGTTTTGCCTTTAACATTTTTGAGGGCAAAACAGCGAGGACCAATCTTATCTTCTATCTTCTCACTATACCACACATAAAAGGAACTTCCGAGAGATTTCGACGCATCGCGAAGCAGTACAAGATACGAACGGTTTTCACAACTGAAAATACATTAAGAAGCGTACTTTCTAAAACCAAATTGAAATCAGGAATCGGAAAATTCAAATCACCAAAAAAGTTGTACAGGGTGTAGCTAAAATACATGTACAACATGTTGCAAAACCCCAAAAGCCAAAAACATGTGCAAAATAAACTGATTTAGGTCTATTTGTCTTATGCAAAGTCGCTCGGTATGGCCGCTGAAGAATCAAAAGTCAAAATTGGGTGAAACAAAATGTTTTTTTATGTTTAGAATTTCCAAGACGCTTCATTCGATTTACTTTATTTTTGGGTGAGGTAATTTCACTTTGAATTAACATGTTTTGATAATTAAATAATTTTTCGAAATCACCGCAACTGCGTCACTCATTATAAGACTTGTCATTATTAGGCTGTAACTTTTTTATAGCTATGAACTGATTCTTTTTTTCTGAAAGCTTATGCAATTTAAAATAAATTTGTATTCTTGCAAAATTTTAAATAACTTACAGGTTTGCCTTTAAAAAAATATTTTTACTGCAAAATTTTTTGTCATTTTTGGCGGTATGTATCTCGGAAATCCCTTGGCCGAAATTTAAAACCTAAAGAGATTTTGAAAGTCGTTTTTTCTAGAATCAGGGCAGGAGACTGATCTTAAATAAGTTATTCTCTAAAGGATATACAGGGTGAAGAAAAAAACCACTGGAAAATGGTTGCATTTCAACCCACTGCATTTGGTAGGTAGCGTAATTTCAGAACATTCATTGTTATGACATTTAATGGCGTTAGTGGTTATCTCGGGACGGCAGCTTTCGGTTTTTTGACCTACAAAATAAATTACTGGGGTTTTTCAAAAAGTTGACGCTCTTTTGTAAGTCACCCTGTATCGCGAGAATGCCTCAGCCGATTTTAATACGGTAAATGGTCTCTAAAAGATAACTGGTTGTAAAATCAGCGACGTAGACTCATAGCTAATAAAACAATTTTATTCCATTTTGTACAAGGATGGCAAAAGATCTAATTAAAAACTGATTAAACTTTTGTTTACTACGATGTCATGACGGGAGCCTTAACTTTAAGGCTTTTTGTAATGACATTTAAGAGGTATGGTCGATAACTCGGGACGGTTTTGGCGGTTTTTTGAATTTTTGCCTACTAAATCAGTTGCAGGGCGTTTACAGAAAGTTTGAACTTTCTTGTCAGTTATAATACAAGGTATCCTGAAATTAACTGGGAAATCTCTAGGCAAAAATAGGGCACAATGTTCATACAAACATAACTCGCAAACGCCTCATCTCGTAGATACAGGGTGTTGATTTTTTTCCTTATAGCTCTTAGAGTTTTTGAGATATTTAACTCAAATTTTGAAAATAGGTAACCATTTATTATCGACATCGTTGGATATACCAACCGCTAGCCAATATCGACAGGGTCTTATTTTTCTCGGGTTGTTTCCTTTTACCCTCACAAACTTTTTTGTAGCACGCCACTGATCGTTTTTCTGAAAAGTCTGAATTCTCTATTCAATTTGGAAACTTTCTTGCCTCTTGCATCCTTGCCTTATCTCCCACGGTTTTCGAGAAATTTGCAAAAGTGTTTAGGAATGCACATAATTTTTCCAAAAGAAATATCTGTTTTCTGCGTTCCTATTTAAATTCCCAGATACTGATGAAAAAGAGTCACTTATGCGAAAATTATGTGCCTTCCTAAACACTTTTGCAAATTTCTCAAAAACGTTGGGAGATAAGACAAGGATGAAAGAGGCAAGAAAGTTTCTAAATTAAATACAGAATTCAGAGTTTTAAGAAAAAACGATCAGTGGCGTGCTACAAAAAAGTTTGTGACAGTAAAAAGGATTCAACGCGAGAAAAAATAAGACACTGTCGATTTTGGCTAGCGGTTGGTATATCCAACGATGTAGATAATAAGCGGTTACCTATATTCAAAATTTGAGTTAAATATCTCAAAAACTCTAAGAGACATAAAGAAAAAAATAAAACAAAATTCAACACCCTGTATCGCCGAGACGAAGCGTTTGCGGGTTATGTTTGTATGACCATTGTGTCCTATTTTTGCCTAGGCATTTCCCAGTTAACCCATTAACGCCGACAAATAAACATTTTTGAAAGCACAATTTTAATATAAACAGGCATTAAACATATTGTTGCGAACTCGGGGTTCATAAATTCCAGTGCAACGATTTAATACAAAAACACTATTTATTTATTCCACAAATACACTCTACTACTAAATAACTCAGTACTTAACACTATAGCCTTCTATTATCGCTTCGTAACTTTAGCTTACTTATAGCTCGAGTAAAATACGACTACCGACTTATTGACCCCAAAATGGCCTCCGCTTGTTCCGTTGTGCATTTTCTGTAGTACGTCCGATTTTCTGCTACCAGGAACAACCAACTGACTGACTACGGTCTTGCCATCCGGACTCTCCCACGCTCTCTTCAGTAATCCATTTTCAATTTTAAGAGAGTGCCACTGGGCCCATAGCGTCTTCAGGTTTGGACTTTTACCAGCAATTTCTTGCCATTCTGGTCTCTTGTCGTCAGTTTTTGCAGAGAGGATGGGTCCAATATCTGGATCATTCATTTGTTCTTCTCGAAGGGTCTGTGTGGTCCAGCCATCGTTTATTTCCACCGTCGTTCTCCGTACAGAAGGAAGTCCCTCACGCTGCTCAGTTCTTTGACAATGCCGACAATCTTCTTTACATGGCCGTCTAGATAATGCATCGGCATTTCCGTGAGACCTTCCTGGTCGATGTTCAATTTGGAAATCGTACTGCTGCAGGCGGTCTATCCATCTGGCTATTTGACCTTCAGAGTTTTTCATCTGTAATAACCATTTCAAGGCTCCATGGTCAGTTCTAATCAGGAACCTTTTTCCATATAAGTAGCGATGGTAATGTTCGACTGCTTTAACGATGGCCAACAGCTCCTTTCTAGTGACGCAATAGTTTCTTTCTGGCTTACTTAAAGTCTTACTGTAGTACTCAATGACCTTCTCTTGCCCGTTTTGTCTTTGAGAGAGTACTGCACCTAGACCACAGTTACTTGCATCCGTGTCCAGAATAAACAGTCCGTCCTTTATAGGGTAAGCCAAGATTGGACTAGAACAGAGGGCAGCTTTAAGCCTTGCAAACGCCTGACTGCAATCATGGTTCCACAGGAACGGTGTTTTCTTTTCTGTTAATTTGTGCAGCGGTTTTGCGATGTCGGCGAATCCCTCTACAAATCTCCTGTAGTAAGTACATAATAATACTAATAAATAAAAATAAGTACTTACATAATAATAAATAAAAATAAGTACTTACAGAGTCCCAAAAAACTCCTTACTTCGTGTTTGTCTCGGGGGACTGGCCAATATTTAATGGCAGATATTTTACTTTGGCTAGTTTTCATGCCTTGTTCTGAGATGGTATGCCCCAAGTACTCGACTTGCTTTTGGAACAGGCTGCATTTCTTGTAGTTTAACTTCAGGTGAGCATTCCGTAACTTGCTGAAGATTTCTCTTAAATTCTTCAAATGCTCGTCAAAATTACGTCCCATGACAATTATGCCATCCAAGTATACCAGGCAAGTTTTCCAAGTCAGCCCCCTCAAAACAAGTTCCATTAGTCGCTCGAAAGTTGATGGAGCATTGCACAATCCAAAAGGCATAACAGTGAACTGGTATAGCCCAGAACCAGTAGAAAATGCAGTCTACTCTTTGTCTTCGGGAGCAATCTTTACTTGCCAATACCCACTTTTTAAATCTAGAGTGGAAAACCACTTTGATCCCGATAAAGTTGCTAAGGTGTCGTCTATACGTGGCAATGGGTAGCTGTCCTTCTTGGTCACGTCATTAAGTTTCCTGTAGTCAACACAGAGCCGCGTTGAACCATCTTTCTTCTTAACAAGAATCACAGGCGACGACCATGGACTAGATGATTCTTCTATGACGCCCTCTTTTAACACTTCATTCAGCAAACTGTTAACTTCTTGTTGTTTAGCCAGAGGGACCCTTCGTGGGTGTTGTCGTATTGGCTGGGCATCTCCTGTGTTGATCTTATGGACAACTAAATCAGTTTGACTGTCGTTGCTCTGTTGAACATATCAGATTCATCCATAGCAAATTTTATGGCAGATTGAAGTTGTTCCCTTGACAGATGACTCCAATGTCGTTTGAAAGCATCAGTAACCTCTGTGGAAGATGGTTAGAAGATTTAACTTTGGATGTCTCTGCTTCGATACAATTGCATACCCATTGCACAGGCTCATAATTGGCAAGAACTGTTCCTTCTTTGAGCTTGATGGTCTTTTCTCCAGTATTTGCAACTCGTACTGGTATAGTCTTCTTCGTGTCGGTCAAAGTTCGTGCTACCGTGATTTCATTCGTCAAATCCAGGTTACGTTCTATAAGTCCTATGGACCACCCAGGATCATTTTCAGAAGTCACTGTGATAATTTGTTCTGAATTTGGAGGAATTTTCACATCTTCCACCACCAGTAGACGGACACTAGTTTCCACATTTCCATTGGTCAATGCAAACTCCTCATCTCCAAATGTGAGAATATTCCGTTTGTGATCACAGGAGAATCCATGTTTCCTGATGAGATCCATTCCCAAAATAAACTCGTCTTTGATCCTGGCAACCAACACTTTATGCCGAACTTCGAGTCTTTCTCCAATAATGATGGGGACATCGGCTTCTCCGTCTATAGGGCAAGACTCTCCAGTGACTGATTTTAACATAATAGGATTGGGCAATGGTTGTATGGTATATCCGACAAGTTTATCTGGCCTTACAATGGTCACATCTGCTCCTGTATCGATGGTAATCTAGATTTTCTGTCCCTTAATGCGTCCGGCCACTGTAAGACTTTTGCCACCCAAATTATTGACTTTAAAGATCCTGGGGGTCTTAACGGGCCCGGTCAATTGCCCCCTTGCATTGACCGAAATTAGTTTTCCTGGAACCTAGGGCGTTCTTGGTCGCCGCTCGGTCTTCTAAACGACGGCGATGGACTTCTTTCACTATTACGGCAGTTACTCTTGATGTGACCCAGTCTGCCGCAGTTAAAACATTTTATGCCCCGATTCTCTGTTGATCGAGGCGTCCTTCCCAACAGGGCTTGTATATTGACTGCCATATCCTTAATCGTTTAATGTAAACTGGTCATGGATTAAGTCCTTGACGTATCCTCCTCGTCATCGCAAGTTGCCATTCTTACACGTGGAAAAGAACTAGATGACACTCGTGACGCCTCGAATTTAAGGGCCCGAAGTAGTGCCTCGCTGATATTCCTGGGTCTGACTAGACGTAAGTGGTATCTCATGTCACTATCGCGAACTCCCTCAATGAACCTTTCGGCGGCAAATTGCATTTGAAAAGATTCAAGGGCCGATGGATATGCCAGGTGAATGAGTCTGTCTATGTCCGCCTCAAATTCTTGTAAGGATTCACCTGACTTGCTGTCTCATCCTCAGCTGGGCCTGGAACACGGTTTCTTTGTGCTCATTTTCAAATCGTAGTTGCAGAGTGTGTACTAAAGCCGCATAATTACTTTGATCCGCTGCCGACAGAGATTGGAGTAACTCAGCCGCTTTTCTACGAAGTGCTACCACTAATGATGTAGCTTTCTGGGGCTCGGACCAACCATTAGCTTTTGCAGCTGCCTCAAACTGAGTTTTATAAATTTCCCATGCAGTAGTACCGTCATAATCGGGAGGCTTAATTTTAGCGTTGGCTGTGCTAAAACTCTCTGTAGACACGTTGTCGTCCTCAAGTTGTTCCCGGAATTTCTTTTCTAGCTCGAGAACCCTCTGGTTGACAGCTTCGAGTCCTTCGTTAACGCTGTTGACGGATTCGTTAACGCCGTTAACGGATTCGTTAACGGATTGCATTATTCTTTCTTCCAATTGTTGCTCCCTAGCTGCGAGATGGGTCACTAATTCTTCTCTGAACCGTTCCTGTTCTTCCTTCTGTTGTTGATGACGTCGCTCCTGTGCTTGATCACGTTTTTCCTGCTCATCCTTCTGCTCTAGATAACGTCTTTCCTGTATTTGATCACGTTTTTCCAGCTCTTGCTTCTGTTCTAGATAACGTCTTTCCTGCTCTTCCTTCTGGTGTTGATAACGTTGCTCCTGTACTTGATCACGTCTTTCCTGTTCTTCTTTTTGTTCCTTATAACGTTTTTCCTGCTCTTCTTTTTGTTCTACATAACGTCTTTCTTGCTCTTCCTTCTGTTGTTGCATAACGGACAGCAGGGCGGCAAGTTGATCTTCCATCGCTTGATGCTGGCTTCTGGTCACTGGCATAAACACGTGTCCGGCAATGAAGCACTCACTTACAGTTCAGCAATATTAGTCCTCAAATTCCCACTGGAATCCCACTTCTGACACCAATTGTTGCGAACTCGGGGTTCATAAATTCCAGTGCAACGATTTAATACGAAAACACTATTTATTTATTCCACAAATACACTCGACTACTAAATAACTCATTACTTAACACTTTATAGCCTTCTGTTATCGCTTCGTAACTTTAGCTTACTTATAGCTCGATTAAAATACGACTACCTCTCTGCGCGCATCTATGTTCAATTTGCCCCCTATGCTCTTTTTATATACAATCCTAAAATTACAGAAAAACCTAGAAAGTTCTTTATAAGAATTCTTGAATAATCTCACATAAAAAAACGGTTGTAAACAACTGCCTTCTAGATTAAGCCAGCCGAGCAATAAATCACTCGTGTCAGCCATGACGCAGCTCGGATAGGTCGCGAAGCTCCACCAACCAACACGGTCCCATGCGTTGCCCCGCCTCCCATGCGGCGTTGCTGCGAATCGTAACAATATTTAGAAAATAGAAAACTTTTTTTTCTTTAGCTTAACAGAAAAACAGGGTGTTCCCATATGTTTCCCTATATGACCTTTAGGCGTAACCTCACTAGTAAAAAGCAACACCACAAAAGTAAAAAGTAATTTGTTTTTAAGCAAAATCTTAAAATTTTGAGTGACTATTTTTATTATTTAAATCCATTTTGATGGCAAGATATTTATACCACTCAAAATAAGAATTCCTCAATACGCTCTAAGTTCTTCAGTGGTTATTTGTGGGTCGGGACAGTTTTTCTGTAAAGCATAATTTTTTGTTTCTATTGTTACGATTCGCAGCAACGCCGCATGGGAGGCGGGGCAACGCATGGGAGCGTGTTGGTTGGTGGAGCCTCGCGACCTATCCGCGCTGCGTCATGGCTGACACGAGTGATTTATTGCTCGTCTGGCTTAATCTAGAAGGCAGTTGTTTACAACCGTTTTTTTATGTGAGATTATTCAAGAATTCTTATAAAGAACTTTCTAGGTTTTTCTGTAATTTTAGGATTGTATATAAAAGGCGCATAGAGCGGCGGTTAAAGGATAGTCGTATTTTAATCGAGCTATAAGTAAGCTAAAGTTACGAAGCGATAATAGAAGGCTATAAAGTGTTAAGTAGTGAGTTATTTAGTAGTCGTGTGTAATTGTGGAAATAAATAAATAGTGTTTTCGTATTAAATCGTTACACTGGAATTATTGAACCCCGAGTTCGCAACACTATTATTATATTTTGTAGCACGTTATCGAAGAATAATAATTCAAATAACTCAACGCAGCTCATTGTGCTGTATTTTGAAGAATTTTCTGTTGGAAATTCTCGGTGCGCCTCTTGCAAATCTCGTTTTATAAAATTAGTTCTGACATATTTAGCCTCAAGTATTAAAGTACTTGCAATGGTACTACTACTCGGCTCGAAACGACATGACACTTTTTTTGGCTCTTCTATATTATCATAATCATTTCCTAATTTATTATCATTATAATAAACAATTTCTGCTCTAGCGGTAGGTTACCTAGCAGTTAAATTGTCAACTAAACCACCTTCATCTTCGTCTGCTGAATCGTCCTCGGTAAGCTGGTTTCTGGAGTTTCAATAGAAATTTCGTCATTGTAAGTCATATCTCACGTCTCCTGAATTCGAATTCCGCTAAAACAAAAAAAATGCTAAAATAGTTATGTATGTATTAAGAGCGAAAAGTACAACTTTTTTGCTCGGAGAGTGAAGTTTGCAATCACTCGAGAGCAAAAAAGTTACTTTTTGCTCGTAATGCATAAAACGTTTTTTCTGCAAACGATCAATTTCAAATAATGTGAATCACAACTGTGCATAGCTGAAGTCACAATCTAAAAATTTAAATCAAACTGACAATGACGTTTTAAATAATTGGTTTAAAACGTTAAAATTGGAGTTGTGGTAGTTGCTGTTGACAGCAAGCGATAAAATCTTTTTCGCTTGCTGTCCTGGGCAACGCGCGGAAAAGTAAACTCACATTCTGATCCTCAAAAATGGTTAGGTTTTCGTTGGTCTAATGAAAGCGTAAAATGCGTCATTATTTGACGTTTGCAGAAAAATATTATTTCAACTGAGGTACGGCCTAACGAGCCCATTTGGGAACACTGATGTTTACAACAATATTGTACATAAACAAACAATCCATAAAATCAATCTCAAATAGGAATATGTTTTCACATATCATAATATGATAAAACGTTTAAAACAACTAGCATAAAATAAAATATCGAATGGTAATTCTACTTACACTATGTTGATGTCCATGTTTTTGACCAACTCGTACAAACCAATAATTCACTTGATACTAAAAAATGGCGAACACAAGCGGAGCTTTGCGTAAACACTTCTAGGGGCTTCATGAATCATACTAAAGAGTCCTAAATAGACGAGTTGACGAAGAGTTGAAAAATATCCGACTTAAGCAGGACTTTGGCATTTAATGTTTATTGGCACCATATGGAGCCTGTAGGCGCTAATGGGTTAATTTCAGGACACCTTGTATTGTAACTTACAAGAAAGCTCAAACTTTCTGTAAACGCCCTGTAAGTGATTTAGTAAGCAAAAAAAAAACAAAAAACCGCCAAAAACGTCCCGAAATATCGACCATAGCTCTTAAATGTCATTACACAAAATGCCTTAAAGTTAAGGTTCCCGTCAAGACATCGTGTAAACAAAATTTTAATCAGTTTTTTATTAGATTTTTTTGCCATCCTTGTACAAAATGTAATAAAATTGTTTTATTAACTATGAGTCTACATCACTGATTTTACAACCAGCTACCCTTTAGAGATCATTTATCTTATTAAAATCGGCTGCGGCATTCTCGCGTTACAGGGTGACTTACGAAAGAGCGTCCAATTTTTGAAAAACCCCTGTAATTTATTTTGTAGGCCAAAAAACCGAAAACTGCCGAACACGTTTCGAGATACCAACTAAAGCCATTAAATGTCATAACATTGAATGTTCTGAAATTACGCTACCTACCAAACGCAGTGGGTTGAAATGCAACCATTTTGTAACGCTTTTTTCTTTACCCTGTATATCATTTAGAGAATAACTTTTTTAAGATCAATCTCCTGCCGTGATTCTGGAAGAAACGACCTTTCAAAATCTCTTTAGGTTCTGAAATTCGGCTAAGGCATCTCCGAGATACAGACCCCCAAAAATGACAAAAAATTTTGCTGTATCGATCTTTTCCGTTAGCAGTTTAATTAGAGCGTAGGTAACACAGAAAAATAAAAATTATAATAAATGTTCAAAATGATTCTCCTGTTCTTGAAAGCATAAATTAACGCTACGTAAAAAATTAAAATGAACCCTCTGCGACATTTCAGGATTTTGCCGCAAAGAATTCGTTGATCGGTTGATCCTTCCTAATAACTCCTCTTCGCTAGTAATTGGTGTCGAATAAACTTTCGCCTTTAAAGCTCCCCATAAAAAATAATCACAAGGCGTCAAGTCTGGTGATCTTGCTGGCCAGTTTACGGAAGCATCTGCATCTCTTCCAATCTACCTATCTGGGTATGTTTGGTTTAAGTATCTTCGAACATTTACCGTAAAATGGGGAGGAGCACAATCGTGCATAAACCACATATTTTGCCGCAGTAATAATGGTTGGTCTTCTAGTAATTCTGGTAAAGTTTCTGATAAAGACTGTAAGTAATTATCGCCGTTAAAACCATTTAGTAGTACAACAGGTCCAAGAATACAATTTCCGGTTATTCCACTCCATACATTAATTTTGAATTCGTGTTGATAGTGACCCACTGTAGTCGCATGAAGATTTTCTTCAGCATAGATTTGTTCATTATTAGTGTTTGTTATACCCGATCTCGTAAAAGTTGCTTCATCTCAAATAAAATTCCCCTATTGAAATTTGGGTCTTGAAGTTGTTTCAAGTGACAGAAGTTAAGACGGTTGATAGGATCAATTGGCAGAGGGTCTTGCACTCTCTGAACATGGTAAGGGTGTACCCAGTAAACAGTCAAACGTTGTTTCAACGTTGAATCATCATTTGGTCCGTTGATTTATAGTTGTCACGTTGATTTTAACGTGTTGATTTCAGGTTGATATAAGCGACAGTGCATAATCATGATTTTCGACGTTAAATCAACGTTGTTAAAACGTGTTTTGGATGTGTTTTGATATGGGTTGAATTTATCCTGTTAATTAAACGTTGAAAATAGGTGACAGTAATTAAACCGTCACGAATGCGCTATTGCTAAATGTCTTTTAAAACTTATCATCATTTGTTTGGTTGATTTACAGTTTTCTCTTTGATTTTAAGCTGTTGATTTTTGGGTCATTTTGTCGAAAATTAACAACCATGTTTTTCGACGTTACATCAACGTTGTTAAAACGTGTGATCATTATGTTTAGATATTGGTTGAATTTATAATGTTGATTAAACGTTAAAAATAGGTTTACATGTTATATACTCTGAGTGCTAGGTGGCGTTGGCGTAAACGGCGGACCATCCAGATTCCTAGAACGGGGCTTAGAGGGGTAGGACGTATTGCTGCGATCCCCGGTGTTTATCTTTTTCACGGGTGTCGGACGTCGGCACTGTCGGCTGCTTCAAATGTTATTGTCGGCCATGACACGACGTTCTTTTTTCGTTTCGTTTCGTTTCTTTACCGGCTTTTTTAGGGTAAAAAATTTGAAATCGCTTAAAAGGTGAGTACTCAGGGGTTAAGATTTTACTGATTTTCAAGATTAGATACAAGATGGCTGGAATCTCACCACCACCATTGGTTATGATGAGTGTGGCTATACTATTTTGCAGGTCAATTCATTTAAGTAGATATGGTTAAATTAACCTGGAGTAAATTAGGTACATATAGGCATATTAAGGCTGTTATAAATTATTTATCTTTGCATCACAACAAAAATTAATGCTTGACAATCAAAGCTTTATTATCTGTAGAATTACAGTTTCATTGAGAAAGCATTCCAATCCGTTAAATACAACTAAGTCAAAATGTGTGTACACCAAAGTTTAGCAGTGGTTTTTGCTTCGCTCTCATACACATACGGAGAGTTTATTATAAAACTTCATCTAGTTGGCTGGGAAATGTCAAAAGAAAATGATGGATAAACAAAAGTGCATTTATTTTGATTACGTCATCCTTTTCTGTCAAAACTTCATAGCCTGCTAGATGAAGTTTTATAATAAACACCCCGTAAAATGTGCATACCTTTTTTTTAAATAAAAAAGGCAAAGTAATTTTTAGAATCTCGAACATAAATAGGTACTCATAAAAAAATACACAAATAAGTATAATTTTTGTATTTCATCATTTCTAAAGTTTTTTCACTCTAGGTAACTCTGAAGAAGGCAACAGAGAAGTTGCCGAAACGTTAACTAGGTGGATTTCTCCGAGCCGTTTCCTGTTATTAACAGTAATTTTACTGTGAATTGTGCGAAATTCCTTTTCCAACAATGAACGAATCGACCAAAAAAGTGTTTGAGGTAGATATTACCCAAAACTAAATACTAATTTATTTTTTGCTTAAAATTATTTATAGTTTACAGTCACCCCCAGTCAACCCCTAAGTGCTGTCTTTCCTTTGGTTTTAAGTTTTAACATTTTTATCATCAAAAACGAATTTATAGAATATAACTGCTTTAGTAATGATTGTAATTAGCACCAGTATAATATTTCCAATAAAACATGTTTAAAATATGTAATGACTTTTTTATATGATAAAATGCAAAGTTTGATATATTAAATACGTAGAGACGTCAATAAGTGGACGTCGGAAGGGGTCTAAACGCAGACGTCCCACCGACGTCACCAAATGGACATCTTGTGGATGTGACATGTAGCCGCCCTTTGGACGTCCATACGGTGTAGTTTGCTACCTGGGGTCAAACACGTTTTTGTATGTGCTTTTTAATTAAACATACACGCTCTGTATATTTTTAACATAGCATTTTTGGTGTAGAGTTTTTATATTATAATATTATAATATATATAAAAACGTTTCGGCAACTTCTCTGTTGCCTTCTTCAGTATTACCTAAAGAGGAAAAACTTTCGAAATGATGAAATACAAAAATTATACTTATTTGTGTGTTTGTTTATGAGTACCTATTTATGTTCGAAATTCTGAAAATTACTTTGTATTTTATTTAATTAAATTTTTGTATATATTTTTGTATATAGGGTAAATTATTATTCGCAGTAATTTTACTGTGAGTAGTGCGCAATTCTTTCTCCAACAACGAACGAATCGGGCAAAAAAGTGGATGAAGCTTCACCCAAAAGTAAGTAGTAAAAAATACAGTTTTTGTTTTAAACTAAAATTAAAACTGATTAAAAGGATTCACTAATTTTTATCGAATAAGTGTTAACTGGGTTCAAAATTTAAACCCTGGTAAAACTCATTTTACATAAATTATATTCATGTAAATGGAATAAAATAGATTGAAAACGTTGATTAAACGTTTTAAAGGCGGTTGATGAAAACGTTGATTTAACTTTTAAGTAAGATTGATCGACACGTTGAATAAATGTTTTGAGCAAGATTGATTAAACGTTTTAAGCAAACGTTTTAACCAAACGTAGATTAAACGTCTTAAGCAAACGTTGATGAAACGTTGTAAGACAGGTTGATAAAAACGTTGATTCAAAGGACATAACTACGTTGATTTGTACGTTTGGTTACAGGTTTTTTTTAACGTTGAATCAACGTTCAACTGTTTACTGGGTATTAACTGTTCTTTTAGAGTGCTATGAATAGTATTCTTCGAAACTCCTAGCTGGTTTCCTAACCGCCTGGTACTTAATTTAGGGTTTCCTTCAACGGCATTAAGAAGTTCAAGTTCCGCGTCCACAGTCCTTACACTTCGGTGACGACCTCGATCCGCAGTTCTTGGAATAACACTTTCATTTTCTCGCAAACGTCTTTCGATATTAGTAAACGTTAGGTGGTTTGGCATTACACGATGTGGGAATCGCTGCCTATAAGTGCGGACACTTTTTCGGTTATTGGCTTTACATAAACCATACACTAAAAGCATGTCAACTTGTTCGCTAAAAGTGTAATTATTCAGGTTTTTATATTAATTTATTTTTTCAATTAAAAGCCAAGCTCAGATTCTCGAAATTAATAGTTACTCTGTCATTAATGACAACTCAACTTTTTATTTTCAACAATTAGCCAGGTATTTATTACAGTACCTAGCTTTTAAGGTGTAGCATGACTTGATAATTAAAACATTATTTTTGCGGACAAACCAGTGGATTATTCAAAATTTGGCAAGAGGACAAATTTATTACAAATTACATAAGCTTCTAGGAAAAAGTTATTAAAAGGATCAGTTCTTACATGTAAAAACGTTACACTCTAATAATTAGTCCCATAATGAGAGAGGCGGATGCGGTGATGCTCAAAAATTATTTTTATTATCAAAACCTGTCAATTCAAAGTGAAATTACCCCACCCAAAAATAAAGTAAATCGAATAAAGCGTTTTCGAAATATTTAAAAAAAAAACATTTTTTTCTCCCAACTTTGACCTTCTTCAGCGGCCAAACCGAGCGACTTTGCATAAGACAAATCGGCATGATTCAGTTTATTTTTAAGCAGAGAATATGTGGTAGAGCGTTGTACATGTTTTTTTAAGGACACCCTGTATATATCTGATCCCGTATAAGTGTGGCATGTCGTACATAGAAACCAAGCGTCCTTTGCATGTGAGAGTTCAAGAACACAGAACTCGTACGATGGGAGGAGAAACATCAAAATCGGGAATTGCAGAGCACGCTTGGTTGGAACACCATAATATTAAGTGGTCCGAAGCCAAAATTGTGCATCGGGAACAGCACTGGTAGAAAAGAAAGTTTAGGGAATTCAATGGAAGCAATGAGGGCGTCTTTAGTAAACCAAGTTGCGACGTCTCTTCGGTGTGGCATCAATTGATACGGCGGACGAGTGCTGGTCGCTTGACGCGCGACGGTGGCGACTATCCGGCCAATAAGAATGGTGGGCGTCGTTAGCTCTGTTAGTACAAAAGAAAGTAGCCTAGACCCTAATGCTCAGTTACACTTGAAAACGAGCAGAGATTCCACTGTTCGAAACGTCGTGTAAAAAAATCAATAAAGACAATGGAAGTCCAAGATATTTCGGTTAAGGTGACTTTTACAACTATCTGTAAATCTTCAGTTTAAAGTTAAAATACCAGTAATGGCGTAGATTGCATTATTTGTAACAATTGTTTGTACAATTGTTTTAGCTTCAAACTTAAGTTTTACTGATAGTTGTAAAAGTCACCCTTAATAATTTACCTACCATTCCATCAGATTATATTAACATAAGGAAAGAATAGATGGAAAGGCAATATAATAAAAACTGCGAGATTTTCCCTCAGAAACGGATTTTCAATTCATATCCAATTTTCTTGTAATCATGAAATATTATTGAATGGTGAGTTTCGATTTTTCTTTCATCCAGACGCCGCCCGTATTTTGCTATATTTGCCGGTACGTAAGCATACGATGGGCAATAGAAATATATAATCCGCATTAAGTATGCTTTATGAAGGGTGTTCATTTGAGAACGTCATCAAATTGGGTGTAAAATGTGAAAAGAAAAGAATGAAAAAACACAAGTCTATTTACTTTACATTAACTCATCCTTTTCTGAAAACAGAATCTGATGTACGTGAGACGACGTAGGTTTCAAAGTTTTATTTGTGTTCGTCACTGGTTATTATATAAAACCACTTCAGAGTGGGTGTAACAATTCAGGTCACTGATTATATTTCTCTTTACTTTGAAAATCCTAAGACAGTTCGCTAAAAGTCCCTTAAATGCCCCTTCAAAAACAAATTAAATTATGCATCTTCCTCATTAATTTAAACCCGAGTTTGAAATTAGTTTCCTGCAATAAAGGTGAGCAAATAGTACTTCTTTAATACTTGAACCTCCATGTTATAAGAGTAGTTAGCTTTTATGAATGTGACAAATTTATTTATGAAATTTTATTAAAAGCTAGAAATACGAGAATTCTAATGAATTAATACAATATTAATAAATAATTAGTCAATATGATGCCGCTGATTATTCGATTTTAATTTTGAATGAAACTTCCGCAATTGTTGTTTTAATGTATTGTTTAATCCTTATTTTTGGAATCATTATTTTATTTATTAAGAAGGAATTAAAACCATTAATAATTTATTAGGTCAAGAAGGTAACTAATAGAAACGACTACTCTGAGTGATCGAAATTTTTAGCTTTTTCGTAGGAAACTCTAGTTTAAAATATGCAAAAAGGCAACATTTGCTAAATGGAAATTGAAAACTTATTTGCTTTCAACATTTCCAAAAATATTGCAGCTGTTAAGAAGGAAACAAACAGAAACAACTACTCCGAGGGCTAATACCCCTACCGGCATTGAATTACACTGTTTGTTACAAAGCTCATTTTATAAAGCAAAAAAAAATATTAAAATGAATTAATAAAGTAATAAAAAATCAATTCTAAAAAGCCAAAAAATATTAAGCTTTTTGGAAAGAATATAGAACCAGAGTTTAATTAAGATATGCTAAAAATGCACATGTATAACTACAATTTGGAAATTTGAAAACTTGTCTGCTTTCGGCATTTCCAAAACCTTGTAGTTATACATAAAGAAGGAAACAAATAGAAACATCTACTTCGAGGGGTAATATCCCTACCGACATTGAATTATACCATTTGTTTCAAAGCTTAAATATTATAGAAAAAATATTATAGAAATGCCGAAAGCAGACAAGTTTTCAAATTTCGAAATTGTAGTTATACATCTGCATTTTTCGCATATCTTAATTAAACTCTGGTTCTATATTCTTTCCAAAAAGCTTAATATTTGTTGGCTTTTTAGAATTGATTTTTTATTACCTTATTAATTCATTTTATTTTTTTTTTTGCTTTATAAAATGAGGTTTGTAACAAACAGTGTAATTCAATGCCGGTAGGGGTATTAGCCCTCGGAGTAGTTGTTTCTGTTTGTTTCCTTCTTAACAGCTGCAATATTTTTGGAAATATTGAAAGCAGATAAGTTTTCAATTTCCAGTTAGTAAATATTGCCTTTTTGCATATTTTAAACTACAGTTTCCTGCGAAAAAGCTAAAAATTTCGATCACTAATATATTTCGCAGAAAAATAAATTTCTTTCAATTTTCATAGACTACTCTGGGGTCTAATGCCTCTACCGAAATTGAATTATACCGTTTATTCAAAGATTAGTTGATAAAGAAAACATACATAAAAGCACTGCACATATTAAACCTAATGGAAGAGAGAAGATTGAACAAGAATAACACCATAGAATACAAAAGGATAAACAACATCATAAGGAACGAAATACGAATGGCTAAAGAAAAGGAACAGAAAGAGAACTGTGAGGAGATAGAGGCACTGCAGTTGAAATATGACTACTTTAACGTCCACCCGAAGGTGAAAGAAGTCACTGGACAAAGAAGGAATACAAACTTAGGGAAACTAGTTGACGCTAATGGAAACATCATTGTAGACATGGAAGAGAAGAAGAAGATGTGGACTAGGTACGTAGAGCACCTCTTTGAGGATAATAGAGAGAGCCCCCCAGATCCCCGGAGTAATGCACAGAGTGGGCCAGAAATAATGGAATCAGAAGTGAGGGCAGCTATAGAGCAGAGCAAAGAAGGAAAAGCAGCAGGACCTGACAACATCCAGACAGAGTTCCTGAAACTTCTAGACGAAAATGGATTAAAGAAGATCACCAAACTTTTCAACAACATCTACAAATCAGGTAAAATACCACAAGAATGGCTAGTCTCAGAGTTCATTGCACTGCCAAAGAAACAAGGCGCAAAACGATGTGAAGAATATCGAAAGATAAGTCTGATGAGCCACCTGCTGAAAACCTTTCTCAAAGTCATCCATAAAAGAATATACAATCGATGCGAGAACCTAATCTCTCGAAACCAGTTCGGGTTCGTCAATGCGATGGGAACCAGAGAAGCACTCTTTGCTGTCCAAGTCCTTGTCCAGAGATGCAGAGACGTTAACCTTGACGTTTACTGTTGTTTAATTGACTACGCCAAAGCATTTGACCGGGTTCAACATGGCAAAATGATGGAAATATTAAAGAAGACAGGGATCGATACCAATGACCTGAATATCATAAGTAGCTTGTACTGGGGCCAGTCGGCAACAATAAGAGTCGACGGAGAAACAACTGAGGCCGTCAAAATAATGCGAGGAGTGAGGCAGGGCTGTGTACTCTCACCCCTGCTATTTAACATCTACTCCGAGCAGATTTTTAAAGAAGCGCTCGACGACGAGGAAGAGGAGGGCATCTCAATAAATGGGAAGAAATTGAGTAATATAAGATACGCGGACGACACCATCGTGTTCGCAGATAGCCCACAAGCACTACAACAACTTATCAACAAAATAGCAAGAGTTAGTAAGGAATATGGTTTGGACATAAACATACAAAAAACCAAAATTATGGTCATTAGCAAAAACAAGATGGACAACATCCAGTTATCCATCAACAACCAACCAATAGAGAGAGTACCACACATCACGTACCTGGGAACACGTATAAACGAGAACTGGGACGCAACTCAAGAAATCAAATCACGAATCGCCAAAGCCACAGCCGCCTACAACAAAATGAGCAAACTCTTCAGAAGCCATGATCTTACACTGGAAACAAAAATGAGACTTCTCAGATGTTACATCTTTTCTATCCTCTTATACGGGACGGAATCTTGGACACTCAATGAAAACACATCCAAGAAAATAGAAGCCTTCGAAATGCGACTCTATCGAAGAATGATGAGGATATCATGGACCGAACATATCACTAATGAAGAGGTACTAAGAAGGATGAATAAACAAAAAGAAATTATGAACACCATCAAGATCCGAAAACTGCAATATCTGGGCCACATCATGAGAAACGGCTCCAGGTACTCCTTACTCCAGACAATCATCCAGGGAAAAATCGATGGAAGAAGAGGTCCAGGAAGGAGAAGAATATCTTGGCTGCATAACCTCAGGAAGTGGACCGGAAAAACATCAACCGAACTCTTCCGCATTGCCGTAAACAAAGTTAGGCTCGCCATGCTGATTGCCAACATCCGTAACGGATAGGAACCACAAGAAGAAGAAGAAAAAATCGCCTTGAAAGAACCTGTTAATCTGTAAACTTAGCTTAACATTAGTGTCAAATTGGTCACGTCAAGCAATTAGACGTCAAGCAATTAGACGTTGTCAAGTTTCTGCGGTTTTCAAATCCGTGTACTCGTATCTCTAATTGCAATTTGTAATCACATAAATAGCTGCTAATTGTCCTTAAATTATTGCACTTGAATCATGTTAAGTCAGTTGAGTTATCTTTTTAGGTTAATTTTGTTCAGATTAGTTCAGGTCAGGTCAAGTTAGTTCTCGTTATTTCGGCTTAGATTAGGGCAGGTAGGTTTAGTTCCAGTTAGTTCAGGTTGGTTAATCACCGCACCATAACCTTCGATTTGGTGGAAAAAACACAGTAGGAGACTGGTTGTTCACCCCTTACCTGGAGATAGACGACAGCACTCACCCGGTTGAAAAACTTTGAGCAGAACAGGATGGCCATCTCTGAAACCCTGGAAAAACTTACCGCAGCAATTACTCGAAAGTGTGATAAACATCTGAAAGAGCGACTTAATGTGCGCCATAAGCGAATGTCAGCATATGGGTGGAATGATGACATTACCGACAAGCCAAAAACCTGTAATAGGTTAAGAAGGGCCATCACACGATTGAGAAGAAGGGGGGAGACAACCGCGGTTAACACGCACACAAATGTGCAGGATGGCAAAGAAGGAGCTTAAACTGCTGATCATTCGTAGCAAAGAGGGGAGTTGGAGAAGTCTCTGTGATGAATTGGATGATGATATATGGGGTAAAGCCTAAAAATTAATAACCAAAAGCATGAAACTCGGAAGATCGCGGGCACCGAGCGCATATGTTACTAAGCAGGAAATCGAGAAACTTTTTCATGGTAGGGGGAAGTCCTGCGGGCAGGCACTCCGCCCTGTCGTACGAGGGTGCCACTTTCGCAGCACAAAAACCCCAGAGGCCATTAAGCGTATGCAACCCAGAAAGGCGCCTGGGCCGGCTAAGTTGTTGCCTGAAGTGATCACATCCTGTGCTACAACGAACTCGACAGCGTTTCTGTCCACATACTAGAGCTGTCTGCTCAGTGGAAAGTTTCCGACAATGTGGAAGGTTACGTCTTTGGTGCCGATTGAGAAACCAAGGAAAGGAACACAGGAGGAGGTATCCTACAGATCTCTTTGTCTGATGAATACTATTCGAAATCCTGGTGAACAATAGACTACTGGAGGAACTAGAACAAACTGTGATTATCAATAACAATCAACACGGGTTTAGGAAAGGACGTTCAACAGTTGGAGCGCTTGCAGAGGTGTTGGAGCTAGTGGATGAGATCAAACTGAAAGCTGTTAAGAACAGGGATTTCTGCGTGATGGTCCTTCTGGACATAGAAAATGCGTTCAACTCGGCGGATTGCGAAACGGTTATCGGAGCTGTGAAGAGAGGAGGGGTGTTTGAGTACCTAATTTTTTTTTTTTTTTTTTTTTTTTTTTTTTTTATAGAAGATTAGAGAATCTTCTATACAGACATGAGGGCTTGGCACATGGCGATCGAGGTTTCCCACATAGTGTCAGTTTGGCGTCTTCCTTCCAGGAGCACCGGACTGACTCCATCCCTCTCTTCCCGGTACCGCCTTACGGCATTACTTCAGGGTACCTGGTTAAGATTATTGAATCTTACCTGTCTCAGAGATATATAGTATCATCCATGGGAGGAACGGTGCCCGTGGGAAGTAAGGTTCCACAGCGATCTGTGGAACCACGCTCTGGAGTATTGTAACATTGTGAAATTTTTGCACTTACCTTATTTGGGGTAATTATGGTTTTCGCCCATTAGGTCAGAGTTTTATTGTGTACCTAGTTCAGTAATTTCCAATATCACCTTGGTTATCTGCCCTTTTTGACTGAGAATGTATTGCCTTCTATTACGTTCTGTTTCATGATGCCTGAGTTTACCTTTCTGGGTTGAGAAGAGTGTGGACAGCCCGGCATTAGCTCACATTGTTTTATAAGTGGAAGGTGTCGCCTGTTAGCTGGAATTTCAAGCTGAGTTTTCCCGTTTGGGGACCCTTTCATGAATGTACCTACCTCTATTTTTATTGTTTTCCTGGACTTGGAGGATCGGAGGATTGTGGTGAAATTGCCATGGCCAATCGGCCAGGAGTGTGTGTTTCCATCGTTATTGTAGGTTTTCTGTAAATCTGGATTGGGGGTTCGTTTGCTTATGTTTATGTTACGATGTTTGGAAGTGGGGTTAAGTAATAAAATCGCCCGTGCAAAATTGCCAAATAGTGTCACTGTCACTTAGCCATCACTCATTAGTGACAATTGCGAAGTTCGGTAATTACATCCGAGCGCCCCGGACATAGACCATCTTCCCACATCTTAGCGAGCTAGAGCGAGAGAGACTCATATTCCGAGCGATATCGGCGAAGCTCCCGACAGCGTTCCCTTCGATGGATGGCGCCGTCTGTCATCGTCCAATTCTCCCATACCGTATTCTGACGTCACCAGAGTACTAAAAGGTACTTATTGTCAGTTTTGATTTCGTGGAGATTGATGTTACTTTCCTTGAGGTTGGACTAATTGGCCATTACTAATGGGATACTACTTCCTGTTTTGCTGTTCCGCATTTCTTCTGTCTCCTCTTTTTACTATTTTCAGCTGTTTGTTTTCGGCTACTCTTCGTGACGTCATCGTGGGTCGAGCATGTGCATATTTGTTTGTGGCATTTTGGGCATCATTGCGGAAGGGTTATGAAGGTCACTCGTGGGTATAAAAGGGCAGGACATTGACTTTTGATTTTTTTGATTCTGACTTCTGGTGCGTGAGCCAGAATCCCGTCGTGCTGGCCGTGATTTGCAAATGTCCTCGTGGTCTACTTTGAGTGATTTTCATCTCAATACTCTTTGGAGGATCAAGACCAGGGCATATTCCAAATGGTAGTTGCTTTTTGAAGTTTTTCCGGATCCTCGTGGAGAGGATTATTGTCGATTTACGCCGCTCTACCTTTACCTCTTGGAGGGATAAAAAGCAAGCCACGCCGCCAACGTCATCATATTGCCCCGTTTGTCAACCTTGCAGGTATGTGTAGCTCCATTTAATGGAATATTCTGTAGTTTTCCGTGCTAATTCACGTGTTTCTATAGGGGTTTTATTGTTGTGACGGGCTTTTGCTACGTCCACGTTTTTTTATTAACGGGCTTCTACGTCTGACGTTCTTCCGCCGTCCACGTGCCTTGTCGGCGCATTTTTGGAACATCCACGCCGTTCCTGGAGGCCTGCTCCTCATCAGAGACCTTCGGATAGCTGCTTTTCAGGACCACCCTGATCCGCGGTAAGGGGATAGTTTAGAGTGAGAGCTTTCCAATTTGTTATGTTGTAAATGGGCGACGATAGTGGCTGAGCGTTGAACCGACTAACGTAACTTTTTCTATCTTATCAATTTTAATTATTAACTTTACTTCTTGCCGTCACCATAACAATTTAAAGTAGTATTTTTATATATAGTATTGAGGCCCCAAGTAAGCGATTCTTGTTATCTTTTCGATCAATTTTTATGACAATTTACTGTTCTCTCAGATCTTCAATTTGTTTGTGCTTCACACACTTTAATTTATTTATAAAGAATTAACTTTTGCTAGGTATTGGACAGCACTACGTCTGTACAGTTACGAATCTTTTATGTACCGCACCCTTTATGTCTTGTACCGTATTGTGTTGTGTAATTTTGAGGACAGATATTGAGGGCTCGTGATTCCTCACTTTAGTATTTATCGTTAAGTAAGTAAATTTCAATTTTCAGGTAATTAAAGTTAGATTTGATCAGGTATTCAATAATCACTCTAACATTACAGCGTTAGTCATTAGTTGGTAAGCTACGGAAGCTACCCTGTGTAAGTTTATGGCCATAAACCCTGAGCTCCGTCCCTAATTAGTTGATTATTGAGAGCCGTATTGATTAGTAATAATTCATATTCATTAATACATAAAGTTCCTTCACCATATATTCGAGAATATTGCAATTACCTTAAATTTTGTGTTTAATTGCTTTATAGCATTTCAAATTTTATTTGAATTGCCTTTCCTTAATTTGTTAACCAATCTATCAATAGAAACAGTGTTATTTGTCCTCAAACAATTTTGCTTTAATTTCATGCGGATTTTGACTGGTGCAGATAATTGAGATTTATAGTTTCTTATTTTCATTTTTTTTATTAAAAGTAAATTTAAATCAGAGTAGTTAGGAAAGTGGTAGTGAAAGAGGGATATACTTCGTGATTGGTATATTCCTGTATGGCATAACATCCTTCTCAGGACCTGGCGTCTTCCGGAAATCACGTGGCGCCTATCGGGATATAAAATAATACAACTAATATCGTATTGAACCTACCCCATCTTCACTGTTGCTGGCGGCCCGCTAGTGCTTCTGCTCGATTACTTACTATTCACCTCCTTTCGCTCTTTCTGAAGTAAGGTATTAAGTAACGATTTTCTTTTAGTAAGTTCCAGAGATTCCAATTAACAAACAAGAACTAATCAGTGCTTAACATTCCCAATAACCCTTGATAGTAAATTAACATTATAAAATAAAAGCGTCACAGTATGTCCAGAACGTCCAACTCGAAGTATCGATCAGATACTTCGAGTTGAACTGGAGGAAGGGGTCACCACGCTAGCATACGCGGATGACCTCTCGGTATTTAGTCGTTAGTACGGTCGTTAGAGGCAGAACAAGGACGGGGTTGGAGGACAAAGCCACATACACTGTCGGCAGGATTGTTGAGATGCTTAGGGCCATGAAGTTGATGTCGCCAGTAGGAAAATTGCAAAAGAAGGCTGATAGGCAGTCCAAATAATCACAATTTAGTAGGTGTATTTACCAAATAAAACATTTATAACTAAACAAGGTATTAGGGTGAGAGAGCACTAGTGAGTTGTTGGGAGGTCCTCCGTATCTCCGTGCCAACTCATTTGGCGGACATGAAGGTATGAAAAGTGTTAAAAAAGTAAGCTAATCTATAAAAACAACAAAACAACGTGTATCTAAAATCTAGCAAGGGTAATTAAAAATTCGTGCATCGTGTGACCTGAACAGTTAACTCTCAACATTAAACAGGTTATTGTCTCACGCTATAAGGGTTGTTAATGCTGCAACTACATCAGTAAAGAATAACAAGTATTCAACAATAGAAGTAAATGAGATGTTGTACAGAGCAGGAGCAGGCGACATCCACCAGCAAATTTTAGATCCAATAGTGTCTTCGGTGATTTCGGTGGTCTTGTACGCAGCCCTAACTTGGGAAATGGATCTAAAACATGAAATAGCTATTTATGTAACCAGTTACGAAAAGTCCGATTTTGTGTAACGAATGAATGTTTGCGGGACGAGCGCAGCGAGTTCCTGCAATTTGAATGAGATACACAAAAAAGGTTTTTCGTCACGTGTTTCATACAAGATTTTTTCTAATTTTGACTACAAATACCTACTTAGAGAGAGAATTATTATTATTAAACTTCAATATTTACTTTTAAACCACTTTGTATCTACTTAATACCGTAAAACTATAGCAACGGTGTGCCACAGCCGAAACCTGCAACTGGTGGTGCAACCAACTTTTCATCACTAGTTACGAAAAGTAGGACGTTACGTCACTGTCATCAGTATTGAAAAGTGCCACTTTATATGTCAAAATTAGAAAAATTATATTAATATGCCGCAGCATATCAACCGTCACCAGGAGACCGCACCGTCAACAGGAGACTCGCGCTTGGCATCACAATGGCGAATCGAACATCATCGACTGAATCTCTGGAAGTGATGGCATTACTCCGCTGGACCTCGCTGTGCAGGAGAGAGTGAAAGTGCATACAAAAGACGCCAGTTATAGAAGGGAGGCCAGAGCAAATCTTATCTCCAAGTGACAAGATAGACGGAACAAATGAGGGAGTCGCTAAATTATTCATCAAAGATGTGCAGAGGTGGACTACGAGAAAGTAGAGAGAGCTGCAAAAAACACGGCGTTTTTTGCAATTATTTGCAGCGGATTGGCAAGCAGGAGGATGACGCAGGCTGGTTCTGCTTGGGAAGGGACAGTGCTACTCACAGACTTTTCGAATGTTCACAGTTTGAAGAGAATAGGCGGGAGATATATGAAACTTGCCGCAGCCATATTAGCAAAGATAACATAGCTGCATTACTGCTAAGCAAGGAAGAATTCTGAAACAGCATAATCAAATGTGTGAGGGCAATCCTGATGTTCAAGAAAAGGAGGAAAGTCGGAGGAAAGCAGTGCTGCCGTGCAATAGTAAAAGCTAGTAACCCCAAATTTATAAGTTATCCAAAAGATTTTTTCTAATTTTGACATATAAAGTGGCACTTTTCAATACTGATGACAGTGACGTAACGTCCTACTTTTCGTAACTAGTTACGAAAAGTAAAATCTTTCGTAACTAGTGATGAAAAGTTTGTGTCACCACCAGTTGCAGGTTTCGGCTGTAGCACACCGTTGCTATAGTTTTACGGTATTAAGTAGATACAAAGTGGTTTAAAAGTAAATATTGAAGTTTAATAATAATAATTCTCTCTCTAAGTAGGTATTTGTAGTCAAAATTAGAAAAAATCTTGTATGAAACACGTGACGAAAAACCTTTTTTGTGTATCTCATTCAAATTGCGGGAACTCGCTGCGCTCGTCCCGCAAACATTCATTCGTTACACAAAATCGGACTTTTCGTAACTGGTTACATAAATAGCTATTAATATTTGACAGAGAGAATATTTCTTTTTCTACGTAAAATATATTTTTCTAATTTTGACATATAAAGTGGCACTTTTCTCAATACTGATGACAGTGACGTAACGTCCTGCTTTTCGTAACTAGTTACGAAAATTAAAATCTTTCTTAACTGGTGATGAAAAGTTCGTTTTCGGCTATCACTGTTTTAGAAAACATTATTAACCAATTTCCATATAAGTATGTAGCCTTTACGTTTATTAAATGTTCACTATTTCAAAACTATATTGAATTAATCTGAGTTACTTTATATGTTAACGCCATATTATAGCGAAATTTTTATCATTTTTTTTTGAAAATCAGCGTTTGTGCTGTGTGTGTGGATTTGTTTAATCATTGTTTCAAATTTTGATTTGGAACAGATTGGTTGTTTAATTTTTTTGCTACAATATTTGAAACTTTTAAGGAAATGTTTAATATTTGTACTTCATTTCAGTACAACAAATAAAGCATACAGGTTTTTTCTGTTCCTTTGGGTTCAGTAGCTTGATCTTAAACATCGAAACGTTGGTGATTCTCCAATCTACGAGAGTATTTCATTTTGCCCTAAACCTGCTTAAACATTACAACGGTAATTTTAATTTTCTTTTTTATTTTTTTTTTATTTTAAATTTTAAATTTAATTTAAAATTTAATTAATTTAATTTTAATTTTTAATTTTAAAGGGTCTTCATTATAAAACTTCATCTAGCAGGCTATGAAATTTTGACAGAAAAGGATGACATAATCAAAATAAATAGACTTTTATTTCTCCATTCTCTTCTTTTGACATTTCACAGCCAACTAGATGAAGTTTTATAATGAACACCCCGTACAGAGACGGTTTTAAATCAAAAGAAACCATTATTTAATATTATTTTAAACAAGAATACGTCAATGTTTTTGGATCACCTGCACAGACCTTACTTAAAGTGAAGAAAAAATGAGATAAAAATTAAACTCCAGGTAAGTATCTAATAAAAAATTTTAATGTGGCTCTACAGAAGAAAAAACATTTATTATAAGTTATAAGTATTAAACTTAAATAAACGTTATAATGACGTATTAGATAAGTATGCGAAAAAACTTGTAAGTATGTGTATAGTTAGTAAGCATAAAAAAACAAATATACATTTTTGCATTTCCTAAATTGTGGCTGACACTTTTCCTAAATCTTCTTGATAATCTCCGCACGGCAGATTTGTCCAGAAATGTTGCTTTCTCAATGGCATGTAAGGAAGTAATTCCTTTACATTGGTTTCTTTCTTTTAGCTATTTATACCTCTAATGAACTGCAAGCTTTCAGGAAGCTTTAAGTCGAATTTTGGTTTTAGCACAGACATTTCAGAATATTCATTTGCAAAGTCTGTTTTGAAATATAGCTTTTTGGACCATTTTTTCTAAACTGAACTTCTTCATTTTATTGAGCTTAGGAAAAGCACTGTTTTTTTTTCTTTAAACACAGCCGTTCACAAACTTAAAGAATTCTTCTGCTCTTAAATTAATAATTTGATTATTTTTATTTGAATTTCTTATCAAATTTTCCAAATCTTCATAGTCCAAAACCTATTTTTTTTTAAAGTTTTCTGCCTAATTGGCCATGTATAGAATCGGCTTTCATAAATCTATGGCCTGGTTCAAAGTATTTAAAGGTGATAGTCTCAGGAACCCAATGCTCATTTAAAAATATTATGCAAACTGTGTATAGAATCCAGTTTATATTTCGAAAAGTGCAATTATCAACCCAACATAATACATGCTTGGTACCAGCATTCAGTCTTTTAATTACGTTATAATATGCTGAAACTACGTCCGTTGCGTTTCTCCCCATAATTGCCTGGGTCCAAAGAACACATTTATTTTAAACACTATCTTTTAAATTGGCGGCTCAAAATAAAAGAATTTTCAATTGACATTTTGGGTAGAAGTAGAATTTTTTGCATATCTACCGCATACATTTCAGTGTCTCCATCAGGTGTAGTATTAGAAGTGTCCTTGTTGTACATTTGCCTAGCACTAATATAATTGGCTTTGTGTTGGTGGTAATTTTGGCATAGAGCACAATCATTAAATGAAGTTTAATGATTGTGCTATATTTCATATCTGAAATTTGTCGCAGTGATTTACTAACACCCTGTATATTGAAAGTACACAAATTCCACCCCTCCTCCCTGAAGTAGTGTTGGGGGGGGGGGGAGGGGGGGGATCCGCGTGAAGAGAGGAAAGTCGGTGCCTAGGCTCAAGCCCACATATCGTCTGGTAACAGATTTCTCTAATACTCTGTATAAAAAAGTGTTAGTTCAGGTTAGTTCAGGTAGCCGGTTCAGTAATCCGTGATAAGACTTCCGTGATAAGTCACGCTGCGCCATTAGTTTAGGTTAGTTCAGGTCAGGTTAGTTCGGGTTATCTGTTTGAGTTAATTCAGGTAGGAAAATAATTCTATATCAATTGATTTCTTTGGTTAGTTCTAGTTCCTTAGTCTGATCTAGGTACTTCAGAGTGTCCCAGAAATAGGTAAAATTACATTTTTTGGGACTGCTAAAGCTATAAACCTGAAATTTCAGTTTTAAGCTTACGAGATACCTTGTATTACTAGTCCTAACCAGTTAACTGTTGTGTTTTTTATTGCTTGGTTACCAAATACATAAACGTGAACTTAATGCCCGCGCGGACTTCAAGTGCATTTTATGGCCCGCGCAGGCATAAACTACAAAAATTTTAGGATTAATCCAATAATAATTTATTGCTGAACCACACTAACATGAATTGATGCGACATAAAAATTTGTATTAGCCATGCTTCGAGCGACGTAAAAACCCTCGGACCAGAAGCTCTGTCATAGTATACAGGAGGAAAAACGTCAAATTTCCTGATTGACCTATTGCGCACGTAAAGTGTATATATATGTTATAGTGTACGAACTATACGTCATGAATTTTGTTTTCAATCGGATGACAAAAGACGTAGGCTTTCGAGGGAGTTGTGTTGCAAGACCCTGTATCTTTATTTGCTTTAAAAACTTTAACGATTTTCTAACTTAACATAAAAGGAGACTAAAACAACGCCCACTGGTAGTTAACACATTGTTTCACTTCAATAATGATTAATGACCAGATTTCAAATTTGACACTGGGAAATTCCTACATAATATATTCCCTTCTTCTCTTTCGGCTTTATTTGCATGTGTGTTGGCCATATATACCGTGTTCCACTTTTTACGCACCGAATATGGTGTACTAGGTGTTCATTTGAAAACGTCATCTAGTTGGCTGTGAATTGTCTATAAAAAACGATGAAAGAACAAAAATCTATTTACTTTGTTAATGTGATCTTTTTCTGTCAAAATTCATAGTCTTCTAGATAACGTTTTTCTATTTGGGTATCAAAATGACCGTTTTGTCGCACTGTTATGACGTCAAAACAGTATCGAAATGAGGTTTATTTCGACACCCGTTTTGTGTTTTTGCTTTGTAATGTTGGTAGTATAAGGCACAGTGTAAAGAATAAAACATTATATCAGTAACGTCAGTCGGTCGAAAAATCAAAACTCCCCTCACCTTGCCCTGTCCGCCCGTTCGCCGGCGGTGCACCACCAAACCGGTTTTGGCAGTGCATCGCAGGTGCTTGAGCGGTATACAGTGTCTCCAGCTCGGTGGCAAATATAATTCGTGCGGATATTACACAGTGTCTTAAAACAGTCAGGGAAAAATTTGTGTTCAGTGGCTGCGAAAGTCGTTTAAGAGGAGGAATGACATTTTTTAGATGTCCACAAGATCAAGAAAGATAGATATGTATTAAATTGTATAAAATCGAAATAGTAGAACAGAAAATAATGTCATCTATAATATATACAGGGTGTTTCAGAGTTGTGATGAAAAAAGCCTGTAGCCCTAGCACAACGTTCAAGAGAACATGTGTCCGCAAGTGCTTTGTTCACGAGGTACAGGGTGGTAAAGTTTGGATAAAAACTTAAAAATTTAGTGATATAACGCAATCCGCACAAGATATTTTAACCAGATTTTGGTGATGTTGATACCTAACAGTAATATATATTTTACAATAAAGACATTGGTTTTTGTTTCGCAGGAGCGCGCGTGCAGGCAAGTCACTTGATATTTTTAAAGAGAAAATTATACACCACTGTTTTTTTTTAACATAAAAATAATTTTTCAAATTTCCGTTTAATCCTGAAGAGTCTCTTCTTATTTTTTCCTAAGATGCACCATTTTTGAATAAAAAAATAAAACCAATTTTTTTGCTCGCCTAAAAGCAATGCTATTACGTATTCTAATTTAAAATTTCAAATTAGTGAACGAACAAAAATTATTATTCACCTGCTGTATGACTATAACGAAGCAGGAGTTGCTCAATTTGAGCATTTGTTGTAATTGCGTTATATCAATAAATTTGTATTTTTTATTGAAACTTTAACGCCCTTTATCTCGAGAACAAAGCACTCAATACTTTTCCTTAAACAAATACTATGGCTGCTTATATTTACTTGCAATTAGTTAGCCATAATGACGATACGATACTTTTTTTTACAATATTTTTTTACAACCATTTTACCTGAGAACACTTTCTTTTAAAACCAGAAATTATTGTGAAAATATTATCAAAAATGTGTACATTGTGTACATATATGTGTCAAAAATGTGTACATACATAATAGACACCCTTATCCAAATTTACCTAAGTTTGTAATGCAGAATAAGATACAGAAGTAGAAATAGTAGCACTTCATTTAAAACAAATAAAATTTGTGCAGTTTTTTAATCCCAGTTTTCGAACACCCTGAATAAAAAAATATGTATAATTTTCTAAAAATACCGTTGAAGTAGTTCATGTACTACGAGAAAAATATATTAAAATAATTAAATAAACCATTTGAACCAGAAAAAAAATACAGAAATTATTTTCCGATCTGCGAACATCAATCACCCTGTATCACAATAAATATGTAGTACAAAAATGGTTTCCTAATAAACCCATTATTTATTACATTATATCTGTAGAAACATTACAAAGGTCAAATTATCCATATTCAAAGAAATAAAATTACGTTTAAAAAGGACCCCGTAGCACACCCCTAGAAAGATTCCATCCAGCGGCAGCGCTGTCGTATTTACAAGTCCCTCGTAACTACTCCAGAAAACCCTGGGTGCAGGTGCGCGCGGCACGCTTTAGTTTTGGAAACATCAAAAGTGCTGACACGAACTGACGATACTGATATAATGTATTAATCCTTATACTGTGGTAGCGGTGACAAATCAAATGTCATATTTCATAGACATTTAAATTATAAACGATATTGAATTATTTCGATATAGTAATCATGAAACGCAATTTATATATTGTCACGAATGAAAATACTGTAAAATGAGAATTTACTTCATATTCCCCTGAAGGTGAAAATGATGCACTCATCGACAATATGTATCACATTACTTGAAAGTCACCCGGGTCGAGAGGTGACCTCGGTCCAAACGGAAATAACAAAACAATTAAAAAACGCGCAATCCCGAATCATTGGAATGTGCTGACTGATGAAATCATCATTTTTTTCCACTCGGATACCATTCGTTCCACTCGGAGTTGGGACGAAGGAAATTGTATAAAAAGAAATAAACAGAGTTAGTAAGGGGCTCTTTGCTTTAGTCTCGCGGCCATGATGTTACTCTCAAGAAATTAAACCTCAGAGGAGGCCAGTCTGTCTTAGTAATTTATTAGTGAAGAACAAATTTATTATTTAATGTATCCATAACCCAAGAAGTACCCTTCGGTCTCCAAAGCTGCTAAAGCATTCGATGATGCATTGGCCCACGATAATGTAAGTACCTTTTAACTTTAAGTTGTAACCATTTTTCTAGTTAAGTTTTACCCCACGCATTGTAACCATTTTGCTTTAACTTTAATAAATATAGTTGTTAGAATATAAATGTTGTTTTCAACCCCTCTTCAGAAATCGATCCCGAGGCAAATTAAATAAGTCACAACGACCACAAACGGGTCGTGACAATATTATTTTCATTTTTACAAACACGATAGACTTACAAGGTCCGAAACTACTAAGAATAAAACAGCTAATAAACACGAAAACTTTATTAAGGAAAATGAAAAAATTAAAGCAAATATAATCAAGATATCGACACAAAACCTCCTTACTATATGATTATTTTTGTGTATGATTTTTGAGTATGATTAGTGTTAATTTTAGTATTATTATTACTACTAGTGTTGGAATTTATAATAACTGTTAGCTCTGGATCTGAAAATGAGGTTGAAGGAGCATCATATGTTGTCCTATGGTCTACAGTACAACTGCCAGAGGTTGAGGTGCTAGATTGTGCAGATTGAGAGAGTAGTTGAGAAACTTCAATTTTTCTTTTTAGGGAAAAATCAATGTATCCCTCAGCAACACTTGAGGACTTCCAGCCTCCATGGTGCTTAACAGTAATTAAATCCCCACCTTGATTGGCAAGTGCGGATGCTGATGATCTTCTGAAGCAATGTCCAGAAAAAAGTTCTGGTTCAGGCAGTTTAAGGAAACTGGCAATAGTGCTGGGAGTGGTTTGTGCTATTGTATTAATGCCAATTGGCTGAGAGATACAATTTCCATGCCGATATTGTGCAAAGAAGCAATTCAAATTCAAGTGGTGCGGCCTCAAATTTACATACTTTTGAATATACAATATCCATTCCTGATTTGTTATTACAAACATTGAAATGTAGTTCTTTGTTTTTGGGATTGTAATTAATTAGTAATAATCTTAGAGAAAAATATTTGCAAACTCTGTTGTTCAGTTCAGTTGTATCCCCTGCACATCAACTTAAATAAGCAAGAGAAGAAATCATGACTCTTATAGATGTTAATTTTAATCTTGAAGATATTTTCTTTTGTTTTTATGACTTTGGCCTGAACCTCGAGGATTTGGTAGAACTCAATTCAGCATCACAACAGAGTTTACATTTTAAATTCTTTTAAGAGTAAAATTACTTTCACAGCAAGAAAAGTAGTATCAGGAACTTTATTAACGAAGTTTTCTATATCAGCTCTTTCAAGGAATTTTGATTTTTTTGGTTGTAACCTTTAGAAAGACTCTTCAAAAAACATATGAGTCTATTATACTTTAGGATGTCCATATTTTGCTTCACGCTCAACATTGTTTTTAGAATAGAGTAGCTTGTCCAAAGAGTAGAGCTCTTCTGCGTTTTACTCAATGGCTCAAAATAAGCCACCAAAACATTTTCAGTAATGCCCGCAACATTTTTTACCAAGCACAAAGCCAGGAACTCATCATATTTTTTCTAGTAAATATTTTTTGACTTTTCAGGAATAAAATCATTCACAGCATTTATTGCAATGCTTTGCAATTCTGGAGGAGTACAACTAATTTCTTGGTCCATCATTTTCTTTAATACTCTAATATGAATGCTATATTAATAATTAATATAATTTCTTTTCAAATATTTGAAAATCTGACGTTTATTTGAAATAAAAAATAGCGGTAATGGGGAGGTTTGTCATGCCTACCAACCTTTACAGATTCTAGAAATTAAAAAAGATACAAATTCAGAAAATTATATTTATATTTTATTGAAAATATAAAAGTATCTTCCTCAATAGAAAAAATAGAATAAGATACACGTTCATAAGGCTCTTTGTCGCACACGTTTATTGCAACTTGAACTGGTGCGACAATGAGTTTCCTTGTGAAACTTGTATCTTAATATACTATTTTTTAATGACCGGGCTGGTAGTATCCAACCTGCATATAATAAGCATCAATAGCTCAGTTAAATTGCGTCACTCGCTACATTATGGGCTCAAACGCCACCTTCGGTAATGATATTATACTATTGTTGACGGCTGTGCAATAATATGGTCATAATTTGGCAGGTTGTAAGCACATAATGCGGCGTGTTATAATTTTTGGACTGGAACAGCGTGAATATTGTTGCGAACTCGGGGTTCAATAATTCCAGTGTACGATTTCACATGAAAACACTATTTATTTATTCCACAAATACACACGACTACTAAATAACTCACTACTTAACACTGTATAGCCTTCTATTATCGTTTGTGACTTTAGCTTACTTATAGCTCGATTAAAATAAGACTACTCGTAACCGCGCGCTATTCGCCGTTTATACACAATCCTAAAATTGCAGAAAAACCTAGAGCGTTCTTGACAAGAATTCTTGAATAATCTCACATAAAAAAAAAGGTTGTAAACAACTGTCTTCTAGATAAACAGAGCAATAAATCACTCGTGTCAGCCATGACGCAGCGCGTCTAGGTCGCGAAGCTCCACCAATAACACGCGTTGCCCCGCCCCCGGCGCTTCGCCGCTGCCTACCGTAACATTGCCCTCCTCCTAAGGCTGTTCATCCCGAGCAGATAGGGTTAAATGGTATCGTACTAATCGATCCAGATGAACAACCTTCATCTTTGAACTGGGGGTCCGCTGGATTTTATACACAACGTCATTAATTATAATTCTATAAGGTCCTTCCCAATTTTGGCTAAGTTTGGGCGACTTCCCCACCTTTCGCCGCGGATTGTACAGCCACACCAAATCGCCATCCTGAAAGCCGCGGGAGTTAGCTAGTAAGTTATATCTTGCTTTGGCTAGATCACTGGAGATCCTGACTTGTTCATGAATATTGTTAAGCCTCTCCTTGAGCTCCTCCACACAATCCTCAGAGTTGAGCCACTCTTTTTCTGGTGTTCCATACATCAAATCCGTGAAGCCTCATTTCCCTTCCGAACATCACTTTCGCCGGAGTATATCCAGTGGCTTCATGCGCAGAGGCTCGATATGCCATCAACATGAGAGGTAGATGTTGGTCCCAATCACGCTGATGATCTGCCACCATTTTAGACAGGTAATGTTCCATGGCCCGATTAAATCTCTCTACCATCCCATCCGACTGTGGATGCAAAGGAGTTGTCCTGGTCTTGCGAATTCCGGGAAGTTCCATGACCTTCTGGAAAACAGCCCATTCAAAATTTCGGCCCTGATCAGAATGAAGTTCGAGAGGGACTCCCAATCTGCAGAACATTTCATTTACTAGCACCGTTGCCACAGTCGTTGCTTCCTGATTAGGCAGGGCGTATGCTTCAGGCCATTTAGTGAAGTAATCCATGGCGACCAAGATGTATTTATTGCCTGACTCAGTCTGAGGAAATGGTCCCGCGACATCAATTGCTACCCTCTCGAATGGAGCACCTACAGTGTACTGCATCATTCGACCGGTGATCTTGTTCGAGGTCCTTTTGTGGCACAACAAACTTCGCACTTGCGGCACCAAGATTCGACGTCGTCATGATAATTCACCCAGTAGAACCGCTCTTTAATTTTGGCCGAGGTTTTATTGACCCCAAAATGACCTCCACTGGTTTCGTTGTGCATTTCCTGTAGTACATCTGATTTTCTGCTACCAGGAACAACCAACTGACTGACTACGGTCTTGCCATCCGGACTCTCCCACGCTCTTTTCAATAATCCATTTTTATTCTAAGAGAGTGCCACTGGGCCCATAGCGCCTTCAGGTTTGGACTTTTACCAGCAATATCTTGCCATTCTGCAATATCTGGATCATTCATTTGATAGTCTCGAAGCCTCTTTGTGGTCCAACCATCGTTTATTTTCACCGACGTTCTCCTTACAGAAGCATGTGCCTCAAGCTGCTCAGTTCTTCGACAATGCTGACTACCTTCTTTACATGGCCGTCTCGACAATGCATCGGCATTTCCGTGAGACCTTCTTGGTCGATGTTCAATTTGGATCTTCTCTCCCTTAATGCGTCCGGCCTCTGTAAGACTTTGGCCACCCAAATTATTGACTTGACTTGACTGTTCCTGGGGCTCTTAACGGGCTCGGTCAATTGCCCCCTTACATTGACAGGAATTGGTTCTTCCTGGAATTTAGGCCGGTCTTGGTTGCCGCTCGGTCTTCTAAACAACGGCGACGGACTTCTTACCCTATTACAGCAGTTACTCTTGACGTGACCCAGTTTACCGCAGTTAAAAATTTTTTTGCCTCGATTGCCTGTTGATCGAGGAGATCTTCCCAACAGGGCTTGCATATTGACTGCAACATCCTTCACCGCTTTATGTAAACTGGCCATGGACTCAGCCATAGACGTATTCTCCTCTTCATGGGAAGTTGCCATTCTTACACGTGGAGATAAACTAGATGACACTCGTGACGCCTGGAATTCGAGGGCCCGAACTAGTGCCTCGCTGATATTCTTGGGCTTTACTAGACGTAAGTGGTATCTCATGGTACTATCGCGAACTCCCTCAATGAACCTTCCGGCGGCAAATTGCGTTTGAAAAGATTGAGGGGCTGATGGGTATGCCAGGTGAATTAGTCTGTCTATGTCTGCCTCAAATTCTTGTAAGGATTCACCTGAGTTTTGCTGTCTCATCCTCAGCTGGGCCTGGAACACGGTTTCTTTGTGCTCATTTCCAAATCGTAGTTGCAGAGTCTGTACTAAAGCTGCATAATTACTTTGATCAGCTGCCGACAGAAATTGGAGTAATTCAGCCGCTTTTCCACGAAGTGCTACCACTAGTGATGTAGCTTTCTGGGGCTCGGACCAGCCATTAGGTTTTGCAGGTGCCTCAAATTGGGTTTTATGAATTTCCGAGGCCATAGTACCATCATAGTCGGGAGGCTTAATTTTAGCGTTGGCTGTGCTAAAACTCTCTGTAGACACGTTGTCGTCCTCAAGTTGTTCCTGGAATTTATTTTCTAGCTCGGGAACCCTCTGGTTGACAGCTTCGAGTCCTTCGTTAACGCCGTTAATGGATTCATTAACGCTGTTAACGGATTCGTTAACGCTGTTAACGGATTCATTAACGGATTGCATTCTCACTGGAATCACCTTCTATTATCGTTTGTTACCTTAGCTTACTTATAGCTCGATTAAAATAAGACTACTCGTAACCGGGCGCGCTATTCGTCTTTTATACACAATCCTAAAATTACAGAAAAACCTAGAAAGTTCTTGATAAGAATTCTTATCAAGAACTTTCTATGTGATATATTTTTATTTTTTTTGTATTATGTGAGAATAATCTCACATAAAAAAAAGGTTGTAAACAACTGCCTTCTAGATAAACAGAGCAATAAATCACTCGTGTCAGCCATGACGCAGCGCGGATAGGTCGCGAAGCTCCACCAACCACACGCGTTGCCCCGCCTCCGGCGCTTCGTCGCTGCCTACCGTAACAATATATCAATTTTTAAGCAGTGCTTTTTTAATTAATTTGTTATTTTTTTTTGCTTTGATAAAATTAGCTTTGAAGCAAACAGTGTAATTCAATGACGCTAGAGTTACTAGACTTTGGAGTAGTTGTTTCTGTTTGTTTCCTTCTTCATAGCTCCAATATTTTGGAAATATATAAAGCAGATAAGTTTTCATTTTCCTAATTGTAAATATTGCTTTTTTGTATATTTTAAATTAAAGGTTTCTACAATAAAGCTAAAATATTCGATCACAAAACAGTTTAGGCACTTTTCACCCACTACCCTCTCGTATCACCCGCCGCTGGAAAAATGTATCCATATCTACTTAACTCGTAAAAAGCATATACAAATTTATGGTAACGTCCCAAATTTCATTAATTTTTCTCGACACACTTTGGAAATATTAATTAAAAATCATCTTCATGATCTAATCTTCCATACCCCGCAGACGGTAAACAAAGCAATGGTTTTCAAGAAAGTTGTAGGATTTGAAACTTTCTTTATATGCTAATTTCATTTAACATTAATTTCGTATTCCTCATATCGCTCCCTATTTAGAGCTGTTATTTGAAAACTCCTAATTTTTGGCAATGACATTGATGCTGCCATCGGTTCGCCCTTCAATACTGGTGATTTTCGGTGTTGTTAAATTTACTCCTCAAATCTAAGAATTGGCCGATTTAGCTTTCATGCAATTTCCCTAATTTTTATTATTTTATATCTAAGCAGCAATGTGGTTTTTCTGATTTCTTTTCCCTTTTGGGGAAGGACGAACCTTTTTGTTTGCTGAAAAGGAACCATTTTTTGGGGATCCTTTTTCCTTCTTTGGACTTTTGGGCCAATACATAGGCCGGTCTTCATAAGAATAAGGACTATTTAATTTTTATTAGATAATCTCTGAGGAAGAGGTTTTCTTAATGAGGCTTTACAATTCCTCAGAAAGGAATTGCTATGGTAAAAAGTCTAATATGATAGACTTTAACTTGCCTTCATAGGCTCTTTCATCATTCTGGGGTTTTCTCTTTATTGGTCCGATTCCCATAGCTTCTATGGTCCATTTTACTATAGATTTTCATAGAGAGATTCAGTAGCCACTAGCCACAACATATACTCTTTCACCACTTTTCCCGATCAGTATCTATTAGTAAAGTAAATAAACAACCATTTATAAAGTATTGCCGGTAAGACAGTAGGGTGAACAAGAACAGAAAGACAATTTGGCCTTAAGCCTTACAATCTTTTTTTAACAATAGATAAACATTAGTTTTAGATCTTGTTGTTTTCTTTACTAAATCAAATCATACCATCTTTTTAATGTTGTATCCAAACTAAAGTAAATTGAGTGGTGCCCAAGCTAAATAAAATCTCTTTGCTTAAAACCTATACGAATCTCGACTCAGCTTCCAATAACTACAGAGCTGCCGTTCGCATTATGTGTGGTACTGACAGGTGAATTATGCTCCTTTTGTTTCTTAAATTAAAATATGCCACAAAACTTTTTTGCTTATTTTGAAGCCTAGAATAAGCGGTTACATTTATGGAACTATTTTCCGAAACACCTTGTATATTATAAAAATTAAAATAAAAAATGATCAATTTAAACAGTTTTGTGAAACTTCCGGAACCGCTAACTAATGGAAAATAATTGTGCTGTGCCATGATTCAAAGATGTTTAAACGAAGTCTTAACGTTTTTAACATGGTATAGTTAGTAGTCCACAGGCCCTAACCCACCAACATTAAATCATAAAAATTATGAAAGACAAGTTCAATCAATATTTAAGTTTCATGACAAGGAGCAAATTTGGGACTTAAAAGTTTTATTATATAGAGAGATGGTCGCATGGGAATAAGTTTTACCGCCCCTTAAGTAAGATTTACAGGACTCGATATTTCTTTCCTGATTTATGGCGACATTCAAATCCCAGCCCGAGCCCTCATGTCGTGAGTTCAACTACAAATTGAGAATATCTAGATCTAAATCGAACGGGATATATATATCTCCTATAATGACCCTTTGATTTTCCGTTTGTCCTGTTAAGTATTTAAATACAATTGTAAAAGGTTATCACTCAAAGTATGCATTTTAAAAATCAATTAAATTAAAGAGAATTTTTAACATTGACTTTTTTCGTCCCGATCACCCCATTATTTACATAAAAATGCGTCAATTATTACATATTGAATGAATTGTTTTGCTTTCTATGTTTTTTTTTAAGTTCATGGAAACCTTGTGGAGAAAGCAATCAATATAAAATTTTGGTCGCTTTCTTTAACCTGTGGGACGGCACTGATTTTTGAAAATGAGTAGGTTGTAACGAAGTTACTAATTTTCTGTATAAGTCTGCGCCAAAACCTAGGAATAATTGGAAACCTACCTTAAAATCTTTTATACGTGTAACCTAGGCTTAACTTCTTGTTGCTAGGGTAAACAAAAAGTTGTTTATCTGATTTGTTTGTATTCAATATGTTTCACTTAAACTCGAATTATGGTAATACGAGAATGATATAAAAGCACGCATTTGCCGTATTTGAGGGAGTCAGTCGCCAGCCATCCAGCCTAAAGGCCTGAAGGCCAGGACGCTTATTCTATAGGAAAGAGTGAAAGTGAAAATGAGAATTGCTGGCCAATGGAATTCGCCAACAGAATTTTTTGACCAATCAAGGTTATCAAAATTTTCACTTTCACTTTCACTCTTTCCTATAGAATAATGCCCCTGAAGACCTGAAACCCCATCCTGAGAGTAAGTTAGAGGTTAAAGGGGTAAATCCGCCTACTTTACAGTGGACGTTGACTAAATCATTGGGTTCATTGGGTAAAGCAGGGTTTAGGTTAGAAGTTATTGTTAACACGGTTATTATTATTATTGTTAAATATAAACACATTTTATTATTCCGTTGTTTTTATGGTTTCTGGTTGGTTGAAAGATAAATGTCAACTGTCACATGTCAGATTTCTAATAGGCCATTTTCGACGAATCGCTCCGTTTACACCATCAATGGAACTATAATTCTGTCTCCGTGTGTTTAAAAGCTACACTGGAGCCATATTAATCCGAAGCGTGGCGCCCGAGTTAGTCGAAGAAGATCACCGACGCAGCACGTAAGCAGACGAACTCATCGACACCAGCTTAACGTCAAATTATTGAATCAACGAACGGTGCTACAAGGGGATAGCAATCGCCATTTCCAGATTTTCCAGTTCAGATTTTCGCGTTATAGCTGATTTGACCTTGAAAGTTAGGACCACCCTCACACCTACTTGGGTAAAAGTGCCGTAAGTCAGAGTGACTGGATTTTATATTCTGAGGGATTCAGGAATCCCAATTTTTTCGATAACTAAAATACCAGTCACATGGTATTCTCTTAAAGGCCACCCACCATCTGAAAGTAAGCATTATGACGCCACAGTACCATTTAATATTCGAAAATATATATCTAATACTTTTATCACACATATTTTTTTCCATACACTGAAAGTTTACTTTCTCCTTACCCGTTTTGTACTGGTGGCAACTACGCGAACACTTTTATTGCAGGCCTTTTCTGTTTCTGTTTTTCCTGTTACTTGTCTTTATTAAGACCTAATTCTCAGTACATGTTGTAGAAGTAAGAACGATTGGTACGGCCGTATTGAGGTTACCAACACCTTCACTACCATCTACTGACCCATCACACATGACACACTTGACGTAACCTGCCATAGAGACACAGCATTAGCGAGTGTGAGAATAGTAGACCAATACACCTAGATATTCATTAACACTATTTCATCATCTCCAACACGATACATCACACGGTAAGGCACTCTGGAACTAGTCAGTTGCGTTCATTCCATATTACACGTACTATAATGTTACGAAATAGATAAGCTAGTTGGGACTATTTAGTGTAAAAAATTACTATGCTTGACTGGGCGTTAATTTACGCTTTAAATGTATATTCTTTAAATGAGTACCGGGTCGTCCTTACCTCCCCCGAAGGATCCTATGCTCATTTACTCACTGAATGGGGGCTTTTAAAAATATGGGGGGTTTATATTTAAAATAAGAAGATGGGATTCAAGTAAACTTCTATTTTCTGTGCCTTAAAATTACCCTAACTATACTTTAACAAAATTAACTTATAAACTATTAACTAATAAAAAAAACTAATATGAAAGCAAACACCGTTATAACAAAAGGGTCTTACCTAAGTCAAGTGTAGAGGAGGATCGTATCGTGCCAACCAATTTAACATACTTCAGGGGTACTCCTATGCGTACCCGTGGCTTCTCTTAGGACAACAAGGACTTCTAGGACAACTTTCTTCCTTGTACTCGGACGATAACAAATTTTGGAAAACACTTAACTACTCTTCGACGGGTGGTCGTTCGTCTATCTGACGTAACGCCCCCAAAAGGATCAACCCGAACTTCAAAAAATCTTGGAGTCTTGCCTACGCGCAAAAATCCTCGAGCTTACTTCTCTTTTCGTCAGCACTTTTTTTCCAATGCATTGCAACGTTCTTCTCCATGATGTCAATCAGCGGTTCGAAGTACCCACTTGTTGAACAAATTTACGATCTATGATTTATAAATTCGGGTCAACTATTCCTTGGTTACTAAACCAGTCATCGGCCGACCATTTCAAAGGACGCTGCAATTTTATGTATTTTTGCTTCTTTGTGACATCCCCCCCTTCTAGATAAAACTGGTCCCCAGTTTAAAACAAGGCCAATGCACCAAAAAAGCTCTATCCCTGAAGGGGAATATCGATATGGTCCTTCTCTACCTTGTTGCTGTTCCTTGAACTAACTTAAAAGCTAACAATTTTAATCGCCAGAAATCAAAATGTGTATCGTCATTTCCAACTTCAAAACAGAAAAAAAAACAACAAATAAATTAAAAGCATAAAAAAAGATATCCAATGAGATATAGGTAGTCTAAATACCTAATTTGATACTCTTTCCACGTAGCCTGTTTGCCTTCTGTCTTCCTCATTAAATTGTACTCTCTGGCTTCTTGCCCTACTATCTTGTACTGGTATTCCATCAATTGCCCTCGCAATCTGTTTTGCTTCTTCTAAGGTTCTTGGCCTTCTATTCGGGTTCGTAAAATAATAATACTCCGTTGCCGCTTGCTCGGAGAGTCCATTCTGAAAATAGTCTAAGAACACATCTATGTCCATATCTTCATCGTACTGTGAATATAAATCTAATATCTCGTAGTAATACTCCAGTGTTTTCTCTGTTGGGCCCTGCCTGCGACTTTCTAGCCTTTTTTTGGCATCCCATTTAGAGTTTTTTCCACCCCACTCTTTCACAAATGCGGCCTTTAAGTAGTCCCATGTGTCGTATTTATTTTCTGCCTCTCGCGCGTACATTTTGTACCATGTGGCTGCGGCTCCCATCAAAAAAGTCCCAAAATAAAATATTATCAGCTTGTTTGGCCAGGCGTTTGCGGTTGCGCATCTCTGGAACTTGTTTATAAAACTATCTCCCGACTGTGTGCTTGGGTTGAATGTTTCTGGACTTATGAAACTTGGAACTGCCGGCACTGTGCCCTGTGTTGCTGATTGGCAATTTCCTAACGTAGCGTCCATCTCGCTTTTACCTATAGATACTTGTTCGTCCTCTGATTCTGAACTCTCTCTGTGGGTGTCGATTAATCGGCTCGTTTTTCTCTTATCGATTCCTTCTTGATTTGTGTCTGTTGGTAGTTT
The DNA here is from genome assembly GCA_951812265.1 of Taphrorychus bicolor. NCBI lineage: Eukaryota > Metazoa > Arthropoda > Insecta > Coleoptera > Curculionidae > Taphrorychus > Taphrorychus bicolor. Next base: position 43,536,245 of record OX638301.1, on the reverse strand, counting down.
TACAATCTCTACTACTGTATTCTCTCCCTATAGAATACTTAGGTCGTTCGCTCTGTTTTCCTCCTCTATCTCTTGTTCGTTCTGTTTATCTTTTGTTTCCAGTTGATTTGACAGGGATCTCGTTATTCTTCTTGGTGTGTCTACGTTTGTTGTACTAGTGGACTCTTTTCTAGTCTCTAGGTGATTTTTTATTGTCGCTGTATCAAATGAAAATTCCGTGTTTTCTCCCGGCGGGGTTCTCGACAATTTTGGCTTTCGCTTGAACGCGGTTTCATCTAGTTTCGTCGGTGTCTTATCACTTATATTAATTTGAAAGTCTCAGGAAAATTTAGATAAAAAAAATATTTTACTTGCAACATGTTTAAAACAATGAAATCTTCAGTTATATTTCATTTACATAAAATCAAACCGAAAGCAAAAATGTTGGTAAAATGTGTAGAAATATCGCGCTCTTTACCACACTAAAATTTTCTTTCTAAATTCGTTATCAGAAACAATGGTGTTCCTTCCTCCTACTTTACTGATGACATTGCGCAACTTTCAATAATAATTACTGGTACGCTTTTCAATAAAAAATATTCCTATCCCTGCAAAGGTGAGTTATCTAGCTGACGCCCTACAACGAATAAAAATATTCTATCCTTCTACACTATAAACAAAAATTACTAAGGCGAGACGACACGTCTAATAGGATTCCAAGAATTTTCTTTAGAACTCGTTATTGTTCAATATCCAAATTCTAAGTGTAGTATGATTACTCTGTTCTTAGTAGTTTTTCGCAAAAACTAAAACAATAGGCCTGCCTCAAAAGAAAAAAAATTAGATTACCACCTTTTACGACTTTTAATTAAATTTTTAATTAAAATACGAATTAATTATAAGGCAGTAGTTCATAGAAGTTACTTGACCCTGGTTCGTATTAAATTAATAAAAACACAAATAAAATAACAAGTCAGCATATTTGCCTTCGGTTTGCGCTCTCCACCATGTCACGCTTAAATAATCCGTGTGAACTGTTATTTTATGTGAAATTTACTATTTTTCGACTGTGCGTTAATTCACGCTTTAAATCTCGATTCTTTAAATGGGTACCGGGACCGTCGTTACCTCCCCCGAAGGGTTCTATGCTGATTTACTCACTGAATGGGGGCTTTAAAAAATATGGGGGGTTTATATTTAAAATAAGAAGATGGGATTCAAGTAAACTTCTATTTTCTGTGCCTTAAAATTACCCTAACTATACTTTAATAAAATGACTAATATGAAAACAAACATGGTTATAACAAAAGGGTCTTACCTAAGTCAAGTGTAGAGGAGGACCGTATCGTGACAACCGATTTAACGTACTTCAGGAGTACTCCTAAGCGTACCCGTGGCTTCTCTTAGGACAACAAGGACTTCTAGGACAACTTTCTTCCTTGTACTCGGACGATAACAAATTTTGGAAAACACTTAATTACTTTTTGACGGGTGTTCGTTCGTCTATCTGACTAAACGCCCCCAAAAGGATCAACCCGAACTTCAAAAAATCTTGGAGTCTTGCCTACGTGCAAGCCACCGAGCAAGTCCTCGTTGCTAGCCCAAAAATCCTCGAGCTTACTTCTCTTTTCGTCAGCACTTTTTTTCCAATGCATTGCAACGTTCTTTTCGATGACGTCAGTCAGCGGTTCGAAGTACCCACTTGTGGAACAAACTTACGATCTATGATTTATTAGTTTGGGTCAACTATTCCTTGGTTACTAAACTGGTCATCGGCCGACCATTTCTAAGGACGCTGCAATTTTATGTCTTTTTGCTTCTTTGTGACAACACACACAACACTTCTTACTGAAGGGTTATACATTAGATACCATTCTGAATTGGTAAATTGGGTGTAATACTGGACCCATTAAAGTTTCAGCTTCTACATTTCTTATAGATATCTGGTAGACTTAAACACCATATTCATGTTATGCAGGTTACTATTGTAAGCCAGACCTATTATACTGTGAGTAGCATATGTATGGCATATAATTATTTAAAAATTAGATGTTTATTTTTCGAAAAATCGCTCGGACCCGTCGATTTTTGTTTGTTATTGCGCATTATCTGAACCAATTTTTATTTATACAGGGTGACCAAAAAAAATTATGATATTAAGGTCACCTTTTTAAAATTGAAATCCCCTCTTTTTTGTGATTTTATTCAGTTCTCTACGAAATTCTAATAATTTTTTTTGTAGCATACCCTAAACTATCCTATCTAACAGTTTTCGAGAAAATGACTGAGATTGGTTATTATTACGTTTCCTCATTTATCGTGTTTGTTACTATAAACGATAAAAGTTGGTAGCAAAGATTCTATAAATAAATGAATTACAATGATAGCCAATAACATGATAAAATAATAAAATATTATGAATATATTTTATTTTTAACCACATAATATGTAATGATGACATTACTCTCTTTATAAAATCTTGAAAGTATCTCATTACTGGTCTAGGACGGGAAGTAATGGGCTACTAATAATAGTATATTATTAAACGAGCTTCTGATGATGGGCCATTATTATGATAGCCATTATTACGTTCCACATTCCTTAGAGGGACGTTTGCGTCACGAGTCGCATGCGAGGGGCGCAAGTCTCCCGTGGGAATAATGGCCATAAAAAGCGAATATAATACTATACTTTTCCTAATAATTACAAATTATAAAATCTATAGGTAGTGTAAATAAAATTATTGTAATGTCAAATTGACACTCTGATATTGCGTTGTTGTCTACTCCTACTGGTTGCCAAGACAACTAACCTGAACTAACCTGAAATAAGAACTTAAATGGCGAGCGGGAATAATGATATTATTCTCGCAGTTTTAACTCATTTATCCCTCTGACGCTATATGAGCCCTATTTAACTTTTGTCAACAAGCTGAATATCAATATATTATTAGGTGGTCGTGGACAAATAATCTTAAAGAACATTTGTTAATTTTATTCAGAAAGTACTTAGTTGTTGAAAATAAAATAGTATACATATGAAGAGTTTCACTACTTTCTCAAAATTTTATTTATCTCGAAGTTACGCGATCTCGATAAATAGAATAATCTCTAGACATCAACTACCCATCTCGTATTGTAATATATTTACGAATAGTGCCCTGTATGATTAAAAACTAGAAGGAAGAAAATTAAACCGCTATTATAAAACCACAGAAGGAACCAAGAAAAGCAAATCCCAACATAAGTTGACTTTTATAATTGAAAAATTAGCATTACCCTAGTACATTAATTCCAAGTAAATCAATGAATGGAAAGCTCGGTCCGTCTCTATTATACCTTCTTAAATTCAAGTTGGCGTTAATCACAATCAAAATCACATCCGTCAAAATCAAATGGCCAGCAGCAATTTCAAATTGGCATTAATCAAAAGCTAATTGACAATAATCAAAATCATATTGGCATTAAACAGAAACTTATTCAAGTGGGCATTAAAGAAATTACATGAACATGAAACAATAAAATAACATATTGTTCAACTAGTGTCGAAAATTGAGTTCAGTTCAATTCACCCCAGTATGACGGTTTGAACACAAGCCGTAGGCGAGTGATACAACGTCAGAAGAGTACAACACACCCTTCGTACTTGTTGCACCCTATACTTTTTCTACGACTGCGACTTTGCTTCATAAATGATCATTCGTATTATATAAGATATGCAAGTCGTGTGCGAAGCAATCAGAAGCGTGTGTAAAGTGGACTTTGCTCACGCTTCTTTATGAGAGCGTGCTTAATGTGCATTTTGCACACGTTCTTTGCAATATGCGATTTTCAACGGTAGTTAGTGCGCGTTTGTTCATGTTCGAGGCGGTAGAAGAAAAACAGAATTTTCGGTGTTTATGCGGAAATAGTAAACAAAAATCATAACAATTCAAATGTTACAAGTGGCGCCATCGGACGACGGCAGGTGCTTCCACTAGGACATGCGAGATAATAGTGAAGTGAAGCCAAGCCAGTTTTCTGCCGAATTTGTCGTTTCCCACAGGCAGATGGCCGAGATTCGTACCTTAATGTCTGGGGACGACGTTCAGCAGAGTATCAAACTCATTTCTCTATCAGGCAGAGGAGCTCATCAGTATTGTATACCTTAAGCCTGATAGAAATACGAGTTTGAAAAATACTTGATCTCCTCTCTTGCTCAACGCACTGTGTATATATGCAAGTGGCGCCATCGGACGATAGTAGGTGCTTCCACTAGGGCTTGCGAGGTAATAGTTTTTCGAACTTGTATTTCTGACAGGTTTGAGATGGGAATACCATACTCATGAGCTCTAATAAGATCGAAACCGGTCTATGGTTCCTCTGCCTGTTAGAGAAATGAGTCCCACCTGTCTGTGGGAAGCGACAACTTCGGTAGAGACCTGGCTTGGTTTCATTTCACAATTCAAATGTGGTTTCTATTTTTAGGTCGATATATCTTCAATAAAACGATATTTTCCTGGTGTTATTCACATTTAATTAACAATATTTTCACTCATAAATAATTTATAATCGTAGTTATATAAAGTTTAAAAAAATAGTGAGAATGGCAATACCTGTCATTTTCGTTTTACATCTGTTCTGGTTCTGGTTGAAATAAAACTGGCAGTGTTGACATCATCTGAATTTTAACAAACCTGATTGGTTGAATATCAGCTGGCTTGCCATTTTTATGTCAACCAGAACCAGAGCCGGTCTGAAATAAAAACGACTAATATTGCTTTCCCAAGGGGCTCATGTCAAATGACGTAATTCTGGAATGGTCAATTTCAAAAGTAGTTTTGAGAGATGTCGTTGCTTTCTATCTAAATTAATAAGGATTTGCTACTTTTTAGTAAATAGCAGCGCTGCTATCCAAAAGATCAGCCTTCATCGAGTTTGCATTTACATTAATAATAAGGAATGTCTATAATCCATTCACTTATTACTGTCATCAAGTAGGCGTTGGAAATCTGACATATTTCACCCGGTATAACATGACCGACAGTGACAGTGATTATTAATCGGTGTGAGGTTCAGATTTTTGTTTACCGTTATGCTCACATACTTGCCAGATAGCTCCTATTATTTAATCTTTTATTAGTTTTTAAATTAATAACCAAGAATCTAGTGAAAATAGGCCGAGGCCCTTAGAGATTCACAGTTTGACCTGATTTTCAAGCTACTTGACTTGACTTGACTTGATTTCAAGTTAAACTGAAGTCAAGTTTAAAGCACTGTGTGTCACGTCAAATCAAGTAGTTTTTCTTTCAAGTACTAAGACAGCAAGTGGTTTGAAAAATACTTGAGCTCGGCTTTATTATTTTATTATTTTTATTAGTTGCTACTTGCTTAGTAAACAAGTTTGAGGACATTTTTTGCTTAATAGCTGGACCCAAGTTGTTCTTCCGGCTTCAAAATCTTGATTTGAAATTTGCAAAGTTCAAAGGACGTATTTCAGAACTTGAACTTGGCTTGAACCATCTAAAAATACAAATTAAGAATTTTTGAAAAAATACAGGTTGCGAATAAGGCAAAAAAATAACTCGTAGAGTTCAGAAAGGCTAATTTGGAGTTTGTGGAGAAATTCAGGTCAGTATTAAGGTCAAAATCGTTAAAAAAATTTACTAACGACCGAAAATGCAAAAGTGGTGAAATTGAGGACAAAATGAGGGATAAAACATCCGTCTCAACACTTTGTCAAAAAATGCAAATTTTAATGACTTTGGAGAAATTTATTTTTAATAATGCGAAACCAGTCAAATCGATTCAAATCTTCTAATTTCTTGTTTTTATCAAAATTAATTTTTGGATCTAAATATGTAAATTTAGACTAAATATACCTCAAAATAAAAATGTTGTGTTTTTTTGGGAAAGTCAAGTTAGAATCAGGGTAAAAAATCATTAAAAATAACTCAAAGCTGTAAAAACAGAAATTAGAAATTTTGTAAAAATATCTATATATCAATAAATCAAATACTGATTAGGGCAAAAATTGGTTAAAAAATGACTTAACGCGTCAAAAATTCAAATGTGAAATTTTATTGGAAATGCAAGGTTAGAATTAAAACTAAAATTCATTAAAAATAACCCACATCTTCTAAAAAATTAAGCTTGAAATCAAAAATTGATTTCCGGTTTTTGGCCTTAATACATATTGTGAAGCCCAACCGTCGGCCCACAGAGATTCCGACCGAAGCGGCAACGCCGAGCGCCGAACCTTATGCACTACCAAATCAGGAAACTAACACCATGGCAATGGTATTGTTTGACGAATTCTTCAATAGATTTGGCTTTTATTATAGAGTACTAATACAATTAGAGCTTCATTCGGACCAGGGATGGAATTTTGAATCGTAACTTTTCAATAAGATCATGAAGACTTCTGTGAATCCGCGAAACAAGGAGAACTCCGCTCCATCCACATTCAGATGGCATGTTCGAGCTTTTCAATCTAACTGCCAAGGTTATATTTGGTAAAAAACTTCGTCTTCCGGTAGATTTGGCGTACGGATTACCAGAAGAACCGGTGCAAGATGTCCAGACCTACGCTGATGAACTTCGAGCTGATGGACTTCGAAAAAGATTAAAGGAAATCCATTGAAGCGTGAGGACAAAGATAAAGATTGCCAGCTATCGGATGAAAGCCAGATATGACCTAGGGGCAAATTCTGCAGGATTTAAGGCAGGTGACTTGGTATGGCTGTATAATCCTCAGAGGCAGAAAGGAAAGTCTCCCAAGTTGTCTCCATGTTGGAAGGTTCCATATAGAGTCGTAAAACGGAACAACGACGTGGTATACAGGATCCAACGTACCACTAGAGCAAAGATGTAAGTGGTTCATCTTGAAGTTAGGTTAAAGACTTACAGTCGTGGAGATTTCTCTGATCGGGACGGTCAGAACTAAGGGGGGGGGGGGGGGGTTGTTTATGTTACGCCCAACTGTCGGTACACAGAGATTCGGGTCGAAGCGGCAACGATGAGCATCAACCGCGACCAGCGTATTTAAACCAGCGAGCTGGGCTAGATGGGATCGAGTGGATAGTGCAGTGTAGTAAATAAGCGGACAAGCGAACAGTTCGATTTGTTAGTAGAGAGTAATTGTGTTTTAAGCGTGTTGTAATAGTTAAAAGCAAATAAAAGTGTGCAGTTAATTGACGATAAATTGAGTGCGACACACCCCGAACCGAATAGTTATTTTCCTAACAAGTGCGCAAAGTAACACTTTCGTGCACGCGACTACCGTTGCCTAGTCGAGTTGCAGTCAAGTGCATGAAAGACACTTTGCGCAAGAGTTAGGAACAAAATTTTTTCTACAACCGTATAAAAAAAGCGATTCAAGTGTATTCCTTAGGCCAGGGGTTCCCAAACTTTTTCAGTTTGCGGCGCTCATATAAATTTATTATTGAACTAACACACAAAAATAACTTATCATTAAAGAAAAAAGAATCAATGTGATGGGTGAGCTTGGTGATCTCCACACATTTTTTCAAAGCGCGGAATAAGGCTTGACGCTGCCACTCTCATTTCTTGCTCCACGTTGATCTTTGAACGATATTTGCTCTTTATTACAGCTACAGCTGAAAATCCAGCTTCGCATAAATAGGAGGTTGCAAAGAGGATTAAAATCCTCAATGCTCTTAAACTTAGAGTTGGATATTCATTTTTAACGGTAACCCAAAACCCTACCAAATCGGAAGAAGCGAATTTTATTTTAAGTCTGTCGCAAGAGAGATCAATAAGACTCTCTTCTTCGAGTGAAGTGAATTCTGGTGGACATTGTGCATGGAAAGGATCTCGGATCCACGCAAATTTTTCTGTGAGCCATTCCGTGAGCTGGAAAAGATGTTCCCCGAAAATAGACAGTAATTCTAAAGAGATAACGAGTTCATTAGAGGCTGAGAATTTATGCAATTCTGGAAAACAATCTTGACCGCCATCTTCATTAATTTTTCTTGTCCACAACTGCAATTTTTTTTTAAATGCTGTAATTTTCTCTGATAGTTTCAAGATATGCATGTTATTGCCTTGCAGAGACAGATTTAAAACATTCAGCTTGACAAATATATCGCACAAATATGACAGTTTTAGCAAAAAGTCGGGATCATTAAAGTATCTGGAGCTTGCATGACCTTCCTCTTCCAGAAAAATGTGGATTTCTTGATGTAGCTCGAATGTACGGAATAAGACGTTTCCACTGGAAAGCCATCGTGCGCTGGAATAATACAGCAATGCTGTGTGTTCGGCTCCCATGTCCTTACAAAGAATTTTGAATAGTCTGGTTTTTAGCGGCCTAGTTTTTATATAGTTGACTACGTCTATGGTACGTTCCATAACCAAATTCAATTGATCATTGACTTCGATTCATGTTTTTGTACATTCTGCAATTTTCTTGTAAAAATTTCGCGCGACTTTCCAACCATCGTAGGATGATTGGTCTCGAGATGTCGTTTTAGCTTACTTGGGAGCATATTTTCGATCGCTACAATTTTCAAACACAGCACAGTCTGCGGTCTTTCCTCATGATTTACTTCTACCGATGGAAAACCAAAGTTTAAATAGCTATCATCGTATTTGCGAATTTTCCTTCTTTTTACTCCTTCGTCACTTGTCGATGCTTGATCACTCTGTCTTGATTTATCGACTTCCTTATTTAATAAAAATATTTTCATTTTGTGACTAACTGACTAACGTTTTACGAAAAGACAAAGCGCATAATTAGAACAAATCAAACGACCCGATGTTGGAACGTTTATGTGTCCTCAGTTCGTAAATCACAACACTTTGTTTGTATCACTACAAATCTCTCGATTACTACTTCTATTTATCTTAACAATTCAACTGCTTACATTTCCTCTCACAGTAAACTAACTTAGCAAGCGGTCTACGGCCACTTATATACCACTGTCAAAGAGCGCTTCCGAAAATAACGAGCCGGCTGCGTTGCCAAACATAACTGAAATTCTGGGAGGCGCGGCGGCGCCCCTGACTACTTTTCGCGGCGCGCCAGGGCGCTAAGGCGCACACTTTGGGAACCACTGCCGCCTTAGGCTATAAAACTTTACAAGGGAATGCCATTTAAAAATGAGTCCACCTGCCAGTAATATGGGACATCATTAACGATTTTATAAATGATAAAGCTTCACAGTTTTTTCTGCTTCCCCTGTATTGACGGCGTGCGCGAACGACTGTTTTTCCCGTGTCCTATGGCAACCAGTAACTTTTTTTACGCTGCTATTGGCAACGTGCGAAAATGGTAACCCTGAAAATATGTGTCAGTTTGCATACAGTCAGTAATGCCCAAACCGTGTCATACCTTGACGTTTGTAGAAAAATCAATTTTTGATTTCAAACTTCGTAGCATTTCAGAGTGAATCCAAATGACGAGATTTAGAGGGAGCGGAATGCCCCTTGGGAAATAACGCTCTGATTATCTAACACAACTTTTCGGTGATTTTTTTCACTGGATAATTCTCCTGTAACAGTAGGCCTATATGCACTGGACACAGGCTAGATGCTGTGTTATTCTTACATCCTCTAAAAATGCAAATTTTGATACTTTTGGATAAATCAATTTTTAAGACAAAATAATGCAAAACTGATTCAAACCTTCTAATATTTTTGTCCACGACCACTTAATAATATACTGATATTCAGCTCGTTAACAAAAGTTAAATAGGGCTCATATAGCGTCAGAGGGATATATAGGAGTTGAAACAGCGGGAATAATGTCCTTATTCCATTATTCCTGCTGGCTATTTAAGATATATATGAGGCCCTGGCAACCAGTAGGAGTAGGCAACAATGCAATATCAAATGCCGCAGCGTAAAAAATGCACTGTTGGCACCGGTTTTGCCGTCAAACGCGAGTGTCAGTTTGTTGTCAATTTTATAAGTTGTAATTATTATTAAACAATGGCCGTGGACAATAGTATATTATTAAACGAGCTTTTTATGATAGCCATTGTTCCCTTAGGGGGACGATTGCGTCACGAGCCGCAGGCGAGGGACGCAAATCTCCTGTGGGAATAATGGCCATAAAAAGCGAGTATAACACTATACTTTGTCCACGGCCATTGTCTAATAATTACAAATTATAAAATCTTATAGTTAGTGTAAAGAAAATAATTGAAATGTCAAAGTGACACTCGCGCTTGACGGCAAAACCGGTGCCACCAGTGCATTTTTTACGCTGCGGCGTTTCATATTGCACTGTTGCCTACTCCTACTGGTTGCCAAGGCAACATATATAACTTAAATGGCGAGCGGAAATAATGATATTATTCCCGCTGTTTCAACTCATATATCCCTCTGACGCTATATGAGCCCCATTTAACTTTTGTCAACAAGCTGAATATCAGTATATTATTAAGCGGTCGTGGACAAAGTATAGTATTATACTCGCTATTTCTGGCCATTATTCCCACGGGAGACTTGGGCCCCTCGCCTACGGCTCGTGACGCAAACGTTCCCCTAAGGGAATAATGGCTCTCATAAAAAGCTCGATTAATAATATACTATTTTGTGGCAAAATAATATTTTGGACTAAAATATATGAAATTTGGCTCAAAATTCGACGTTGTTTCAACGAAATTGTTTAAAAATGGGACGAAATTTGAAAGAAATTTATTTTCTGCGAAATATGTTAGTGATAGATATTTTTAGCTTTTTCGCAGGAAACTCTAGTTTAAAATATGCAAAAAGGCAATATTTACTAATTGGAAATTGAAAACTTATCTGCTTTCAATATTTCCAAAAATATTGCAGCTGTTAAGAAGGAAACAAACAGAAACAACTACTCCGAGGGCTAATACCCCTACTGGCATTGAATTACACTGTTTGTTTCAAAGCTCATTTTATAAAGCAAAAAAATATTAAAATGAATTAATAAAGTAATAAAAAATCAATGCTAAACAGCCAAAAAATATTAAGCTTTTTGCAAGGAAAATAGAACCAGAGTTTAACTAAGATATGCAAAAAATGCACATGTATAATTACAATTTGAAAATTCGAAAACTTGGGTATTAGCCCTCGAAGTAGTTGTTTCTAGTTGTTTCCTTCTTTATGTATAACTAGGAGGGTTTGGAAATGCCGAAAGCAAACAAGTTTTCAAATTTCCAAATTGTAATTATACATGTGCATTTTTCGCATATCTTAATTAAACTCTGGTTCTATTTTCTTTGCAAAAAGCTTAATATTTTTTTGGATTTTTTATTGCTTTATTAATTCAATTTAATATTTTTTTGCACTATAAAATGAGCTTTGAAACAAACAGTGTAATTCAATGCCGGTAGAGGTATTAGCTCTCGGAGTAGTTGTTTCTATTTGTTTCCTTCTTAACAGCTGCAATATTTTCGGAAATATTGAAAGCAGATAAGTTTTTAATTTCCAATTAGTAAATATTGCCTTTTTGCATATTATAAACTAGAGTTTCCTGCGAAAAAGCTAAACATTTCTATCACTAAAAATGTGACGTTAAATGGCCTCAAGGCGATTTTCAGTTGCTTTGGTAAGAAGTAAAAAAGGACCAATCTAAAGTTCGAGGATCGCTGAACATTCTAACCCGTTGAAAAACACACATTTTTAGTAAAAACCCTTGTTGCCAATTTTTACTTCATTTAGCGCTACTGCGCCTCCTGACGCATCACATGCAAAGACTAACTTATAAATTAGTTTTCTCGTTCGTAATACATTTATTTTAATATTAATATTTTTTTGATTTTTCAAATATTTATTTATATTTCGGAATTGACATATTTATGTTTTTCAAATTATAATAGCTATTTATGATATAAGTGTTAAAAGTGCAACTTTAAGGCACCCATTTGAAGGTTTCGCATGAGTTTCTTAAAAGCACTGTTAACATGAATACCATAAAATATTTTTTCTCCAGCGCATTAAGAATTATTCGATGAAAATTTAGGTAGTATTATTTACTTCAAAAAACCGGGTTAAGAGTTATTTGCCATCAGTTTAGAAACATTAAATCTTAGTAACATGTGATTTGGGTTAATCTGGTAATTTTTAATGTGTGATTCTGTATTTCCTACCAAAAAATTCTAATAAAAATTTTGATTATGTTGGTGAAATAATGCTTCTGACAGTAAGTCTAAGAGGAATATTGTTTTAATGTATTTTTGAAAGACCGTAAACTTGAGGTGTTTTACTCTTGTGTTGTGTTAACTTAAATCCTTCTCTGTCTGTGAATTTATTTTTGTGTGTTTTTAGAGTAGTGTAAATTTGATTTTTTATATTTTTTTAGTTGAACCTTTGTTAGGTCTTGTGTACTTTTCTTGTTTGTTAAATGTTACATTTTGTTTAATTGCAAAAGGTTTCTCTAAAATTAATTTTCATCAAATACTAAACTCTTGTTGGTATTAGATAACTCCTAAATCTTTGAGGCAGAAAGTTCATTTTTTATTACTTACTTTTGGGTGAAGCCTCATACACTTTTGGGCCCGATTCGTTCGTTGTTGGAGAAGGAATTTCGCACTACTCACAGTAAAATTACTGCGAATAACAATGTTACCAAACACATCAATAGGTATAATTTTTTGTAATTCATAGTTTCTAAAGCTTTACTTTTTAGATAGTTCTGAAGAAGGCAGCAGACAAGTTGCCGAAACGTTAACTAGGTCGATTCGTCCGAGCCCTTTCTAGGGTAAATTGTTATTCACAGTAATTTTACTGTGAGTAGTGCGAAATTCCTTCTCTAACAACGAACGAATCTTGTTGGTATTTGTGTGGTAAGCTTTGAACTGTTTCTTCAATTGCTGAAATGAAATCAAGTTTCGGATAATTATTTAGGTGTTACGGAAAAATGTAAGCCTTTTTGTTTGGTAGATTTAATGCTGTCTTAATGAGAATAATAGTGTCCTATCCAACTAGCAATAATTATAGTACCGGTGTAGTTACCGCCACACATAATTAGAACTGCTAAGTAGTAATTACCAGTTCCGGCGACCACTCCGCAACGGATTTATTACCACGATTTTACAAAAATGGGGAATGATTCTGTAGTAACGGCACCATAGCGGCCACCGCTTTGGGACTAACCCAGTTACGTTCCAGGGACTACCCTGGGTGTCGATTAGTAGGCGGGTGGTAACTCTTACTAACTGCGACCAAAGAATAACGCTTTTCATGCAGCGACATCTAGGTCATTCCATCTTCCTCTCTCTATTGAGATTGAATGGCACACTATCCTTACTTACGTTCGACGGAAATGAAGTTCAAGTTTAATGGCGGTACGAAACAGTCTAGTATGGATCAGATAGGTATACACCAATACTAAATCCAGCCAGATATAGGTAATTTTGTTAAAAAAAATCTAAACGCACCGAAGTGTACTGATTTAAGCTGCTATGATAGATCGAAAAACAGCAAAGCGCCTTCAAAAGAATGTAAATTTAATAAAATATAAATACTTTTTTACAAAAATTTTAGATGTTTTGCTCTGCATTTTCTGATAAAAAGTATGGCTGAATAAAGTAAAATGACTATATGAGCTAAAGGTAAATTTAAACTTATTATACATTACTAACTATCCCGAAAGTATGGATTTTTATGTGAACCTTCTTTTTGCACAAAATGGCGCTTGAAATTTTAATCATAAACATGGCAATATATTCCTCAAAGTTCCATAAACAACTCTAAAGAAAACTTTACTTGACATTAAGTAACCATTTCGAACATTTTGCCCCTTAACCATAGATCTTACTATAGAGTAATATTTGCAGTAATTAATAAAAATTGGAACCATTGAATACCACTAAATAGTCGTCTACTTTCTAGGATTTCATTTTACTATTTTGAGAGTAAATATTACTTTAAAATCCTACTATATAGTAAAAACGACTTTGAAGAAATTTTGGTGACGTTAGCGGAACCCCCAAAAATAACTTTGAGTTAGTTGGGTGTATAAAGTAATTTTAATAGGAATTAATACTTCGCTGGTACCACAAATATGACATTGAAGTGGTGGGACTTCTAAGTCGTCGAATAAAATTATTTTTACGCAAGTAATACTTTATGTTATTTCTTCTTTTAGGCATATTTTACAATCTAGTAATAGATTGGAGTAGAATTCAACTAACTGCAACTCATGTGCATTGTGCAATTTTTACTTTAGGAAGGTTAATGGGACTATACATTTAATGCTAGTTGAGCACTAAATCCGAATGCCTGATTTAATTTGTTTACTATAGTGGTTCTCTCAGGACGAGCTATTACACGAATCATAACATGTAAATGTGCTCCTAGAGCAGGATTCCCAGGATAATTATTAGAGAAGTGCATAAACGGAATGCCTTGTGACGACAATTGTTGTCTAGGGCTTCATTATGTGAATAGTTCAAATTCTAAAATGTTTGATGTAATAATTGGTTTTGTGTTTCTGCAGTTTGTCTAATTCTCAAAAGATTCATTTTATTTTCCAGTGCACTAGAATGGAGTTACCTATATAAATTGTAACGGTGCACTTCGCTCATTACAGTAACTATTTATTTGAATTATAATTTTTTTTTGTTTTCAGACAGGTTGGAACGAAAAGTTGCCAGTTTGAAATAGTTTGTGTTTTATGTATTGATATTGAATATTGAATGCCTATGTATATACTCAGACGTTTGAGTGGTTTAATTAGAGAAGTTTATTTCATTTCGTGCATCATGTTCGTAGATTAACTGACTATTAGTTTTTGTTATGTTTAACTTGAATGAACTATACATTAATACTGTAATTAAGTTTCGATTCCTTAAAAGTTTACCAGGAATTTCGGTGACAGCAAATTATTTAAATATCTAGTTTACCGCCTTTCAGGCCCGTTATTTGGTCAATTCCTCGCCACAAGTGTTAGCGGTAGTGGTTGCCGGCTTTCGTATTTGCGAGATTCCCTACAGGATTATAGACTGCAATTTGGGTACTTTTATTGTCACTTGCAAGGCGTTCAATTTAAATTATTTCCTACACTAGCGCTTTTAAGGTTGAATGCTGTTTTTCTATGGTATTTGGTTTTTATCTCTTAATATTCCAATTGGATTGATTGGGATTTGAATTCAATATCTTTTAATTTTAAATGCGGCAATATCTTATTTTCCTCTTAGTGGCTTAGAACCGTGTTGTAGAATTCAAAGAATGTTCTTATGAACAATTTGCACGGAGTCACTTGGATTCAAAAACGCACTTTTAAGAGCATTTCTGTTTCGAGGCCCCTGGAAACCAGCCAATTAAATTCTGCGTGGCGCAAATAATTGCGAGGTATGTACCTGCAAATTATTAGAAATTATTTAAGTTTCGCTTCATTTTATTATTCATTGTCTGTTCTAATCCTAATTGTATTTTGGCCGGCTTTTATTGGTATCTATAATAAGGGCAACATTTTTCCTTTCAATATTTCTGAAAATCTTAATAATTGAATTTACTTTTAATATCAGTTTGGCATCTTTAATCAGTATATTCACAGCCACGATTATTGCTTTATTTTGATACGCTATTTCGACCTTTTTAGCACTGGTTTTCCCAAGCAAAATTTAGAGCTTCGTAAATAATTGGCCTGAAGACCTAATTGGAGATTGGTCTATCTGGCTATTGAGAGAGCCATCCTTGCTGCCGAAATCGCTGGGTGCGGGACTGGATGAAGCCTTTAAATAAGAGCTGCTGAAGTTGTGCTATTTGTTCACATTATTTTTTTTGTGTTTGTACACCATCAATATAAACAAATAGTCACAAAATAAATAATGGAAGTCGTCTTGGAATTAGAGGTACTGGGATAGAGCGATAAATTTAGGTAAAGTTGTACATGATGTAACGCAATATTCTCCACAACTGATTTTAAATACAGGGTGATTCACGTTATTCGACACGGAAGCTCATGGGTAAACTTTAGATTTTAAAAAAGTTTTGTATATGGAATGGATGAGGGTCTATTGGAAGTACATTTTAAAATTATTGTCATTGTATACAGGTGGTCCCAAAAGTAAAAAATTAATGAAAGTTATATTTTTTTAAATGAGACACCTAGTATATTAATGTATTTTCGGTCCCTACGGACAAAAGTAAAGGTAGTTTTATGGTTTATGGCATCTAAACCGCACCGTTCTTCAGATATTCGGGCATTTGTGAAAATGCAGCATCAAATTTAATGTTTAAAATCTCAGCACTTGGTTTCTTTTCAGCCACCGAAATTGGCTGGTGGGCTACTAGTACATTGAATTTTTTGCGGTATGTATTAAATATTAACTACTGTGCACCGAATGTCAATAAATGAACACCAAATTATTGCAAACTTCAAACAGTAATAACTCGTTTAATTTAAATTAGGCACCCTGTATTTTATAGTATCATTAGATGCAGAATTTAGTTTCCTATCAAAAACTATTAAACATTCCTATAGCTTGGTCGTTGCATTTTCTTGGAAAATTGAATTTTTCTGAATTTGCGTTGACATAGACGAATGTAGTAATCCAATTTACCAGTTAAGGTCTGTTCAGGTGTTACCTGATTTTGACAAAGCAAAATTTATTGTCATTTCTAGTTGTCACATATTAATTTAAAGTTAAATATTTTTTTACTGTCGTAATTGGTGGTTAACAGGGATTTTTATTATTTAGTCATAATGCTGGTTTACACAACAGAAGAACGAGTCGATATGATCTTCATTCTAGGAGAAAGCTTGCAAAATTGTCTTTTAGCATCAAGGGTTTATGCTGAAAGGTTTCCTAACCGACTAGAGTCGACCGAATAGAGCCGTTTTTGAAAGACTGTTGGTTCAATTTAGGCAAACTGGTAGTGTTCAGTATAAAACGACTGCCAAAACGAGACCAGTTACAGAAAACCAAGAAACTGAATTAGCCGTTATTGGCTCTGTAGTTGAAAATCCCCATGTCGGACAACGAGAAATTGCACGAAACTTAAATATTAGCCAAGCAAGCGTATCAAGGATTCTTCAAAAACATAAATATCACGATTATAAGATACAACTACATCAAGAACTCTCCGATAACGATTTTGGCCAACGAGTGGACTTTTGTATTTGGGTGTTAGAAAAAGCTGGAGGACAAGAAGATTTTTTTGAATCAATTCTATTTAGTGATGAGTGTACTTATCATAACGATGGTTCTTTTAACCGACACAATTTTCATTATTATTCTGATTTTAACCCCCATGAAGGTGGTCAGTAAATGTATGGGGGGGCATAATGAGACAGTTTGTGATTGGACCTTATTTTTTTGAGAAACATTTAAACGGAATGTCGTTTCTAAATTTTTTGAGAAGTCAGCTTCCAATTTTACTGGAAGAAGTTCCTCTAGATATAAGAACAACCATGTGGCTGCAAATGGATGGGGCACCTGCTCATTATCATTGTGAAGTCCGGGAGTACTTAAATGTTCGTTTCCAAAATCGATGGATTGGAAGGAATGGAGCACAACATTGGCCACCAAGGTCCCCTGACATAACGCCTCCCGATTTCTTTTTATGGGGATTCGTGAAAGGAATCGTGTATAATACGCCACCAACCACAAAAGATAATACGAAGGAACAAATCAGAGAGGCCTTCAGAAGCATAAAACTCCCTATATGTGATGCAATGTGAGTGAAGGATTGAAAAACAGAATACGTTTGTGTTTAGAATCAGACTGTCATCATTTTGAACAAATTTTATAACTGTTTGTCTTATGTTGACTTGTTATTTATTGTATTTCAAATTGCCACTATTATTGCACTTAATTTTTTGGTAATAGAGATGCTAAATTTTATAAGAACTCTTGTAATATAATATTTTCTTGTTTTATTTGATACTTTATGCTAAATTACGACACCTTAACATTCAGATGACTGCTAAATAATCTTCATGATCATAATTTTGTAACTTATAAATTAATATCTGACAAATACGGGGTGTTCATTAGAAAACTTCGTCTAGTTAGTTGTGAAATGTCAAAGGAAAAGAATGGAGAATCAAAAGTCCATTTACTTTGATTATGCCATGATTTTCTGTCAAAATTTTATAGCCTCCTAAATGAAGTTTTCTAGTGAAAACTCAGTACTAATGATAATAAATTTTGCTTTCTCAAAAGCAGATATTGTAACAGGTAAATTAGATTACTTAATTCGTTTATGTCAGCTCAAATTCAGAAAAAAATCAATTTTCCTAGAAAACGCAAAGACCAAGCTATAGGAATGTTTAATAGTTTTGACAGGAAACTAAATTCTGCATCTAATGATACTATAAAATACAGGGTGTCTAATTTAAATTAAACGAGTTATTACTGTGTTAAGTTTGCAATAATTTGGTGTTCATTTATTGACATTCGGTGCACAGTAGTTAATATTTAATACACACCGCAAAAAATCCAATGTACTATTAAACCAGCCAATTTTGGTGGTTGAAAAGAAACCAAGTGCTGAGATTTTAAACATTTAATTTGATGCTGCATTTTCACAAAATCACGAATATCTGAAGAACGGTACGGTTTAGATGCCATAAACCTTAATAAAACTACTTTTACTTTTGCCCGTAGGTTCCAAATATACATTAATATACTAGATGTCTCATTTAAAAAAATACAACTTTAATCAATTTTATACTTTTGGGACCACCTGTATACAATGACAATAATTTTAAAATGTACTTCCAGTAGACCCCCATCCGTTCCATATACAAAACTTTTTTAAAATCTAAAAGTTTAGCCATAATCTTCCGTGTCGAGTAACGTGAATCACCCTGTATAGTAGCTTAAACGCAGCAACAGCAACTTTGGATATGTGGGGCAGTGGAATTAAATAATGATATAGACTTATTATCGAAAATGAATCAATAACGACCTTTTTGTAAGAATAGCAAATAAAACGCATTTGTTAGCATAGATAGTGTGCCAGATAAGATCTACCACCCACATTTATGATCCTTCTTGTGGTTGCTCAACACGTCAACCAACAACTAGGTGTCATCGTTTCAGATCTTTTCAGAGAAAGTTAGTATTTGTTTATAATAACATAAGAGAGAAAATTTTTCCGGCAAAATATTTCGATTAGTATGAAAGTTTGTTGCTTCGCAATTTCGTAAATGACATGTACGACGTTTTGTAAAAAATCTCATGAACGAAATTGCCAAAGAGCAACTAGCTTGAACAAAACAAGAGAAATGATTTGCTTTAGCAAATTTTATCTCGAATGGTATTCGACAAAACTATTTCACGAGAAACCTTCTAAAGAATCTGCAGCTAAAAGCAAATATGAGACACTTTTTTTTTAGGTTCAAGTAAAAAGCTTAAAAAATAGGCTGTTGCAATGACATTTTTCCTGTATAAAATACTGTAGTGAAATAGTCACTTATAATATCCCCAGAGCATGAACTATTACCGGAAATTTTTTTGAGATTACAAATTTTTTGTCCTCTTCGGAACGGGAAAATTTTCCAACAAAATTAGTGTTTGAAAGAACATTTCCTGATATTTTTTCACGCACGAGGGAGGAGAAGATTCCACACCTCACCAATTTTAAACGTTTGAAAACTGAAAATGATTATTTCTATCAGGATCGACATTCCTCTAAAAATTAGCATCTTTCGAACATATTTCCACCAACTTTAGTTGGATAAATTTATTAAAAATTGAAGATGCAAGCTCTCTTTCAACGATTTATGTTGAGCTTAGGTCGCTAAAATGATTATTTCTATCAGGATCGACATTCCTCTAAAAATTAGCATCTTTCGAACATATTTCCACCAACTTTAGTTGGATAAATTTATTAAAAATTGAAGATGCAAGCTCTCTTTCAACGATTTATGTTGAGCTTAGGTCGCTAAAGTTGCAGTTGCTTTTTATTTTGCTACAAAATTTCGCATTTTCGTAGGCGGGTACAGATTTTTTATAACAACTGCAAAATTTGTACCTTATTTTTGGGCCACCCGTGCTCAGCTACGGTTCTAGGCAGACATTCGAAAATATCTGCCTAGAACAGTAACTGAGCTCTATTCTTCTACTTTCTTACATCTTATCGATTTTTGGATAAATCTTCATCGAAAAGAGATATCAGGTGCTGAAGGGCGCATTGCACGATTTTGATTTCAAGATTTAGGTTTTTGGGCCGGTTTGAGAGCTCCATATGCTTAACATAGAAATGTCGACTTTTCTCTTATAAGCCATTTACTTATTACTGTCGTCAAGTAGGCGTTGGAATTTTGACTTTGTCATTTTTATCGTATCTTTTTCAACATGTGCTAAAAGGAGATGGGCATAAAAAAATGAGGGTTTCAAAGGTAACTAAATGAGAAAAATAACTGAATGGGTAATATAAATCAATAGTAATCGATTTTATTCATAGTTTCTAGTAGTCTTATGAAAAATAGGGTATAGATTTACTTTTTAGATAGTATAGAGGGTTTTAAAAAATTTTGTAACATGGAATTTATGTAAATCGATATCAATTAATTTATTGCTTAAATTCGAGTAGTTTTATGATAAATAGGGCGTTGATTTCTATTATAAAGAGTGCCTTGATTTCTGGTTTAGATACTATAGGATGTCCGAAAAATTGACAAATAAAACATTTTTAGGAACAATTAAAGCTAGAAATCTGAAATTTCAATTGTAGATCCTTTTCATAATAGGGACCTTGATATGGGCACTCGTGGTACCATTTTATATCTTTTTATGAATTCTAGCACGTTTTTTATCATTCTTGAAAATCTGGTAGGTTTGCGAATATAAAATAAATTCGGAAATTTCGACATTTCAGCTACTTTTACGTATCATCAGGTTCTTTGCTCATAATTTTACGGTAGTTTGGGCTACATAAGAGGAACGTTCGGATATATCCTAACCTAACCTAGACGCTCCGCGTGCGTGGTCTTTAACTCAAAAGTTCTTCAGCAGTTTGCCCACAGCGTTCAGATATATCTAAACGATGGGCACCCCGCGCGCGTGGTCAAACGCAAAAAAAAAATGACGCGACCCAATTATAAAGCACACCATAAACAAACCAACTCAAATTCGATCACTAACATATTTCGGAGAAAATAAATTTCTTTCCACTTTCATAATATCGATAGTGATATTACTAATGTGAACGTTTGGATAGCAGGTATAGGGCAAGAAAGCTACTTCACTTTTTAGAAATCGACAACGTTTCGGCCTTTAATTGAGGTATTCCTCAATAGGGCTCTCCCAGTCAGAGAAGCTTGTCATGAAACTTAAAATAAAGTACCCTATCGGTACTTACACATCTACGGACTTATAGTACACTTTAGACGAAATACCACAGGAGCACAAAACGGCTGGAGAGGAACTGAAGTTCTTTGTTGAATATGTTGAACAACTTGTTGTTGGGTTCCTCTCATGCCGTTTTGTGGTCCTGTGGTATTTCGTCTAAAGTGTACTATAAGTCCGTAGATGTGTAAGTACCGATATAGTACTTTATTTTAATTTTAGTAAGAAGGCCTGTGGGAGACATCAATTAGAGGTCCAAACGTTGGCGATTTCTAAAAAGTGAAGTAGCCTTCTTGTCCTGCACCTGCTATCCAAACGTTTCTATTAGTAAATAAAGGGCGCTAAGCACAGATGAAGTGATATTACTATTAATAAACACAAAAAAAATCCCTTTTTCAAGTTTTGTAATATTAATATAAGTTAAATAAGTAAAATAAAATGTATTGAATTTGGATGGATTGTTCTTGATTTTATTAAAAGGTAATTATACTCTTCTTGAATCTAAGTGATCAATTTTACGTACTTCCCGCCGTCATTAACAACGCCAACCTGTCTAGGTAAATTTACCCTATGTCCATCAAAGCAATGTCATAATAATTTTGTTACTGTCAAGGAAGTAGAAAATAGTAGATTATGTCACTAGGAGTAAAAGTGGTGCTGAGCCCAGAGATTGACGGCCGAAGCGATGCTGATGATCTGTCTATCTGGTGTCATCTAGTGTTCAAATAATTTTGGTGAATGAGAATCGTTTATATATGCGCCACCATGACAGTAGCGGTGACTTTTGACTTTACTTTCACTGCCTAAGACTTAGAAAAAGTAAACCAGGGGAAGTAGGATACGACGCCGGCGTCTGTTACCAGTTTGCTCCAATCTGTCAAGTGTGAAAATGCCAGTGACGTAGCATTGGTATTGTAGCACATAAGAAAATATTTTTATTAAAAATAATAATGGAACCAAATTACTATTTGTAACATTAGTAATATTATACGTAATATTATTAGCAAACATCGACTTACAATTAAGTAAATAAAAATAATTGTGAATTAATAGTCGTTGATAACCCTGGGATTACATCTCCTGCGCCACTGGAGAAACTGCTCAAAAATGTATATAAAAAAACTGTCTACAAGTTACAGGATTAGAAAAATATTTCCCAAAATAGCATTATTGACTTCACTGCGGTATATACTAAATCATATTTCGAAGATTTGGATGTAAAATAACTGGTTTTTAGAGTTATTTGAAATAATTTACTTGTTGCTGAAAAACGCCATTATCTGTTTACTTGTGTGTGCTCCTTTCTATAGCCGCTGCTTTTACAACCGTAATCTGCACATCCCACTATTGTAAACAACACAATTGTTTATAATATTAAAGTCTTGCAAAATGCAATTTATTGCAGAAAAACACAGAGCCAACGAATTGTTTGGTTTTCGCCTTAGACATGGCGTCTCATCACTTTTGGTAACAGCTGTCAATATAGCGGAGAATTGCGCGAGTGGATTCCATTAGTTTACATTTTCTGACGCCTAGGACTTTTTTGCTACTTTTTTGGTTTCAGGATTAGAAAGTCCAGTTTAGGTGTGCGTATGGAGAAAACAAATGACGTACTTTTAGTCCGCTTGAAAAAAAAAAAGTTTTATTTTAAATATTTTACCGACAATCTAAAACTTATGTCTGAGTATCTCGGAAACTAAACATGATATAACGATGTCAGTGACAGCAATCAATAGACCATTTATGATCCCATTTTATCAGCTTATTTTGTCATACCAAGTTGTTAATTTGGTGAGTTAACGTTGAACGTTGAAAGTTAACGTGGAAAAAAAACTCGAAGGGGACAGAATGTACTTTAACTTCTTATTTACGTTAGCTCTCAGTTAACTTTATAATTCTATGTTCCGTCTATGTCTGTTGATTTACGTATTTTTTCCATCTGGTTCTTTAGTTGCACCAAAGTCACCAACAATTTTAGCTTACTTTTCAAGTTTGCCTAACACTAAATTTAATTTTTTTAAATTTATTTTTCTTCAAAACCGTTTTCTTGACGAAAATACAATAGATATCCTACTTGTACAAGACACTATTTCTGCCTCAGGTAATTTTGAACAAGCGATACAACTTTGTTTTATGAGCTCTACTTTTACAAAACTCGATTAATTGGTCATGAACAAATTTCTGATCCATCCTCCATGACTCGGAAATATTTCATTAAATAAGATTGCAAAATAAAAATAAATCTAGTTTCTTTGAACCGTTCATTCAGGGATATTACTCTCCCTTTTATGGACCCCTTTCCAAGTTTTTTTAAGCCTCTTTCGGATTTAGGCGAAGCATCCACAATTCGGTTTCAAGACATATTAATCCGCCACCCGTGTCACGATGTTCAGCTTAACAGAAACTGTGAAAGCAAGTAAAAAATGGAATAGTAAAACGGGGGGTCCATTAGAAAACGTTATCTAACAGGCTACACTGAAAAAGTGTTGGTAAAATCACAAGCTTTTTACAAGAAAAGGTGTTGAACTTAACAAGAAATATTGTGTAAAATTTAATTCACTGCTTTGTTACAGCATTTTTTGATATTTTTCGAGTAACAATACATAAATATGTAAATTTAATAAATAAAGTTACAAACAAAAATCAGTAAATACTAAATTTACCTCACTGTTTTTTAAAATATTCTAGGTTTTGCAACAATTTCACTGTAAAAATATGATTAATTTATAATATTACGAGAAGTTCAGGGGAATCACATAAAGAGTTTAAACTTTAAAAACCTTTTCACAGTTTTGTTCGAGGCTTTCTTAGATTTTGTCGATATTTTCAGTGAAACATTATAAGCAGGTACGGTTTGGGTTTCTTTGTTCCTATTTGATAAATTTATTAATAGTATATTGTGTATCTAGTAGGAAAAGCGAAATATTCTCGGGCGACGATGTAAATTGATGAGCAATCATCGGAAGACGAGAGTATGATTTAGAAACATTTAGGCAATCGAAAATGAGATATTAGGGATTTTTATTACCTGTTGCTAATGCCACTTAAATAAAATAGGCGCCATACATAGATTAGTGGTTACACTGGTTACAAAATCTGTGTTACACCTATAACAATCGGTGTTTAGTATTAAAGTTTTCACGATATTTTTCACTTTCCGGCCTAGGCCGGGATTGAATATTGCCGTACTGTTTCTACAACTGATGGCTTAGTAACCATTTGAAGTATTGGAACATAGTAATTTACGTCACAAGTACAGTAGGTGACTTGTTACAGTACGAGGTTTTTACTGATGAGGCGACGTTAGGAGCCGATTCTGGAATTGAGTATTGTATAACGCTTAATGGACGTGTATCGTACAATATTTTATTTCATACTGTTTTTATGATTTAGACATTAAAAAAAAATGAAAAAATGACCACGTAAGAATTAGATTTATTGGCATTGTCACTGTCAAAATTCATAATTTGGGAGCTATAGCAAAATGATTTAAAGTTACGCTACCAAAATAAGCTTTTGAAAATATGTAGCCACTAGTTTTAAAACTTTATTATCACAATTTTTTTTTATTAAAATTATTACTACATACGAGTGATAGATGTTTCTCAAATTCCTCAAATGATGGAGAAGTCAGCATTAAATCATGAACAATTTGCTTGTGTTTCTTCAAATATATGTAGTACAGTAGATAATCAAAGCGGATTCCAGGACAATTTCAAGGTCACAGGAACATCCATGAGCCTCCTAGATAACGCTAGATGTTGACCTTGAAAATCGCGCTCATGACCTTGAAAAGTGACCTTGAAAATCAGTTGACCTTGGAACTCAGTTGACCTTGGTCCACACACGGACATTCCACCTTGACACCCATGCTAAAATTTCCGAGGTTCATGCAAAACGCCTTGACGTTTTTCACATAGTTTAGGCTTGAGCGGGAAACGTGTCGCAGCAAGCCGAGCTACCTTGCCGACGAACGTGGCCTCGAAAATCGTCAGTCCACGCTAGTCACTGACCTTGTGACATAACTTTAAACGAACTCCTGGACGAGGTCATACTGTAAAATCAATCTCGAACCCATTCCGTCAGTGAGACAAACGACCATGTTTGCATCAAGCGACGGATCTACGTGCTAAAATTTCCGAGGCAGTAGAATATTCATACAAAACGCCATGACGCTTTTCAAGTACAAAGTTGCAGGTTTTGCATCGTTTAGCCTTGAGCTCGCGCTAGACAAAAAATATTCATACAAAACGCCTTGACTTTTGCGAAGGCTTTGCATTGTAATTCAGCGAGAGAGGAATTTCATGGCCACATGTGAGGTGAATCAATCCTTTGTTCAGTCCGTGTTCACTGCTAAAGCTTTTACCTTGAGTTGAACTCGCTTAACCATGAAAATCCTGGTAACCTTGAAAAGCGACAGTTGCGCGTAATCTTGAGCAGGCCTGCTGGCTCGATTCAGAGTCTCTCATTTATTAAGAGTACTAAGAGCCAAGCAATTTTCAAGTACACCTATTTAAGGCTTCCACGTACCTACACGACCCACAAACAAAACGCGAGGTGAATCAATCCTTTGTAACACTCAGATAAGAAAATCAGAATTTGCTGACGTATTTTATACAAAAAAAATCACTTTCAAGAATGCTTAACAATTTAGAGATATCGCCAGTTTTCCTAAAAATCGAGTTTTCTCCGCAGCAATTTGGCATATACGTTTTATCATTTGCCACCCCACTGGTGACAATTTACCTCCGATTCTCCTCTAGGGTACGATAGAAATCACTTCCTAATAGCGCTTAACCATTGCGAGATATCGTCAAAGAAACAAAAAATCGAGTTTTCTCTGTAGTAATTTGACTATCAAATACATCAGCCACCCCACTAGAGTAGTTATCGATTGATCTCTTAGTAATTTCTGGCATCCTTCAAGATCAGTTTTCTTCAGTCCTATTGTTCTCGTCGCAAGCTTGAAGCGAGAGCTTCATTTTACCTTGACGGGCTGCTCGAAACCATGAAAAGCGACAAATGCGCCTCTTCTTGAGCGACTGCTGGCTCAACACCTCTCAATTATCATCCCCATTTACATCATGTTCACCTATCTAAGACTTTAATTCCTGGTTAAATATATCTAGGAAAACCAATATTACAAAGTAATAAATTAATTCGCAAAAATCGACGTATGTGTTTATCAATACAAAGAAATTACTGCAGCCGCTGGCAACAAAGAGGCCACAGTCTTTTTTCCATTCATGGTAACCAAATGTGATTTTTCATTTCATTTTGCTAAACGTGGGTTTCTGAACCTATCCTCAACAAGCCGGTCATTTTCCGTACAGGTAATAAACATAAAATCAAACATTTTTTACCGTTATACCGACAAAATCGACATGTCGTAACTTTTTTGAACTCTAAAGTGCAGTGTTATAAACGTGAGTTACCTCTACCCCGAGAGTTAACCCCGCTGTGTTTTCTCCCTATACTCGAGGCAGAGTAATTCGACTTTATAAAACCAGGTATTAAAAGAATAAAAATTGTACTCTAATGGTTATAGTATAAATTATTAGATGTAAAATATCCCATAAGTTCGTCCCACTGTGCGGTAGTGAGGCATCAAATTTTTTTTTTGAACCTGCCTTATTTTTATGTTTTACAGTTATAATAATAACACGACGATATCGATACATCATAACAATCGAGACATTATTGAACTATTAAAAGAATCAAAGTTTAATACGACGATAATAATTAAGTTCGAAATTTTTCCGTATGGTCATCCCACTGTGTTATTCATTCTTTAAGAGCAAACAATAGGCATCGCAATTTAAACACTAAGACAAGCAGCCTCGAGTTATGCATCGCAATTTTAACATTAAGATAAGCAGCCTCGAGCGTCGAGCGATAATATCGGAATTTGCTGACAAGTTGATAACAGGGTCAGCGGGTTAGTGGCGACCGCGACTGTACAGTATGCATTTAGTAAAGCGTTATTTTCAAGCTTATATCGTTCTTATGTGCGTTTGCTCAAACATCGTAAACAAAAGAGTACCTATTAAGAAGTATAATGTGAAAAGTGCGCAGAACAGTTTAAGGCAAAGTGCTTCTTAAAGCGTGAAGTGTTCCGGTTGCCCAGAAAAGAAACGTGCATTAGTTGTATTAGTAATTAGCACGGGAAAAATAGCAAAACGGGTAAAAAAACGGGGGGGGGTGGACGGATGAGGGGAGACTATGTACTTTGTAAGTAAAAAAAAATTATACCAGATTTTGACATTGAATAAAAATTGAATCAACTTTTCAGGTGGGCTTGGCCTTGTCTGAAAAATTAACCTTCTCAGATGGAATTAGCCTTGTCTGAAAAATCAGCCTTCAGAAAATTTACTTGGCCTTGCCTGAAAATCGAAAATATGCCTTGACAGATGGTCTTGTCCTCAAAAGGCGACTGTGAAGGGAAAACCTCCAAACTTTGTGAGTTTTATTTCAGGTATTTTTTTTTAATTCTGAAAGGTCTTATTTATATCAAAGTAAACTTTAAGATATATTTTCTTAGAATTCTCATTACTTTGCACTAGTCCAGGGACGAAAACTTGCAAACCAGGCGCTTTTTTAAGTATAAAAGGATATGACTTGAGGAGACATTCATTCACTATTTTATAACAATCATGAATGTCTTAAGCGACATAATTATTAATCCCGTAAGTTTTTCGAAATTTGGGTGCCATATTTTTTATTATTAAAATTATTTTACGACTTTCAGAGACAGTGTGAGGCTTTAGAAGAGGAAGAAGGGCCCTCAACCATGCAGTCCACCCCCAGGAGATCGGGAAAAGATCTCGACATTTTAAGGAGGCTGATCGAGGGCGCGGACATTTCACCCTTTGAGAGCCAGTTGGAGAATAGTGAAGAACATTTTAGTGAGGTGGAGACTAGTGAAGGGGATAGTATTGGGGATTATATTAAAACTATAAGTTTTAATATAGATATTAAAACTATAACCATTACAAAAAAGTGCAGGGAGATGAGAAAGGGAATTGAGAAATGTAGGCAGGAAAGAAGAATTCTTAGGAAACGGGACAAGGTATTAGCTGGAAGGATAGAGAAGTTTGAGAAGGAAATGAAACTAGGTGGAAAGGTTATCTCCCTAGTCTCCTCTGCACAAAAATTGTAGCTTGGACTTGTCCTCGGACGGCGACTGATAATACCCAGTAAGTTAAAAGTTTTTTGAGTATAACTTGGGATTTGTTTTTAATTATTTTACGATTTTCAGGAACACTGCGAGACACTGAAGGAGGGCTCAACATCGACAAGGCAGTCCACACCCAGAGAAAAGACAAGAAACTTCTAAGGCTGCTCGGGGGGAGGCATGTGAGAGCCCGTTCGGGGACTTTGTGCAAGGACTTTTCAGTGAGGTGGAGACTCGGTGAAAAAGTGATTAGTGGCCCCCGTATATAGTTTGTAGTTTGTAATAAAAAATATTTTAAACTTTTTTTTTTAAATTTTACTGTAAATGTAGCTTTTTTTTAATAAAATTAATTTAATACTTTTTTTTGTTTTACTGTAAATGTGAGTGACGTCGCTCATATTCAAAAATGGAGAATAAATCTTTTTTTATATTAAAATGGTTGTTTTTCTAATGACGTAATATAGCTTTAATTTAGTGTAAGAGCCATGGTCTTAATTTAGTGAACAAGGCCATGACCAAAATAATATTTAGAAACAGGCACGGTTGCCCCATCTAATGAGCAATAGTCATGGTTTAATTTTATATACAAGGAACCTATCTTATGAGACCTGAATTTCACACTATAGCTAAGAGGTGACAGTATCAGTTCTAATGTATTTTTTTTTTAAATTGGGTTCTTCAGGCTAATAGTAGTTAAATATTTTTTGAAAAAAGTATAAATAGAGACATGGTAATTAGTTTATATTTAGTGTGATGGAATCAGTCAAAGGTGAAGGGCTAGTAAATGACTTGATCGATAACTTACCCTTTGAGCTACATATTCCTACATATCAGTTTGCGGGGCCTGGCACAAAGTTAGAGAAACGCCTTGCAAGGGGTGATTTAGGTATTAATAAGTTGGATAGTTATTGTCGTGCTCACGACATAGCCTACCACCAGAACAAAAACCTAACAGAACGCCATAAAGCAGATAAAATACTTGAAGAAAAAGCTTGGCGAAGGGTAAAATCTACGGACGCTAAGCTTGGAGAAAAGGCAGCCGCGTGGCTGGTTACCACTGCAATGAGGCAAAACGAAAACTTGGTATGGGTTTGAAAAAGAAATCGGTTTCATTTGGACAAGGAGCGGTCAAAAAAATAGCGAAAAAGCTAAAATCTTTTGACAACGTCCAATTAAATGACAAAAAGAACTTAAGAAAGGCTTCCTTGACGGCACTAAAAGCCGCAAAAATGGTTATGAAAAAAGTGGGAAGGAAAAAAATGTTAGAGCTCCTCGAATAATTCCAATTAAAACGGGTGGATTTTTGCCATTACTACCTATCCTGGCGGCTCTGAGCAGTTTAGGTGTTGTAGCAGGAGGAGCCTCTGCGATCGCAAAGACTGTTATTGACACCAAGAATGCTAAGAAAACGATGGAAGAACAAAAACGCCACAACAAGGCTATGGAAGCCATTTTAAAGACAGGATCGGGATTATACCTAAGGAAAAATGCGCGTGGTGGTTTCGGACTATTTCTAAAGAGGCAAAAAAACTTCCAATAAGGTTACCCAATCGGGCGTTGACAGATAACGAATTGTTACATTACGCAAAAATTTTAAAAATTCCCTATTTTAAAGGAGTCTTTATGCGCGATACTCTCCACGGTAAAATGCGCAGGAAGAGGCATTCATTTTAAATTTAGACGTTGCGCGTAATGCTGGCACACATTGGGTAGCCTTGAAGAAAAGAGGGAATAAAGCAGAATATTACGACTCCTTTGGTGGTCTAAAACCTCCTCAAGAGCTAGTATCTTACTTGGGTAAAAATGTTACGATTTTCTATAATAATGATGCTTTCCAAAATTTTAATCAATCAAATTGTGGTAGTTTATGCCTTCAATTTCTCTATAAAAGGTGGGGGGAGTCTTAGGTTGATGACACTATGTCCCTGCATGGAACCACATGTGACGCTTTTATTTTATAATATTAATTTACTATCAAGGGTTATTGGGAATGTTAAGCACTGATTAGTTCTTGTTTGTTAATTGGAATCTCTGGAACTTACTAAAAGAAAATCGTTACTTAATACCTTACTTCAGAAAGAGCGAAAGGAGGTGAATAGTAAGTAATCGAGCAGGAGCACTAGCGGGCCGCCAGCAACAGTGAAGATGGGGTAGGTTCAATACGATATTAGTTGTATTATTTTATATCCCGATAGGCGCCACGTGATTTCCGGAAGACGCCAGGTCCTGAGAAGGATGTTATGCCATACAGGAATATACCAATCACGAAATATATCCCTCTTTCACTACCACTTTCCTAACTACTCTGATTTAAATTTACTTTTAATAAAAAAATGAAAATAAGAAACTATAAATCTCAATTATCTGCACCAGTCAAAATCCGCATGAAATTAAAGCAAAATTGTTTGAGGACAAATAACACTGTTTCTATTGATAGATTGGTTAACAAATTAAGGAAGAGCAATTCGAATAAAATTTGAAATGCTATAAAGCAATTAAACACAAAATTTAAGGTAATTGCAATATTCTCGAATATATGGTGAAGGAACTTTATGTATTAATGAATATGAATTATTACTAATCAATACGGCTCTCAATAATCAACTAATTAGGGACGGAGCTCAGGGTTTATGGCCATAAACTTACACAGGGTAGCTTCCGTAGCTTACCAACTAATGACTAACGCTGTAATGTTAGAGTGATTATTGAATACCTGATCAAATCTAACGTTAAATACCTGAAAATTGAAATTTACTTAATAACGATAAATACTAAAGTGAGGAATCACGAGCCCTCAATATCTGTCCTCAAAATTACACAACACAATACGGTACAAGACATAAAGGGTGCGGTACATAAAAGATTCGTAACTGTACAGACGTAGTGCTGTCTAATACCTAGCAAAAGTTAATTCTTTATAAATAAATTAAAGTGTGTGAAGCACAAACAAATTGAAGATCTGAGAGATCTTACTACTCAGTAAATTGTCATAAAAATTGATCAAAAAAAAAATAACAAGAATCACTTACTTGGGGCCTCGATACTATCAAAAAAAAATACTACTTTAAATGGTTATGGTGAGGCAAAAAGTAAAGTTAATAGTTCAAATTGATAAGATAAAAAAAGTTACGATAGACGGTTCAACGCTCAGCCACTATCGTCGCCCATTTACAACATAACAAATTGGAAAGCTCTCACTCTAAACTATCCCCTTATCGCGGATCAGGGTGGTCCTGAGGAGCAGCTATCCGAAGGTCTCTGATGAGGAGCAGGCCTCCAGGAACGGCGTGGATGTTTCAAAAATGCGCCAACAAGGCACGTGGACGGCGGAAGAACGTCAAACGTAGAAGCCCGTTAAAAAAAACGTGGACGTAGCAGAAGCCCGTCACAACAATAAAACCCCTATAGAAACACGTGAATTAGCACGGAAAACTACAGAATATTCCATTAAATGGAGTTACACATACCTGCAAGGTTGACAAACGGGGCAAGGTGATGACGTTGGCGGCGTGGATTGCTTTTTATCCCTCCAAGAGGTAAAGGTAGAGCGGCGTAAATCGACAATAATCCTCTCCACGAGGATCCGGAAAAACTTCAAAAAGCAACTACCATTTGGAATATGCCCTGGTCTTGATCCTCCAAAGAGTATTGAGATGAAAATCACTCAAAGTAGACCACGAGGACACTTGCAAATCACGGCCAGCACGACGGGATTCTGGCTCACGCACCAGAAGTCAGAATCAAAAACAAGACAAAAGTCAATGTCCTGCCCTTTTATACCCACGAGTGACCTTCATAACCCTTCCGCAATGATGCCCAAAATGCCACAGACAAATATGACGTCACGAAGAGTAGCCGAAAACAAACAGCTGAAAATAGTAAAAAAAGGAGACAAAAGAAATGCGGGACAGCAAAACAGGAAGAAATATCCCATTAGTAATGGCCAATTAGTCCAACCTCAAGGAAAGTAACATCAATCTCCACGAAATCAAAACTGACAATAAAGTACCTTTTAGTACTCTGGTGACGTCAGAATACGGTATGGGAGAATTGGACGATGACAGACGGCGCCATCCATCGAAGGGAACGCTGTCGGGAGCTTCGCCGATATCGCTCGGAATATGAGTCTCTCTCGCTCTAGCTCGCTAAGATGTGGGAAGATGGTCTATGTCCGGGGCGCTCGGATGTAATTACCGAACTTCGCAATTGTCACTAATGAGTGATGGCTAAGTGACAGTGACACTATTTGGTAATTTTGCATAAACATAAACATAAGCAAACGAACCCCCAATCCAAATTTACAGAAAACCTACAATAACGATGGAAACACACACTCCTGGCCGATTGGCAATGGCAATTTCACCACAATCCTCAGATCCTCCAAGCCCAGGAAAACAATAAAAATAGAGGTAGGTACCAACATGAAAGGGTCCCCAAACGGGAACACTCAGCTTGAAATTCCAGCTAACAGGCGACACCTTCCACTTATAAAACAATGGGAGCTAATGCCGGGCTGTCCACACTCTTCTCAACCCAGAAAGGTAAACTCAGGCATCATGAAACAGAACGTAATAGAAGGCAATACATTCTCAGTCAAAAAGGGCAGATAACCAAGGTGATATTGGAAATTACTGAACTAGGTACACAATAAAACTCTGACCTAATGGGCGGAAACCATAATTACCCCAAATAAGGTACGTGCATAAATTTCACAATGTTACACACATCCATCTTATCCGTAGACTTTAGTAACCCTATAGTTTTGGATTCGGAAAGTGACTACGCTTTAGCCTTGCTAAGTTTCCATTCGTACAACAGTGTACCGAATATTGAAGAAGGAGAAAACAAATTTCATTATATTGACGAAGAGCAGAACAGAAAAACCATAGTGATACCGACAGGAGCTTACGAAATACGAGCTATTGACGAATACCTCCAAAAGAATTTTAATCAAAAGGATATTTCATTAAAAGCCAATAACAATACACTAAGGTGTGAACTATATAGCGAAAAGTACACTATCGATTTTGTGTCCGACGAATCTATAGGACAACTCTTGGGATTTTCAAAACGTCTATTACCACCTGGGGAGGTGCACGTCTCCGATTTACCCGTTAACATCGTTAAAGTTAGAACTATTCACATCGATTGTAACATCACGTCTGGAGCTTATTATAAGGACCAACCCACTCACACCATCTACGAGTTTCCTATAACTGTAGATCCAGGCTACGCTATTGATCAAATCCCTAGAAATTTGATTTACATTCCTATCTCCAAGCGGGAAATCCATAATATCACTTTGAATATTCTCGATCAGAACTTCAACGTCATTAATTTTAGAGGAGAGGAAATTATCATGCGATTGGAGCTCAAACGTTTACCCTAAAATGGTGCTAGTTTTTTCCGACACATACGAACCTTATAAAAGGGAAGCGCCTGTACATAGCAAGTCATTAGCAAAGAAGCGACGAAGGTGTGCAACAGGTCACCAAAAATTCGCTCTCCGACCAGAAAATCAACAGTTTTTGACATCACTGGGATATCATGTTGTCACCCCAAGTATTCAATATCCATCGGACACCAACCGTGGATGATTCGATCCAGTGTGTAGAAAAACGAACATACTACCCTTTCGTTAAGTCCTTTAGGAATAATGACATTGTGGAAATATCTGTTAATCAGGGGGACGCGTGGCTCTTAATGTATGATGCTGCTATATTTATTAAAAGAAAAATAGATCCAGGTACATGTCAACTGAGCAATAATGCTGCAGCCTTTCTTTTTGACTCTGTGTCCTACGAACTAGATGGTAAAGAACTTGAATCAGTTAGAAATCCGGGAATCGTGAGCACTATCCGAGCATACTTGTGTTATAATTCCAACGAGGCTTTGAGTACTATGAGCTGAACAGGTACACCTTTCACTCCCAATTCTGATGGGACATTCAATGTTCGAATTCCCCTGAAACATTTGTTTGGAATATTTAATGATTATCAGTTGGCAATTTGTGGAAAACAAACCCTACGTTTGGTACGTGCTCGAAACGACAACAATGCGTTGCACTTAAAGGCAGCCACAGAAAAGGCTACGATTTCTATATAAAATATAGAACTGAAGGTGAAGCACATACAACCAAATGATCTAATTAGACTAAATCTTCTGCAATCCATCAAAAATGATCACCCCATAAATATCGCCTTTCGAAAATGGGAGCTGCATGAACTTCCAAGCCTCCTGGCAAACAGAAGAGAAATTTGGTCTATCAAAACAACCTCGTTTGTTTCTAGCCCTCGATATGTTATAGTTGGATTTCAAACTGGACGCAACGAAGATCCCTTAAAGGATCCCACAATGTTCGATCATATTGACATATCGGACGTTAGATTAATACTCAACGGAGAGTATTTTCCCCGTATTGATAAACACATACGTCGATTTTTGCGAATTAATTTATTACTTTGTAATATTGGTTTTCCTAGATATATTTAACCAGGAATTAAAGTCTTAGATAGGTGAACATGATGTAAATGGGGATGATAATTGAGAGGTGTTGAGCCAGCAGTCGCTCAAGAAGAGGCGCATTTGTCGCTTTTCATGGTTTCCAGCAGCCCGTCAAGGTAAAATGAAGCTCTCGCTTCAAGCTTGCGACGAGAACAATAGGACTGAAGAAAACTGATCTTGAAGGATGCCAGAAATTATTAAGAGATCAATCGATAACTACTCTAGTGGGGTGGCTGATGTATTTGATAGTCAAATTACTACAGAGAAAACTCGATTTTTTGTTTCTTTGACGATATCTCGCAATGGTTAAGCGCTATTAGGAAGTGATTTCTATCGTACCCTAGAGGAGAATCGGAGGTAAATTGTCACCAGTGGGGTGGCAAATGATAAAACGTATATGCCAAATTGCTGCGGAGAAAACTCGATTTTTAGGAAAACTGGCGATATCTCTAAATTGTTAAGCATTCTTGAAAGTGATTTTTTTTGTATAAAATACGTCAGCAAATTCTGATTTTCTTATCTGAGTGTTACAAAGGATTGATTCACCTCGCGTTTTGTGTGTGGGTCGTGTAGATACGTGGAAGCCTTAAATAGGTGTACTTGAAAATTGCTTGGCGCTTAGTACTCTTAATAAATGAGAGACTCTGAATCGAGCCAGCAGGCCTGCTCAAGATTACGCGCAACTGTCGCTTTTCAAGGTTACCAGGATTTTCATGGTTAAGCGAGCTCAACTCAAGGTAAAAGCTTTAGCAGTGAACACGTACTGAACAAAGGATTGATTCACCTCACATGTGGCCATGAAATTCCTCTCTCGCTGAATTACAATGCAAAGCCTTCGCAAAAGTCAAGGCGTTTTGTATGAATATTTTTTGTCTAGCGCGAGCTCAAGGCTAAACGATGCAAAACCTGCAACTTTGTACTTGAAAAGCGTCATGGCGTTTTGTATGAATATTCTACTGCCTCGGAAATTTTAGCACGTAGATCCGTCGCTTGATGCGAACATGGTCGTTTGTCTCACTGACGGAATGGGTTCGAGATTGATTTTACAGTATGACCTCGTCCAGGCGTTTGTTTAAAGTTATGTCACAAGGTCAGTGACTAGCGTGGAATGACGATTTTCGAGGCCACGT
This sequence comes from Taphrorychus bicolor, assembly GCA_951812265.1. Classification (NCBI taxonomy): domain Eukaryota; kingdom Metazoa; phylum Arthropoda; class Insecta; order Coleoptera; family Curculionidae; genus Taphrorychus; species Taphrorychus bicolor. Next base: position 43,500,235 of record OX638301.1, on the reverse strand, counting down.
TTGTCGGCAAGGTAGCTCGGCTTGCTGCGACACGTTTCCCGCTCAAGCCTAAACTATGTGAAAAACGTCAAGGCGTTTTGCATGAACCTCGGAAATTTTAGCATGGGTGTCAAGGTGGAATGTCCGTGTGTGGACCAAGGTCAACTGAGTTCCAAGGTCAACGTCTATCAACCTCGTCTAGCGTTATCTAGGAGGCTCATGGATGTTCCTGTGACCTTGAAATTGTCCTGGAATCCGCTTTGATTATCTACTTAGTACTTTGAAATAAGTCGGATCTGCTGGGCATTAGAGAGATTTTTGAATTTGACTGAATAACTTATAACTCGCTCGCTTCAAATATCAAGAATTGATGGGTAATTTGATTTAATGGTTTGATTTAATGACAAGTAATCTGAAACGTTGTAACTACTGCGCACAAATTTTGACGTCGCCAACTGAGCATTTGACAAAATCTTAATCAACGTTAAGTAACGTAATATTTTATATTAGACAGTAGCTCTCTAGCATCGGTTGCCTGCAACCTTTATCGGTAAAATTCCATTTCTGTATTCAAATCGATGCATGTAGGACGTATATACCGCGTTAACAGACGTCAGAAAGTTGTCATTCCTGATCGATTGCAGAAAATAATATTTAAGAGGTGGCTACATCATAGATAAATAAGCTGCAATAAACCTAACATAATGATTTAAAATATGTTTTAAATCACATCTCTTCACCGTCGATATAGGTTAGAGAAGCTATTCAATTCCTTTTTGGAATATACTTTACATTCAACCTCTAATATCCCAAAGCATGCATTTTGGAGCGATTTCTAGAATAATATTTTGAGGTTCTCATATAGACATATAGAAGAAATTATATATTTTTATTTTCTATGCCCAATACTTGTACAAGGTGTCCCAAAAAGCGACGCAGGAAGCAGTTTCTACTAAACAATTTATCGTAAGACTTATACTACTTGTGGTGGTAGGCTAAACTTTGCTCTAAAAAAAGTCGAATAACTCAAGAACTGGTAATAGAAGAGAATTCATCTTTCGGCCATTTTAAAGGTAACATTTAGCCCTACTACGCGCCTCTAAAAAAAGACCAATTTCGTTTTGAAACTTGACAGCAGAGGGCATTTTTCCAAAATTCTCCGTTTCTTTCGAGTTATCTCGAAAAAAATAAATTAAATGATATAGCTCTGGACACACTATAGGTAGAAAATTTGACGTTCTATAGAGGAGTGAAAACTGCAAGACCTTATATCTTTTATAATCAGAGAAACTAATAAAAAATTGCTAAATATACTTCTGACAGTTGCAGACTGTATTACTAATTAAATAAAGTTAAGATACAATTTAAAGTGTTTTCCGGGCTTTGAAGCCGAGGTCCAATGGAATTTTTTCCCGACGTTTCATCTACAGCTGCGGCAGACGTTACCAAAGGCGATGAGGCAATGGGCCAAGTGATCTCCAGTGCTTCCCGACGATGACTGATTCCACTGTGGAGAGCATCGTGGCGTAACGGTTAAACCGTCGAATCACGGCGGTATTACCGTTAAAACTGAAATTAAGGAAATGTAATTTCTTACCCATGGAGGAAGATAACGTGAAATCACCTCCATTACACTTCCCAAGAGAACCACATGATGACGACATTCAATTCGAAACATTCCGGAGGTAAAATAAGATCCCCAATCGGATCTCCGGGGGGAACAGTTTTGAACCAAGCCAATGAAACCAGGATACAAAAACTAAATGCCCGCAAAAATGTCAATATAGGGACCTGGAACGTACAAAGTTTATTCGAAGTAGGAAAGCTAACAAATCTAACTCAAGAAATCAAGAGACAGTGACATAGATACATTGGAAATCCGAGAAACTTGTTAGCCGGACAACGGTACATGTACTGTCAACGCAGGCAGCTTCTATTACCCAGGAAACCAAAACATGAACCACCGAAATGGAGTGGGAATATTTATTACAGTTAAATTGTCCGCTAACACTATAGACTTCTTCCCGTTCAGCGACACATTGGCTCTCTTGAAGCTCAGCGCCAAACCCGTTAACCTGAACATTATACAAACATATGCCCCTACCGCAGAGTCAACCGAACAGGAAATTGGTACATTTTAGGAGGGTTTAAAAGAACTACTCAAGCTCACCAAAAAGCATGAAATAAACCTTATAATGGGAGATTTCAACTACAAAATAAGGAAGGGCAGATCTGGAAGGAAGAGGAGAATATGAAGGTAACAAATACCTGGTTCTTCCTACCACCTCGTCGTCTGTACACACGGAAGTCTCCGGCAAACAAATCAAACAACATTGTGCTTAACCAGATAACCTATATCCTTATCAACAGACGTCTTGGAACCTCTATCATCAGAACCTGCACATACTCAGGAGCAGATGTTCCCTCTGATCACGTTTAACTTCCGGCTTGGCTTTAATTTAGAATGGCAAAACACAAAAAAAATAACCCCGCAAAGAAAAATTGCCTACGAACGACTACAACAAAAACAGATTAGAGATACTGTAAGTGAAGAAATAAATCGGGGGATAGAAACAGTTACAACAAAAATAGAAGCAGACGAAGTCCTAAGCTATATATGGGAAGAGACTCAAAATATCGTAATGAACACAGCCAAAGAGATAAAAGGATATAAGAATCGAGAATAAAAGGATGGATGACTGACGAAATTCTTTTATTGATGGACGAAAGCAGGAAACTCAAAAACCAGTCGCACAGGGATAGCTATCAAAGGGCTCAAAAGGTAATACGGGCAAAGATCAGAATAGCGAAAAATGAATGGCTGAAGCACGAATGTGAAACAATAGAGGATTTGCAGACCCTACATGATGATGTCAATCTACATAAAAACCTAAAGGAAACAGCAGAAATATACCAGAAAAGAAACTTCTGTATAATAACACATGAGAAAAACGAAATCGCATGCGACAAAAATACGCGGAAAATAATATGTGAAAACTATATTAGAAACCTATTCTCAGATGAAAGAATTCCCAAACAAGATAGAGAGAATGATCTAGTAGGCCCCTCAATAACAAAATCAGAAATAAGATTGGCCATCGACACTTTGAAAAACAACAAAGCACCTTGTCCCTATGAGATACCGGCAGAGCTCATAAAGCTACTGGATGATAGATCATAGCAGTTCTTCAGAAACTCTTCAACAGGATATATGAAACCGGCCAGTACCCCGATCAATGGCTGACCTCAACCTTCATCTCCTTGGCAAAAAAGAATAACGCAAGGAAGTGCGAAGACCACAGGCTTATCAGCCTCATGAGTTACCCCCTAAAACTATTTATCAGAATAATACATCAAAGAATATTTAGAAAGTATGAACAAAACATCAGTGACACACAATTCGGATTTAGTCAAGGCTTGGTTACTGGAGAAGTACTGGTGGCAACACAGGTACTAGTGCCAAACTGCTATGATCAGCAGAAGGATGTGTTCATGTGTTCCATAGACTTCGAAAAGGCCTTTGACAGAGTACACCAAAAATTACTAATATTACTGAGGAAAACGGATATGGACGGCAAAGATATCAACTGCATAGAAAATCTCTATCTGAACCAATCTGCTCAAATAAAAATCGATGGAGAACAAAGTAGTAATGTTGAAATCTGCAGAGGAGTCGGACAGGGATGTATATTTTCGCCACTGCTATTCGATTTGTACTCCGAGAATATCTTCCAGGAAGCACTTAGGAATATTGAGAAATGTATTAAGGTCAATGGAACGTGGATCAATAACATTCGCTATGCGGATGACACGGGTTTGATTGCGGACAATATATCCAATCTCCAACATCTTGTCAATGTAGTGGGAGAGCACAGTAGGCGAATTAGCCTAAAAAAAATTAGCCTTTATAAACATTAGAAATGTGAGACTAACATCAGACGAATCATCAATTGAAAAGGTGAACAAATTTATATACCTTGGAGTGTGGCTCACTGAAGAATGGATATCTGACTTGGAAATAAGTTGTTGTATGGAGAGCGCCGGCAACACTTATGAAATTCAAACGCATCTTCACAAATAGGGACTTTGACCACAGCCTAAGAGTGAGGTTCATTAAGATGTTACATTTGGTCGGTGTTACTACATGACATGGAGGGCTGGACATTAAACGAACCCACAATAAATAGAATGGAGGCCTTCGAGATGTGGGTACGCAGAATGTTGAAAATCCTATGGACGGCTCGAGTAATCAATGAAAATATCCTGCGAAGAATGAACAAAGAACGTGAACTGTTACTGGTGATCAAGAAAAGAAAAACCGCTTACCTTGGGCACATAATGCCGAATACGAAGTACCAGATCTTACAACTGATCATCGAGGGGAAGATTGAGGGAAGAAGGGGCATGGGAAGAGAGAAGATGTCGTGGCTGCGCAACATAAGACAGTGGCCCGGCTTACGAACAGCGGAAAAACCTAATATATACGGCCAGGGACGGAATAGAGATGAGTCATGTAGTCGCAAACATTTGAATATGCACAAGAAGAAGAAGAAGAAGAAGAGCTTAGTGGTATTTATTGGCCCGCCGTCGTTCGTAAAGAGACTGGGGTGGGGGTAGAGGAGGCGCGGGGTTTCGGCGCACTGGAAGTATGTCGTAGAACTCGCTTTCAGTCTGCATTTAGAACGAAATTTCTCTTTCCTGTTGAATTTGTTGTTGTGTCTAAAGATCTCAATGGCCTCCCCGGGCTAGTTTCGGATAGAAAATTGATATAAGATATCCACCTCGTTGAAAAGTATGTCGTAACCTTCGGAGAGAGCGTGATCTGCTACTGTTGACTTTTGTGTTTGTCCCAGCCTGCAACTCCTCTTGTATTCCGTAATCCTCGTGTTGATATTGCGTTTTGTAGTGCCAATGTATATCGAGCCCTAGCTGCATGGAACTTGGTAAACTCCGGGTGTCGATATGGGATCTGTGCGGTTTTTGACCGATTTTAAGATCTGTTGTAATGTACGAGTTGGTTTAAAGACAGTTTTAACATTGTGCTTTTCGCGATGTTTACGATGTAATATGTATGTTACTAGTCACTGTAAAAATTGTGGAATATTTTATGAATTTGATGAAAATACAAATTTATAGAATTTGAAATCAGTTCCGGTATTAATATTTTGATCCTTGCAGACAATATTCTTACCCCTATTTGCACCGCTATCGAGGTAACGAAAAATGCATTAAAAGTTAACCAGTTTTAAAAAAACTTTACTTAAACGTTAACTTGAAATTTATTTGTTGTAGCTATATATTGCGTCATGCAATAAATATTACCCTCAAATTAAATTTAAGACGACAAATATGTTTTGTCGTTTTAAAAAACGTAACACCATTGTAAACAAAGGCTCGTAAATTTAGAGCATCTGACCTCTATATAATAAAATGAAGGTATGTTGTATAGATAAGGTTACAAATTGCAGGTCGCTTAATTTCACTCAATCGCTTAATTCTTAATTTCAAATGCTGAAAACATAGATTTTTAAATTAAATAGTTTAAAAATAACAGTAAACAATAATCATAACCTAAAATAGGTTATCAATCAATATCTGTGGTAGTTATACAGGGTGTCCCGAAATGTCGCGCAAATATTTCGAGGAGTGATTCTAGAGTAAAAATAAAGGTCACAAGTTCCTATAACATTTTTTTGAAAACTCAAAGATAAAGGATCTTCAACACTTTAAAGTTAAGATTTTGAAAATATATTTTCTTTAATATTTTTTTTGTTTCTTATTCGATCAATTTGAAATTTGGCACGCTAATTACCCATATTCATGCGCATAAATGCACGATATTTGATGTTCATCCCTCAAATCTAAACGGCTGGATCCGCCCTTGTCATGTACTTAATAACTAGAAACTTTTTTGACACACAAGATAAAAGACTACTCAAAATCACGCAACAAAGGTTTACTTGTTGCACCTTCGGAAATTGAACCGTTTTCGAGAGAAACGACTTTAAAGTTTGTCTTGCACAGCATGCATGATGACAATTGATTGTTATGTGAGGATTATTTTCAACATTTTAACGAAGTGTGCCTTGAGAACAAGTGCTATACAGTTTTGTGCATCCATGAGATCAAAGAAAGCCATTTTGAAATATCAAATTATTCATTTTTTAATAAACAACGAAGAATCTAAATAATTAATTGGGCACCAACAAGCAATAACTTACAACTCATAATTTAATATTAATGACAGCTTTCACTTTTTATAATGCCGAGATTTTCAAATTGCCGTCCGCCTTCCTCAATGTGTAAATTAAGTCTTCTCGAAAAATTACAACAAACTCGGGAAAAAAATTCCCTCCTTTTGTGCAATTGCATCACAATTAACGATAATTCGTTCTCTCAACTCTTGTGCGCTGTTCACTGGCGTCTGATACACTAAGGATTTTAAGTGGTCCCAAAAGAAAAAGTCCATTGGGTTTAAGTCTGGCGAACTGGGAGCTCACTCTACATACCCACCACGTCCTATCCACCTGTCAGGAAACGTTTCGTTTGAAAATCTCCTTACAGCTAGGCCATAATGAGGAAGAGCTCCATCTTGTAACAATCACATTGAATTTCTCATGTAAAGGGGTACATTTTTCAACTGAACAGGCAACTGATTTCTTAAGAAATCTAATTATATTTCACTATTGAGTATAGGTAACAAAAAATATGGCTCGATTAAATGATTTCCTACTATGCCAGCCCACACGTTAACGGAAAATTTGTTTTTTTGAAAATTACGTTCGACTGTCGCATAAGGATTTTCTTCAGCCCAATAATGTTCATTATGTAGATTTATTACGCCATCGTGTCCAAATCCAGCTTCAACCGTAAAGAGCACACTCCCTAAAAAGTTTTCATCGCCGTTGTGAAGGTCCAGGATCCTATTACACATGCGCAGTCGTGCCATAGGATCTTCAGGACTCAATGCATGAACTTTTCGCTAATGGTAGGGATGAAGGAGTTGTTCTTGTAATACCTCGTGCCAATTCTTCTTACACTAAGGGTAAGGTTATTCTCGATGGATTCTAATATGCGTTGTTCAACTTGAGGCGTTCTGGTTCGTCTCTGTCGACCTACGTCATAAAGGTTCCGCTTAAAAGATAACAATTCTCCTAGCCTGGTGTGTTTAGTACTAAATAGTCGTGACTGCGGAATTCTTCTATTTGGGAATGCTTCACCATAAAAATCACGCATTGCCACCAGCTACACCGTAATAATAGGGCATATCGCGTAATTCATTGTTGGAATATGTATTATTATCCATTTTACTCAGTAACTAGCATTAAATACACCAACTGGATTTATTTAAAACTGTCCAAAATGTTTCCATATTATTACTTCTGTTCCCATAGAAACGTCGCATATTTTGTTCTCAAGGCACAGTTCGTTAAAACGGTGAAAATAGAATAAATCAGTTGTCATGCATGCTGTGCAAGGCAAACTTTAAAGTCGTTTTTCTCGAAAACGGCTCAATTTACGAAGGTGCAACAAGTAAACCTTTCTTTGCGTGTTTTTGAGTGGTCTTGAATCTTGTGTGATTGAAATTAGCAAAAAGTCAAAAGCAAAAATGTTTCTAGTTATTAAGTACATGACAAGGGCGGTTCCAGCCCTTTAAGTTGGAGGGATGAATATATAATTTTGTACGTTTATGCACATGAAGATTAGTAATTAGCGCGCCAAATTTCAAATTGAAACAAAATATTTCAAGAATTTTAAATTTAAAGTGCGCTACATTCTTCATCTTTGAGTTTTCAAAAAAATGTTAAAGGAACTTGTGACCTTTATTTTTACTCTATCGAAATATTTGCGCGATATTTTTGGACACCCTGTATTATACAAAGTTCAATATGTCAATTTTCCAAAGATAACGACGCAAAAAATACTGGAACAATATGTATATAATTATTTAAATTCAACTTACTTTTGCATGTATCGGTCTTTAACCACTATTATAATGAGCACTACATTGGCCACCAGCGCTGTAATGAATACAAGAACATAAATTCCAATTACTGTGAAGTCGTTCTGTTTCAATTGTTCGTAAATAGCATCGTCTGACAACGAAGTCCCGTCAGTTCTATTTAGTGTCGCGTTGATCAAATCCTCCATTTCTTTATCTGAAACAATAAATACTATTATTAGTAATGTAGAAATCTCCAGGGTCTTTCTATTAAAGGCGCGTTGACACTATTCCTTTTTGAATGAATCGTCCAATGTTAAATTTGTAATGAAAACCAATAAATGAGTAGACATACAAAATGCATTTTGTCCATTTTTTCAATGATTGAAACGAAATTCAAGCGTCATCGACATTATCTGGGGATGGATGGTATGAAACTGATCCAGAGTTGATATGGATAACAGAAATGTTTAAAAATGCTGAAGCAAAAGAGCGTAATCATCACGAAGACGAAGAAGAAGAAGAAGAACTATGTAAATGTGAGGATGATAATGACTTCATTTAAAAAGTATAAGCTTTTCTTTTTTGTTTATGTGCTATTTAATTCCAGGTTGTGTTTAAGTTTTGACTTATTTACAATGTTGTAATATTAAAATTCCTTAAAGTGTATTTTGGTTATTATTGTCGTGACAACAAATTTCATTTTGTCGATTAAAGACAAACAAAATGCATTATGTCTAACACCTTTTTTTTTTCTTTTGTCCTTTTTTATTTTCTTGTGTAAAAATATGCGTTAGAAGTTATCGTACCTGATGGTGTTGTAATAGGCTCTAATTTTTTATTTAAATCAATCTGTTTCAGCTCTACAGCAGCTTTTAGCTTCTTCTGAAAAATTGTAGAAATGGACCAAATGCACTTTGCAAGGATGCTCCTCATATATTTGTGCGAAATAATTAGATCAACCAAAATGAATTATTCAGTGTATTTCAAAATGGCGCCGAATGAAATTTGACGAACATGAATTGCGATTCCTGAAATGATGTGCACTGATGGTGAAATTATTTGTAAATCCAAAGTTACCAAATAAATATTCGTAAACTTTATGGCCTGCACTGGCATAAAATAGATACAAGTTAGGATTTCTTTAATAATAATTTATTGTTGACACTCACTAACATAAACTGTATTAGTATATGTTTAATACAGTTTATGTTAGTGAGCCGCATTCGGGCGACTTTCGACTCTCGGGCCAGAGGTGGCCTTTTTACTCCACATTTTGATTTTACTGGCCAGGTTTCTACTTATATTCTTTATATTTCTAGTAAAAATAGTATGCTAGCTGATGAATTTTCAGGCGTCAAGAGCATCAACCTTGGTGGATTTTAAGGAAAGTCTATCGTACATTTGTGTTATCCAACGAGCTTTGTTGAAAATTTACAGAGTGTTGAAGTTTCCGTCCGAAAGCGTATGAGGTATTCTAATGTTTACTAAAAATATTCTAATGAAAAAATTCACTGCTATAGAAGGCTCAGATTTTGCAATAAAAATAGTGTATTGTTTAACGAGTGGCGAAAATAGCATTTTCTCTCGCAAGAAAACAGTTTACCAACCGAGGCGAAGCCGAGTTTGATAATGTTCTCGAGCGATAGAAAATGCCTTTTTGACAAGTAAAACACTATACTTTTTCTTCGACCCTGCTAACATTAAGTCTTCATTAACTTTAAAAACCATGTCTATAGACTATTTCTTTCAAAAATTAAGGCGCGTCCTTGTCAACATGACACCTCGACTGTCAATGAGTTCAGTTTGGTTAAATTTCAACACTTTGATTCACTTTTCTAAGACCCGGCAGGCAAAATTTACATGCTTTTGTATGATATCACCATTTTCCAGGGTGTTTTATAAGATTAGACCAGTTAAATCGCATTTAATTGGCGATATACAGGCGAAATTAGAAAAACTTACTTTCGTCACTAGAGACGAAAGTTAACGTTAAGGGACGTTAAAGTTGTTTATTTTTACAAGTTTGTAGAAAAAATTAATTTTTATTTTTGCCAGTGGCGCGCGTACCATCACGTCGACGCGTGTTCGACATGTGAACATAAAGTGGTAAGGCACTGTTTTTTTGACAAATTAAATCTAACTTTTTAATTCACCATCCATCTCTGAAGAAGAAAACCCTCATCATATTTTTTAGTACGACGCACCGTTTTCCAGTAAATAAATAAAAACCATTGTAATGCAGCCAATTTAAGTACACAGTCGCGAGGCCAGTTTAGTTCTTGCTTAGGTGTAGTCAAGTACGTTGGGGTAAGTGAAGGTTTCCAATAAAGGTAAAAAATTCTTCTGGTCAGTGTCAATTTTTCCCATATTAACAACAGCTGTGTGATCAGGTTGGTAGTAGAGTAGTAGTAGTAATAAAAATATTGGGTGATGGTGGGAGGTGCTCGGTATACATTGGCACCACAAAACTTTGTCGTTGAGTTGCAGGCTGGGACAAACAAAAAAGTCAGTAGTAGCAGAGCACGCTCTCTCCGAAGGTCACGACATCATTTTCAACAAGGTGGATATCTTATATCAATCGCAGCGTTTCTATCCGAGACTAGCGAGAGAGGCCATTGATAACTTTAAACACGACAACAATGACGACATCACTACCCCCACCCTAGTTCATCCACTGCAGCGCGACTTCAAGGGAATAAATTCCACGGGGCTCACCACAGTCGATTCAGTCAACGTTGAAAAGCATGGAAGATCACTTCTCCCATTACCTCATCGCCTTTGATACTGTCTGTCGCAGCTGTAGACGAAACGTCAGAAAGAAGTTGCATTGGACTACGGCGTCAAAGCCTTCAAAACACTTTAGATTGTATTTTGACCGGCCGTGAAAGCTTTTACAGTCTTATAACTTTAAGAAACTTTGCTTGAATTTGTTATTCGACATACGGGGTGTTCATTATAAAATTTCATCTAGCCACCTATGAAATGCATTTGTTATTTTGAAGCACGTCGTGAAATACTTCGTTCCGTATTTGTCCGTCAAACTTTCAAATTTAGGCACGTTCACACTTTGCGAACGTTTTACTGGTTGCCTACCATTACGCGCTCCGATAGTGTCTCCATCCTTTTTTTCTCAATAAGAATCCAAGGACGGGAATGCTCAAATAAATTTAACAAAATGATAATGAATAGCAATTGACATGACATTCCAAACAATCCAGCATCATTCAGAATGTTGATAAATAAATGAGTGGGCCTTAATTTGTTTGATTTTTTTAATTATTTAAAGATTTTTAAGATTCTATAGGCTGTAAAATTTACTTGAGGTATTCCCGAGCTAACATCCATAGAGAACTTAGAAAAACACATCAATCTTTGTGCCAAATTAAGTGTACGACGGAGAAAGTGGACCTTGGGAGGTGAGATAAACTAAAATTTTGCGACCCTGAATGCCTGAAGTGGCGATTTTGGTCCAAGCACCCCAATCGCCAGCCCCTGCACGGTGTAGCCTTTGGGGAGAGAAGTTTTTAAGGCTTGGTCCTACTAACTACAATTGCAACCGAAAGTCCCTACAAACCATTTTGTGTTTGAAAAACTAAAAACTAGTTTTAAAATCATTAAAACAAGTGTATATATATTTTTTCTAATAACGTTGAACTTATGCACTTATTAAATTACGAAAACATTCAACCACCGTGAGATGACTTCCTATTAACACGTGGAGTTGCCACTAGTCAGGTACCACTTATAATACTCTTATTTCTTGTCAGATTCACTTGACAGCATTGACAGGCTTATGCTGAACAGGTAAGCAGTATTATAAGTGGTACCTGACTTGTAGAAACTCCACGTGTTAATAGAAAATGATCTCACGGTGGTTGAATGTTTTTGTAATTTAATAAGTGCATAAGTTCAACGTTATTAGAAAAAAAATATCAGTTTATATCAACAATTATATCAGGAATTAAAATGTGAAATAAAAAATACGACATTCCATTTAAAAAAAACGTCAAAATGTGTCGTAGCGCTTTGATTTGATGTTCAATTGTTTCTCATGTATCATTTTTGGATTCACCGGTAAAGGACATAACAAATAGCTATTTTGGTTTTTCAAATCATTTAACCCATTCCGAAAACAACTGTCCTGTTCAGTCCTCGTTGTATGACCCTGTACATGCATAAACCATTTTGAGTCTGAAAGCCAGTTTTAATGCGATTCAAATGTATAAATAACTGAGATGTTTTGTCAGCATCACTATGAAGTCAGAAATTTTGTTGATTTTAAAAGTAAAATAATAATTGAAATATTAGCAGTATAGACAAAAATTACTTTTTTTTACAAACGTCAAATAATGACGCATTTTACGCTTTCATTAGACAAACGAAAACCTAACCTTTTTTGAGGGTCAGAATGTGAGTGTACTTTTCAGCGCGTTGCCCAGGACAGCAAGCGAAAAAGATTTTTTCGCTTGCTGTCAATAGCAATTACCACCAATCAATCAATTATTAAAAACGTCATTGTCACTTTGATTTAAATTTTTAGATTGTTCTTCAGTTATGCTCAGTTGTGATTCACATTACTTGAAATTGATCGTTGTAGAAAAAACGTTGTATGCATTACGAGCAAAAAGTAACTTTTTTGCTCTCGAGTGATTGTCGACATCACGACATAAATAACTATTATGTATTAAGAGCGAAAAGTACAACTTTTTTGCTCGGAGAGTGAAGTTTGCCGCTCGACGCGAAGCGGAGAGCGGCAATCACTCGAGAGCAAAAAAGTTACTTTTTGCTCGTAATGCATAGGTACAACGTTTTTTCTGCAAACGATCAATTTCAAATAATGTGAACCACAACTGAGCTTAACTGAAGTCACAATCTGACAATTTAAATCAAAGTGACAATGACGTTTTTAATAATTGGTTGAATGGTGGTAGTTGCTATTGACAGCAAGCGAAAAAATCTTTATCGCTTGCTGTCCTGGGCAACGCGCGGAAAAGTAAACTCGCATTCTGATCCTCAAAAAAGGTTAGGTTTACGTTACGTAAAAAAGCGTAAAATGCGTCATTATTTGACGTTTGTAGAAAAAAGATTTTATCGCTTGGTGTCAATAGCAACTACCACCACTCAACCAATTATTAAAAACGTCATTGACACTTTGATTTAAATTTCCAGATTGTGTCTTCAGTTATGCTCAGTTGTGATTCACATTATTTGAAATTGATCGTTTGCATAAAAAGCGTTGTATGCATTACGAGCAAAAAGTAACTTTTTTGCTCTCGAGTGATTGCCGCTCTCCGCTTCGCGTCGAGCGGCAAACTTCACTATCCGAGCAAAAAAGTTGTAATTTTCGCTCTTAATACATAAATAACTATATAATAATACCTATTATAGGCTTGAATCATCTTGAAGCATATTCCATAAATCTTGGAACATATCAGTATGGACTTGAGTTAACGAGCAAGAATGTAGGAAACATCTCTATTGGTATATGGTATTTTCATGTTCAATAATAAATGCTAACTTTTTTTTATAATGACAAAGTAGTTTAATGTGTGTTAAGTTGCATCAATAGCTACTAAATAATGCAGGATCATCCAGCTTTATATTCCTAATTTATAGTTATAAACTGAATTTGTTTAAAAATGTTATAGACAGAAATTAAGTTTATATTGATAAGTAATTAATAGTATTAGACTGGATAATCTTGGTCAATGATCAGATCTGTAGCTTAAAGGGTTGCTGTCTACCATGTTTCAAATCAACAATTTACAAATTGGCTGGTTAAATCATGTTTATTCAAAAGCAACAGTGCTCAATTTCTATGATCATAAAAGTCCTTTTTGGAAATTGCAATCCATATTGGGTCGATCATTACTATAAGCTTATTTTCAACCAACTCAATTGGCTGTCCTATTATCAGTCATCAATCGAGTTGGATGAAAATCGAGCTGTAGAGATCAATCTGATCCAGGTTTACCATTTCCAAAAAGTCCTACTGTGTCTATACTAATAGGAATATGAATGATAAAATTTGAGTCACACACTGTCACAATAGGACTTTTCGGAAATATTGATCCTAGTTCAGACAGATAATTTTCAGGAAACCAGATTGATGACAGATTGAATCTGATTTCCACTCAAAATGAATGGTAGAAACTCAGCTGATAGTTATCAACTTGATCCGAATTACAGTTTTTGAAAAGGGCTTGGATCTCCTATTGGTATACGGAAAATTGACATATAGGTTCAATGGTATATGTGTTTAAAGTGTTCGATAAGATTTTTAATAAAGCTAATCACATTTTGTTAATTTATTTTGACATTTTTATTGAGTTTTGGGAAGTCATGGTTCTATTCGCTTATCAACTGTTTAACAATAAATTGATCTTCGTTATTAAACATATTTTATAAATGTTCCCAAATAGAAGTAATATAATTGACAATTGAATAAATTGAATACAAAAAATTAAATGATATTAATGAAAAATTTTATGTAATTTTTTCCAAGTGCTAGCAAAATTCAGTAGCTTATACAGGTACCTATCGAATTGGTAATGCTTGAACTGTCCTAGTGATCAGGGACCTTCACAGAAAAGCAGACCAATCAGTCAGCAAGCTGTGATTCCTACCCAAACTCTCAATTTTTTCAGGGTGTAGTCCTTTTTCAATTATTTCATGGGGGTGTCTTCACTAATCTAAGTTCTCATGTTTTGCGAGTTCACATAACCACTTCACTCAAATCAAGCTTCATCACTCAATATGGATTTTTGGAAAATGTTCTGGCTTATCCTATCAATACACCAATTGCAAAATTGCAGTCTTCGGGGAAAGGCAGCTTCATGCAATTCTTGCACATCTGTGAAGCGATATGGGTACACTTGCAGATCTTTATGTAAAATTGCATGGGTGGCACCTACAGAAAGGCCTAGTTGATGGTGTAACTGTCGAATAAAAGTACCAGGTGTGTTTTGCATTATTTCTTGTGCCTGTGTAACCACTTTATTGGTGTGTTTCTGTGAGATTCACTGCCTGGTCTTTGTAGACTTCCTGCTTCTGTAAGCAATGCTAGAACATGCTCCAAAGTTTTCTTGAACTGCATATAGACCACAGCAAAGTTTGGAAATTGAGTCTGGAAATCCTCCTCGTAGTTTCGAATGGAATAAACCTATTCGCCATCCACTTTCCATCAAACTCAATATAAAAACTTTATGTTCTAAGGCGAAGGCCATGTTGTCCAAATACAAAACCGGTTTTTTAGCAATAAAAATTAACGTTTTTAGGAAACATTTGGTTGGTAAAACTAGAAAACAACAACAAAAAGGTGGGAAACGGGAAAATTTGCCAACAAGGATAAAGACAACACAAGATGGCCGCTAATAACGTTGAAGCGCTGAAACCTGATTGGACAGTGGCAATGACAAATCTGTTTTGATGGCGAGTCAAGTTACGACGTACTTTTATAACTCTCTTTCTTTCTCTGAAGAAATCATAGCTGGCTAGATGAAATTTTATAATGAACCCCCCTACTATTTTAATAAGTGAGGGTCAAAGGCCAAAATGTTTGGTTCATTTTGAATAAGCAATAATACGTTTATTACATAACAAACAAAGAAAAAAAGTAATATGTGTTAAAGAGTAAATATAGGAGTTTCATTTTTTTTTAGTTAAATGGCCACCTCCTTCCTGTATGCCTTCTTCTACGGGATAGACAAATACAGTCTCCTTTTCAAACACTTTCTGGGGAAAAGCTTGAGTTTCTTTTTCCTGACACTACTGCCCTGACTTTTCTCTGTGAGGTTGTTTAGAGAGTAGACTATTCAGAAGCAAACCCAGAGATTAAGTGTAACTTAGAATAAGAAAGATATAACTCCCGTAGCTGCTCTTTAATACGTATAACTCGTTTTTTTTTTTGATGTTATGTAATAAACGAATTATCGCTTATTAGAAATTAAAAAAAACATTTTGGCTCTCACCGTATACTGAGATGATATTAAGCAAAACGAAGTGAAAAAAATGCATCCCAGGATCTATTGATTTGTGTTGAATTGGCGGATTGGGAACAAAATTCGAACTACGAGCTCATCGCCGACGTTTCGTTTAATAATGTTTAAAATTCTTCAGGGCTACAAAGATATAAATTCATCAGAAGCAGAAACGGCAATAATTTGAAACACCTCATGTCAAGCTTAGAAAATAAATCAAATTTATACATTGAAATTAAAATTCAAACAAACATATAAAAAGTTAAACCTACAGCAATAATGTGATTAAACAAAACATGTATTATGTTGCATAATTTAATTTATGAAACATTTTTGCAAAAAGATTTAATAATATTAAATTAGAATTACTTACAATGAAAACAAAAGGTAGTAAAATTTACATTTTACCGTTATCTAGGAGTTTTTAGTAATCCTAGTTCACCTAGAAATTGAGGTCAGTCATTATGATCCTTTACCACACTTCTTTCACATAATATTTGTTATTTCCGTTTAAGTGGATGAAACAGTACATGTTGTAGATGGAAAAAAATGTTTTTGACGTAACACATTGTATAAAGCGTTCCATAAAGTTTGCCCAAATGCTATTATTTGAATGACCCCTATATAGTTTTTGGACTATGTCAATGTTAATGGTTATGTTATAAAAACCGTAAAGGAAAGATTCCGCCAAAAACGCGACATACTAGTTATCCATAAACTGATTTGCTAAAAATGTGATCGACAAGATTTTAACCAATAAATTAAAAACAGGTGAAGGTTAATGCCAATAACAACTCCCTACAAGTTGTTATGATTGTTAATGTAGTTTCACTTTAATATCTGCCATCAATTTGAGTAAATCAAATTAATTTCCTCGGCGTTGCTCGCATTATATTAAAAAAAGTTTTTAACAGCTTATGAATTTTCTCAAAATCACTCAGTAGCTTGCACATTTAAGAAGAACGGTTTTAATTTCTCTTCCGAACTACCCCTTGGAAAGAAGCCTAGTGTTCTGAGGCAGAGCGTTGTACCTACCATATCCGAAGTGCAGATAAACCTAAGTGCCTGCTAAATGAATATATATTTAAACGGACTACAAAGGCTGAGTAGTACAAAGTAAGTCAATGTGGGTGTAGGATATTCTTTGTACTAAGTATCTACAGGTTGATTAATAATATTTTCAGTACGTATGGCAGTTTACTGAATGCAATTTTTTAGTCCTCCAAAAGATCCTGTAAGCACAGGATTTACACCAATAGATGAGAAAGATTCTGAACCACCGCCAATGACAGAATCCTTAGAATCTTTCTGACCAAATCAGGGGTAGTTTGGATTTTAATTGCTCTAGAGTTCAGGCTAAAATTTTTTACTGTCCTATTCTGGTAGGAAAGTACTCGGGAAGACATCCACAATGTGGCCCGTGAAAAACATTCTCCTCGTCATCCTCATCAACATGCACTGCTTCATCCACACAAAGGTAAATAATCAATATGATCATATATTTCCCTGCATTTCTAAGTTGTGCGGTAAACCGTATCACTGCTTTAAATCTTACTTTTTGTATAAATAATGACTGGCCAAGAAAATCTGGGATAACCATCAGTATGCTTGTATAATGATTATGTAATGCATTTTTGCTTCTACTTTAAGTAGGTACCTATGTACATTGTTAGAGTAGAGGTTGATAATTTGTGATAAGAAAATTAATGTTATTTTTATTAAAAAAAAATTTGTGATAAATTAAGTAACATAATCAATGTTTTGTTTGATTGATATTAAAACAGGAATGATCTTTACAAAAGAATATATAATATGTAACTAGACGATTCCATAAGAAATACAACCAAAGTTCCCTAACGCCCTCTCAAATTCTCCCAAAATAAGCTAACATTAGTAATATTTGAAAACTACCAGAATTCAGCCTTCAATAGTTGTGATCCATTTTTACTGATATATTTCAGGATAAACTCTAATTAGGTATGTATATCTAAAAAGCATTCCAAAATCCCTCCTTACATATAATATATTAATATTAGAATAAATTATTTGAAGCATGAAAAAAAAATTGAGTACGCCAATGGATTAAGAAAGCGCGTGCTGCCTTCCAACCATTCCCCCACTCTTGTTAGTTCATTCATGATTTTACAATGGATGTTGCCATAGGGATTTTATACTTTTATGAATTACTTGCCTTGTCTACTTAGTGTAAATGTCTTTGAGATAAACACTGTTCCTGGTCAAATTTTGAGGGCGGTATGAAAGTATTTTATGCGCACCTTGTTTGATAGCATTAGCATGTTCTTCCCTTTTTGTAGATTTCTACAGTGAAGAAATGTTAACGCTTTGTAAAAGAGCTCATATACAGTGAGTAGATAACTGCAAAGATACTTTTAATAGAAAGATTTTATGGTTCCATTAATAAGAGCCATTTACGTAAGACCTTTTAGTGGTTCAGTTTTAACAAACCTTCTCTTAATATATGATGATCTTATGTTGCACAGGGTGAGCAAAACTCGTTGTCCCAGATCGTAGTATAAGAAAATTTGTTGTTCTAATTACTTCTGCCAAGTATTTCACCCGCCTGAAAAACGTAATAGCAGCTTTAGTAAGTACATGGATTTATTATTTTCACTTACAACTATTATTTCTATTATTTTTGGTAAGTTCTGGCAACAACATTTTTTGTAATGGCAGCATTTTATAACCTTTAAATTATGTAAATATTACCAATAAAACTGACACAGTTCAAATATTATACGAGGGGCCATCTGTCAAATTTCCATGACCTACTTTGCTGAAAAATATAATGAAAAGCTTTATAAATACTTTTCTAATAAAATAGAACTGTAATGGAACTGTAATGGAAGATAGATTTTAATCTGAACTCCATGGTGATGGAGAGAACTGATCACAATGGTGAAAAAAATTGTAAAAGTAACCACCCTGTATAGCTGATATACTATTAAACTAGATGTTGAATATGAAGAAGAAGAAGAGGGATGATTATGAGTAAGAGTAAGAGTAAGAGTAAGACTTTACCCCTTTACTTTTTAAGTCCAAAACAACTAAATCACTCGAAATCGCAAAAGAACTGAACTCGGCGGCGGTATAGCACAAATGTAAAACTAAAACATCACATGAGCAGTTGAGACTTTCATCTACATTAATGACGTGAGCGCCCTAACTTAGTGCGCCCCTTAAAGATACAGTGTATAAAGTTAGTTTTTGGCTTTCGGGAGTAGCTTTTGAGAGATTTAATTTCTCAAACGATACTTTTCCGACTTTTTGAGTATCATTTAACGAGAGTACATCGGTGGCCAACTCAGTGAAAACTCTTGCCCTAATAGGTTGTAGCCGAGTTAAAGTACTCCATTACAGCGTTGAAAGCATTAGCACAGAATAGAGAGTACAGAAGGCTCCCTCGTTGGCGGTCTCTTTGATAATTCAAAAACAATCACTCTTTTTTGCCTTGATTAATTTGTGCGTAGATTCCAGTGTCGTACTTAAGTTTATTTTAACAAAGTTTTCATTTGAATATACCCTGAAAGCAACTTATTTTTGCGACCGAGCTATGGTGCAGATCGAGCAGCATACCGAGCCAGCTCAGACGTAGTAGTAGTTAGTAGTGTAGTATGTAAAGGAAACACAAATCACTTCAACAAAACATTATACGTTATAAAAATCTGACGTTTTGATCTCTACCAAATTTATTTTCTTATATGAACTTAATAAATTATATAATGAAAAATAGTAAGTAGCAATTTATTGAGGCATATTGCGAGTGCATATTTACTTTCTTTATTAATTTTCTCTTTTCTTTTTGCAAGCATATGATTTTCTCAGTTTATTCTACGTAGTTTTTTCTAGTTCTACTAAAATCCTTTTTTTCATTAATGTTAAATGTTAATTGCTAAGACTTTAATTGTTCTTGTCTTATTAGTTTGTAGTAGGTACGTAATTATGTAACTCTGTTAACAGCGGCAACGCCGCCTTGATTACCTTTGACTCTCGAACAAACATGGTGGCTGATGAAAGAATGTGATAAAACCGTGTCTTTTGCAAGGCTGTATGTTCTGTCCATTAAATAGAAGAAAAACAACAAAAGCGGTGGTGTTATTTCAACGAACATACCGGAAGAAGCACCAACAATCATTTTGTGTGTTGGCCTTGACCGAACTCAATCGTCAATCTACTTCTAGTTAACGGACAACAAAATATAAAAATGTTTTCGTTTGTTATACCGCTTTTCTCATTGAAAATGTAGTAAGTGTGGGTCTTATGGGGGCGTTTTAAAGCCCTGGAGATTTGAAGTTGGTCCAATGGAAATAATGCGTTTTAGTTCCTTTCAGTTAAACAGATACATTGCGATAACAAAATATTGCCTGTTTGGGAAACTGCGTATATTAAATTTGTTTTCTCCCAAATTTACAGAATTAATACCTGACGACATGGTTATTATCTAAATGATATAATAAACATCATTAAGTTTTATTTAATTTTTGTTTAATTGTTGCCAATATACGGCAAACACTGGTATATTTACACAAAGAGAATACAAAAGAACAAAATTTGTTGACACAAAAAAACAAAACATTTTTTTTGTCTCTCTATTTTTATTTTTTTCTCACTAATCCTTAATTCCAAAACTACTTGAAAAACTCATAAGTATGTTCCAGAAAATACACTCTGTTTACTTTCAATGCCTGACTCCTTACCAACACTGCCTTCTTTTAAATATCTACTTTTGCTTTCAGGAAATTGGGAATTTGGACGAAAATAATAGAGACGTCTTACCAGAGAAAATTAATGTTACATCTGGAAGTCTTGCTCTTATTTTCTTCCAGTACCTCAGACACACAAATGTACACATACCTATATACAATCAAAGACACTTGTTTTAACTGTTTCCTATTATTAATTATTAAAATTGATTGAATGTATTTTGTGTGGTCCCTCTTTCTTAGATTTCAATTTAATTTTAATGCAATTAATATTAAAAATTTTAATTTCGCAAACAGACACAAGAAGCTGAGTTTATCAGATAAGTTGTCTTTTTTTGCAATTTTATCGATTTATAGGAAAATAATATTTCTCAAAACATGACTTTGTGAAATAATCATCTATCAGGCTTTCAACGTAAATGTAAAAAAAAATTAGATTTACGGTAAAAAAAGTGAAGGCTTTTTATGGAACTTTTACCCTTTTTCATACCCTTGAGTGATCGTGTATAGTATTTGTTGGCAATAGTATTTGCCATAATGTGTATATGACAATAATGCTCCAAATCGGAAAAACATAATTAAACTAACCTGAACTAACCAAAAATAACCTGAACTAACCCAACCATAACCTGAACCAGAACTAACTATAACTAACAACTATACAATTGTAACATTGTAGGCAGTACAACAACAAACATAACTAAATTAACATGAACTTAACAGAGAATACGTGCCCTAACAATTATATGAAAGAGAGCCCTTACAGACCCGCTTTTCATACTTTCACTCTTCACACAATAGAAACTAATTCTCGTTGCCCTAGATTAGAAAGACATATCTAAACTAACCTGAACTAACAAAGAAAACATAATTGCGGTCGAAAGTTGAACTAACCTAAAATAAACTGAACTAGAAGTAACGTGTCCTAACAATTAATAGAAAAAGGGTCCTTACGAACACGCTTTTTACTGACACATAAGTAAATTAACCTGACTTAATCTTTTTTTTTATTACAGAGGGTTTAGGAAAATGCTTTTACGCACTCCACTCCAAATCGTTGGTGGAAATATATTGGTAGGCCAGGACGTATGGGACTGAGCGGCGACTTGTTGCGCAATACCCACTGAAGACCCTCTCCCTATCTTCTTCCTGGTTCCCCCTGCCGCTATGACCGACATGTATTACTTTAAGGAGGGGGGGTGGAACTTTTCCCATGGCGTCATTGACATCAGCCTCTGGATTTTTCGTCTTTACATATAATCTTGATTATGTTAGTCAGCATATCCATTACTGCCCCACACGTATTTTCACTTTGCAGGATCAGTTTCGATGTATTTTTAGTTGTGATAGATGTCTTACCCATTAATCTTGCAGCATGTCGAATTTCAGTAAAGTGATCACACTCGAATATAGTATATCTTGGCGTATCCTCTTCGTCGCAATTTCCAGATTCCAACAGCATTTTCCAGATTTTATCCTTCCAACTCTGTGTAGGTATGAATTGAATACTTTATGCCCTGTCAAGGCCTGACATGTGAAGTAATCTATTTCACCCCACTTCCTGCCAATCCAGAGCTTTACGTCCTTGATAAACACCTTCGTCCAACCTTCGTATTCAAACCGCATATCCTGCCAAACCTCAGTGAGTTCTCTATTTGAGGGAGCTTCATTGTTGTTCTTAAGTGCGTAATCCTCCACTCTTTCCCCCACCAGCAAAGTTATGGGTGGAATACTCGCCAGTACCTGAACTGCAGTGGTAGGCACTGTCCGATAAGCTCTTGTAGTCAGTACTGACAATCTTTTTGACACCTTTTCAAGAATTTTTTGATATTTTTTGGTATATGACGGTTTCATTCCATGTCGGAGATACACGGTGTCCGAAAATGTCGCGCAAATATTTGGAGGAATAATATCTAGAGTAAAAATAAAGGTAACAAGTTCCTATAACATTTTTTCAAAAACTCAAATATAAAGGATCTACAACACTTTAAAGTTAAGATTTTAAAAATATATTTTCTTTAATATTTTTTTTGTTTCTTAATCAATCAATTTGAAATTTGGCACGCTAATTACTCATATTCACGCGCTTACTCATATTCATGCGCATGCTCATATTGATGCGCATCAATGCACAAAATTTGGTGTTCATCCCTCAAACCTAAAGGGCTGGAACCGCCCTTGACCTGTATTTAATAACTAGAAACTTTTTTGCTTTTGACTTTTTGCTAATTTCAATCACACAAGATAAAAGACCACTCAAAATAACGCAACAAAGGTTTACTTGTTGCACCTTCGTAAATTGAACCGTTTTCGAGAAAAACGACTTTACAGTTTGTCTTGCACAGCATGCATGACAACTAATTAAATTATTTTCAACATTTTAACGAAGTGTGCCTTGAGAACAAGTGCTATACAGTTTTCTGCATCTATGAGATCAAAGACAGCCATTTTGAAATATCAAATTATTTATTTTTTAATCAAAAACGAAGAATCTAAATAATTAATTGGGCACCGACACGCAATAACTTACAACTCATAATTTAATATTAATGACAGCTTTCACTTTTTAGGTATAATAGATTTTCGAATTGCCGTCCGTCTTCCTCAATGCAAATTAAGTCTTCTTAAAAAATTACGAGTAACTCAAAAAACAATTCCCTCCTTTTGTGCAATTGCATCACAATTAACGATAACTCGCTCTCTCACCTCTTGTGCGCTGTTTACTGGCGTCTGATAAACTAAGGATTTTAAATGGCCCCAAAAGAAAAAGACCATTGGGTTTAAGTCTAGCGATCTGGGAGCCCACTCTACATACCCACCGCGTCCTATCCACCTGTCACAAAACGTTTCGTTTAAAAATCTCCTTACAACTAAACCATAATGTGGAGGAGCTCCATCTTTTAACAACCACATTGAATTTTTCACGTGAAGGGATACATTTTCCAGCAGAACAGGCAACTGATTTCTTAAGAAATCTAAGTATGTCTAACTATTTAGTCTAGGTGTCAAAAAATATGGCCCAATTAACTGATCTCCTACTATGCCGGCCCACACGTTAACGGAAAATATTTTTTTTTGAAAATTACGTTCTACTGTCGCATAATGATTTTCTTCAGCCCAATAATGTTCATTATGTAACGCGTGCGTAATTTTCTCATTTCTTGTAAGCGTTTTCCTAATTTTATTTACATATGACATAGCGCATTGAATAGCATCAACTGTCGGTCTACCAGCCCGAAATCCGAACTGCAGCTCACTGATTCCATGCAAAGTCTCTAGTTCATCCATCAGCCTTTTCTTCAGCAGTCACTCAAGAAATTTTCTAGCCCCGTCGATGAGGCATATTTGGCAAGAGCTGTGTTAAGCATTATTTTGAAAGGAGATATTAGATTAATGTGCTGCACGTGGCAACCTCGCTTTCTATGAATTGAAGTTAATTCCGCTAGAGGGCGCGCGTTGGCGAGACGACGAAAAAAAAATGCACGATGAGTCGTCGAGAAGTCTGTTTTAGTTTTTAGTAATAAATGTGACAAATTTATAAATTGCATGTATTTTAATATAAGTGTTTGGAGTCAAGCAACAAAAGGCTTTACATAAATATGGTCCTTCGAGCCGGATTATACTCAAAGCAAGTAATCCGCTGCTGGCTGCTGGTGGTGCTGGTACAAATTGGAATTGGAAATCACCACATGTAAAAAGTATGCATTTGGGCAGTAATAATGGACTTTCGAGTACTTTGGACAATAAGTGCAAATCTACTCAAATACTTGGTCGAGTAATTTGTTTCTGGAAGTTGAAATATTGGTACATGACCTTGTTGTGACCTTGTTACTATTTAGCCTACCGCACGTATTCACACAGAATCCTATTGTTTTTTTGGAGAAAAAGCAAAAAAAAAGTGAGTATTGGCGTATCGTTTTTTTCTAAGCCTTAATCTATGTAGTACATGAGTGCCTGATTTTCTTGTTTTAATAAAGTACTTGTGTATATTTTGTTAATTGGTTTGGTTTAAAAATTGAATTATTTTGATCTTTTGAGAGACAAACAAAATGACTGACACTCCAGATGTTAGTTCTGATGTCAAAATTAACATCAAGAAGCGTGGTATTTGTAAGGCAAAGCTCACCTTGTTCGAGAAGTATCTGAATACATTGGTTGGTACTTTCGAGGAGGAAATTAATGTGTCAAAAGCTATTGAGTTGAAGCAAAGGGTGAATAAACTATCAGATATTCTTGCAGACTTTGATACATGTCAAACTTCTATTGAGATAAATCATGAAGATTTTGAAGCCCAAGTGTTGGAAGGGGAAGCTTTTGAGAATTCAAAATTTAAACTATTTGCTTCTGCAAAAGAGTTGCTTGAACAAAAGAATTTGTCAGATAATCGTGACAGTAAAAGTAACAGCGCCTCTGAAGTTTATAGTGCTCATTCACATGTGTCGGAATGTAATTGGCAAGCTCGGCCAAAGCTCCCTGCAATTTCAATTCCCAAATTCTCGGGCAGGTTTGAAAAATGGTTAGAGTATCGAGACACATTTAAGTCATTGACGCACGACAACTCAAAACTTTCAGATGTTGAGAGATTTTACTTTCTTAAAGGTTCATTGGAAGACCTGCTGGGGAGATTTTGCAAAGTCTGGAGGTTACTGCTGCTAACTCCCCTATTGCATGATGTTGGTAAATAATTATCTTAAATCTTTGTTTGAAGTTCCAGGTATGGTCACGGAATCTACTTTAGACAATAGATCAATGCTGAATTGCATCAACAAAAATTTAAGATCACTTGAATGACTTGGGATTTGTGTAGATACTTGGGATCCTGTTATTATATATTTTATGTCCAGCCAATTGGATTTAGTAACTGCTAGAGAATGGCAGGAGCAACGCTCTAAAAATGAGCTGCCATCTCTTGACGATTTTAGGTCATTTTTGAAGTTGAAGTCGGAGATGCTTGAAACACTTGAGGCATCTACAAAAGCAAAAAAAGATAAACCAAAAAAGGTTGTTCTTAATTGGTACACAAACCTGTGTACTTTGCAACAGTCAAAGTCACACTATATCAAGGTGTGAGAGATGTTTAAAACTTTCTATATATAATAGGTTTTCAACTGTAAAATCCCTCAAGCTATGCCTCAATTGACTTAAGTCGAATAACTGCGGATAAATGCCGAAAATTTTCTGCTTTCCACAATACTCTACTTCATTATGAAAACCAAGGAAAACATACCCCTATCAAACCTCCACATGAAAAAGAGGTTTTGTAATAGGGAAGCAAACTTGCCTCCAGAGGCAAAGGAAAATGTGCAAAATGTGAACATGTCTTCATTTAGCTTAATTCACTCTGATGTTTTGTTGTCCACTGCTCAGGTGAATATTGTTGGAGCTAACAATACTGTTCATACCTGTCGAGCCCTATTGGACAGCGGCTCACAGTCTAACTTTGTAACTCAGGACTTGGCAGTAAAATTAAGTGTGCCTCTGAGATGAGACCAATATCTCTATTGTTGGTATAAGTCAATCAGTATCTAATGTAAAGTACAGGTGTAGTATGACCCTGGGGTCATTGGTAAATTCATTTAAAGATAATGTTTCTTGTTTGGTAGTCCCAAAAATTAGTGGAATGATGCTTTCTGAACCACCCAACGTTTCACACATCAATCTTCCACGCCATTTATCCTTGGCTGACCCCTCTTTCGCGGTTCCTGGGACAATTGATGTTCTATTAGGGGCTGATATGTTTTACCAACTGTTGTGCATAGGACAGATTAATCTGGGAGACGGTCAGCCCATAATGCATAAAACTCGAGCTGGTTGGATTTTATCTGGCTTAATTTTTGATCCTGGTTGTAAATCTCAAATTACTTCTCATTGTTATTTGAGCTCTGATCTTCACACTCAGTTGGAGAAATTTTGGTTGATGGAGGAACCCCCTAATCTTCTGAAACCCACTTTATCTAGTGATGAAAGGAAATGCGAAAGGTTGGATTCTGGTCAGTTTGAAGTTCAGCTTCCACTAAAGCGTCATCCAAGTACTTTGGGTAACTTGGAGGCCCGGGCAAAACGGCAAATTTTTGCCATGGAAAGAAAGCTACAAAAGAACCCTAATATGTTGAGGTTTTATTGTGATTTTATGACCCAATATGAGTCAACGGGACACATGTCGCAAGTCCCAAATGATTCTGTGGATGAGCATTCCTACTTTTTACCTCATCATGGAGTGTTAAATGAAAATAGTACCACCACAAAAATGCGTGTAGTTTTTAATGGTTCGTCACCTAGGGATAATGGAATTTCTCTGAACGATATTCAATATACGGGTCCCAATATTCAAGATAATATTATCGATATTTTGTTGAGGTTTAGGATTTTTAATGTGGTAGTTTGCGCCGATATAGAGAAGATGTACTGAATGGTCTCGGTACAAGCTGATCAACGTTGTCTTCAGAAAATCTATTGGAGACCTAGTCCTAATGAAGAGCTTCGAACGTATAAGTTTAACACTGTTACTTATGGTAAAAGATCGGCAGCACATTTAGCTATCCGCCTTCTTAAGCAATTGGGACTGGAATTTGAGGAATCATTGCCTGATGCATGTAATTTAATACTTCATAGTTTTTTCGTAGATGATCTTCTCTTTGGATCAGATACCGTTAAGAGGGCAACAGAATTAAGTCGTCAAGTCTCTGATATTCTAAAATCGGGAAATTTCAATCTTCGGAAATGGATTACTGATCCTGCAGATTTGTTCACACACCTCAATGGCTCTGATTTGAATCAGTCTAACCATTGACAATGGAGTAAATAAATAGACGCCGCGAGTTAATCATAAATTGGCATTTGTTTACTTAGCATGATATACAAACCAAACTTGGAGGTATAGTTGGAGGCTTGCGGGTTGTTCGGGTAGAGGGGAAGCAGAAATGCTAAAAACAATATGGCGCAATTTTAATTTCCAAGGACACATCTCCAGATCACATAAGCACACATAGGCGTATTATTTTTCAAGGAAACAAGTATACGATTTTTAAGCAGCATGCGTCTGCATTTTCATGCAGACCAAAACATTCAAATATTTTTATATTTAAATGATTTTTGATACATACCTACTATACCCATTTATTGAGTTTTTTTTAGATTAAAGATTAATAATAGAATGAAACTACAAACGACGCTAATGGCTAACGGCCAAGAGCCGAGTAACAACATAACCACAAAACACAAATGAGCTTACCGGTGAAAACATAATTTCCTAGATTTATTTTTATAATCCCAAGTTTTACATACAAAACATTGTCCCACTATGGCTAACAAACAAATTAAAACACAGAAACGATTGCTAAAAGAGAAAAAGTCGGCAGAAAACTCAGGAAACCAGAAAAAAAAATCTATGAAATAACTGTCATAAACTGACATAAAGCACGTGTCACAGGATTCACAATGTTGTTCTGATTGTGACCAGTTGGCCATCTTAAACGTATTTTTTTTCTTTTATTGTCATAAGTGTTCTATTAATCACTATTCAGAAATTATTTGGACAGCAATAGATATTATAGTACTCTCGTGGTATAAAGATTTGCAAGATATCATTCAAAAAAAGGATGTGCCAATTTACTAGCAAAGTAATCCGGACAACACTGTATGGAGGGTTTGTTTATCACGCCAATATTGAAAAATGTAAATAAAGACCTTTACCTTGATAAATCCTCTATGGGTCTAACGGTGAGCTAGTGTTCAGAGATAAAGCTGAAAACAAAACTCTTGGGTTGGCGCCACATTTTGTCCCGTGGATGTTATCCAGAGTCCATGGAAACTAATAAACTCTGGTGGAGTGGACCTGAATGGTTGTTGCAGAGTCCTTGCTCATGGCCAGAGTCTCTTTCAGGAGTGGACATTCCTTTGCCTGAAGTGAAGCAGGAAGTAAAGTCTTGTCAGACTGTCGTTAAACCACTTGACTTTGATCGATTTTCAAATTGTTCCCGGTAAAAGCGAACTTTTGCTTATGTTTGTCGTTTCTTTAATTATTGTAGGTGGGATCGAAAGGACAGAGAAGTGGGTGTTCTCAGGGTCAATGAGCTGAATTGGGCTTTTGATCGCTTATTGATAGTTTCTCAGATGGAGACTTACCCTGTACAATGCTCTTTGTTAATGGCTGGTAAACCTTGCAAGAAGGGTCCACTTAATGGTGGGTCCCTTTCATGGATGATCGCACTATTATTAGGGTGGGGGGTATATTGCAACTTTCTCAGTTGGACTATACTAGTAGGCACCCTGCTGTAATCTCTAGCAAGCACCGCTTCACCCAGCTGCTTGTTTTGCATGAGCATAGAGCTTTGCTGCATGCCGCCCTCAGCATTTGTTATCTTCACTTAGAGAACATTATTGGGTCATTGGTGGCCGAAACTTGGTTCGCCATGTCGTTCATAAGTGTGTATCTTCTTTTCGGGCAAAGCCCAGGTCAATTGATCAGCTCATGGGGTCCTTGCCCAGAGAACGAGTCACACTTGCTACTCCCTTTTACAATACAGGGGTGGAATACGCATGTCCATTTAATCTTAAATCTAAGTCTGGCTGAGGTGCTAAACTCATAAAATGTTACAAATGTTTATTTATTTGCTTAACTACACGGGCCATTCATTTGGAATTAGTGTCGGACTTGACTTCCGATGCGTTCATTGCTACTCTTCGTAGATTTGTGTCACGACGCGGAAAGCCATCTGTCATGTGGTCCGATAACGGTTTAAATTTTGTCGGAGCAAATGCAGAGCTAAAAACATTTTTGCAGAAGCAAAGTATTGAGATTATTGAGAATCAGGGCACTACTTGGAAGTTTATTCTCCCTCGGTCTCCCAACTTTGACAGTATTTGGGAGGCGGGCATAAAGTCTTGAAAGTATCATCTTCAGAGGATTATGGAAAACGCTTCTCTTACGTTTGAAGAGTTTTGTACTTTATTGAACCAATTTGAGGCTACCTTGAAATCCCGACTCCTTGTCCCACTTTCTCCTGACCCCAATGATTATGACGACCTGACGCCAGCTCACTTCTTGACTGGAAGAAGACTCACCTCCGTTCCAGACCCTGACATCCAGGATGTGAATTTTAGATGTATTTCAAGATTCCAGCGAGTGCAGCAACTTTATCAGCATTTTTGGAATCGCTGGTCAAAAGAGTACCTTATTGGTTCGCAACAAAATGGAAGTACCCTCAACAGGAGCTTAAGGTTGGGGATGTCGTGGTTTTGGGGGAAGACAATTTACCCCCACTTCAGTAGAAGATTGCTTGTATATGTGAACTGTACCCTGGTCTTGATGGTCGATCACGAGTGGCATCCGTTAGAACTTCCAGAAAAACTTTTAAAAGACCGGCCTCACGAATTTCTGTGCTTCCTGTTGAACGCTAATTTTGTGCTCTTACCTTTGAATTATTAGTTTAAATTTATTTTATGTTGAAATTAATCCTTTCAAGGTGGGCAGATATGTTAAGCATTATTTTGAAAGGAGATATTAGATTAATGTGCTTCACGTGGCAACCTGCTATCTATGATATTTCTTTGAATTCCGCCCGAGAGGGTGCCTTGGCGAGACGACGATAAAAAATGCACGATGAGTCTGTCGAGAAGTCTGTTTTAGTAATAAATGTGACAAATTTATAAATTGCATGTCTTTTAATAAAAGTGTTTGGAGTCAAGCAACAAAAGGCTCTACAAGCTGATTGACTGGTTTGGGCCTTTTTAGGTTTTTCTATCAACACAAATTTCTCTCATTTCCAGTTTTCCAGGAAGATTCCTTCAGTCTTCAGGAGAACGTCCGTATTTCTTTTTATCCCAGCGCGAAGCAGTCAAGCATTCATTCCATGCGCTTTTTTCGGTTTGGCTTTGGTAAGTGCTACTTCTAGTTCTTTCATATTAAATGGCGGAATTGAGTTAACACCATTATTCAGTACGCTAATTTCCCATTCACTGACTGATCTCACTGGGCACAACATTACTTTTTTTTCATTTGTTACCTCTTCACTAACTCGGAATCCCCGTCGGATAACAAGCCTCTTTATCGCAATTTTATATGCCATGCCTCATACAGCCATGCTCTATACAACCTCATTGAGCGCATCACATAGTCCTTTCCACTTATTGCGCTTGCTCTCATTTATTTCCCTTTTCAGCTCGAGTTTCAAATTTCTATATTGGCTTTCCAGTTGCATTATGTCGACAACGGCGATACCACTTTTCCTCGATCTTATTAAAATTATTCTGTTTTTAATGCAGATTTATTAATTTTCTTTTCCTATTTCTTTATTCCATCTCCATTGGTTTGATTTCAGTCAGGACACCAGCATCTAGGGTTTGTGTGGCCGCCTCTGTGATTTGGGTAGTCGTTTGTGAATCCGTGTCGATTAGCATTTCGGTGTTTTTTTCGTACATATATGGTCTTCGAGGCATTTTTGTACCGCCTTCTTTTTGGTGACTCGATCTGCCGTTTCAGCCTAATTCTGTTTTCCTTTATATCTTTCTTCGTGTTTTGTCCGACATTTTTTGCGAGCATATCTCTGAGTCTAGAGATTTCGTCCAGTGCTTCAATAATAAACGGGTGTTTTTTCCATGTTATCGGGTCCAATAATATCCTTGTCCCAAATAAGTATCACATTTGTTTGCCAGCTTACTTATAAGTGTTTCGGCTCTATATTGTTCCGTGATGTTTTGATTTGCTGCCGTGTGTCAATCAATCGGAAGGCAATATTTTGGTGATTGCTGAGATTTTCCTGGTTATTCTCAACTCTCCAGTCTATTATTTGTTCTGCTATTCTTGAAAATGAACAAGTAAAGTCAGTAATTGACTAACTGCACCCTTTTGCAAATGTTGGGGTGCCCCCCCACGTTGGCGCATATCCTGTCATAGAGAAAATTTCCGCGGCTGTTGGTGGTCACCAATCCAATGACGGGAGTCTTCGCATTTAGATCTTCCCGATAATCATTTCCTTATACAGAATTTTGGCAGTCCTCTCTACCTTCCATAGCAATACTTCAAAGTCAGCTAGTTTTCTGTTTGGTGAGAAATGAACTCCACAAAGACATATCCAGACCCTCTCTTAACAGACTTTACAGGGGGCATTTTATGTACAAGAATAAAGCTATAGCAGTCCATATCATCAGATAAGTCGATTGCATAACGATTTGACAACATAAGTACGATTGCAACATAGCCAACAATTTAAAAAAGCTAAAAAAGCCTAGCAATTCATCAATTTGATACGGGTCACAACTTCATTTTTGTAATCGGAGGGTTTTGGGCATGGCAACAAATTATAAAATAATTGTGTGTCATAGGTGCTCTACATAAATAAACATAGAAGAGAAGCGATACATTTCAGAACGGACTCACAAAACATTTACAGCATCTCATACTTAAAAATCAGCAAGGGCAAGATCTTTAAACCACGATTTTAATCCACGTTTCTATTGTTACGATGAAGAGCTTATAAGCTTTACCATCGAGTTCTGCCCTTTGCATTCAAGGCTTATTTTATTTATGATCATTATTTTTTAATCAAATTCCAATAGGTACGAAACAAGAAAATGGGGGAAAAAAATATAAACAAAAAAAAGTGTTTTTAAGTATGCTGGTTATGAAATTTTAATTTTTAATTTCAATTTGTTCTATGGTATTCTCCGTGTATAAATGATTAGTGTATCAGCCGTAAGTGGTACTTAGTTGAAGTAACTAGCCCAAAATTTTTGCCATCTCATTATAACTTGAACACGCCTCATTAATTTTTAGATTTGTAAATTAATTAAAATAATATGGAATATCAATAAAGGTCCAAACTTTGCTTTCTAATATTGTAGCTCTGAGCATCTTTAAGAAGTCAGTGAAGAGATTATATTATTACCCACCTGGGACACAATTTCTGATTTCATTAATATAACTATTCTGAAACCCGTAGATTTATCCATTTTTACATTATCAAGCATAATGTAACCATGCTGTCAACAAATATTACTAAGCTGCCTATTAAGAGCACGTTCATTTCTAGTACGTATATATTACTAAAATTTATAGAATTACCGACATACATTTCAAACAAATTTATTTACTTATTTTCCCACGTCTCATTAGTTATATGCAGCTATGAGTATTTTCAATGATAATTATGTAAACTTTTGTAGAATGATAAACATTACAAAAATTTAGCACTCATAAATAAGATATAAATTCAGTTGCTCATCCTATAAAAATAAGCTCGATCTTAGTAAATAAATAGTGGTGGTAATGTCGGATTCTTGACCTAAACGTCATAACAACTATGCCTATGTTAAGGAAATCCATAAACTCTAACACGATTTGAGTAATACATAATAAACAAAAATTAAGCTGTGAATACTTCTTACAAACTCCTGGATATATGAAACTAACCAGGTTATTTTTAATATTGCTAAAACTACGTCTTGAAAAGCTGAGAAATTACTACATAAACATTCTTTATTATTTGCTGCACTACCGATCACCGAACAGAAATACAATCCTCCACATAAAGTTATTTTGATTATCCACTCATATACCTATTATTGCTATGGAACAAAACAGTATATTCTTGAACAGTATATAGTTGTGTATTGTTTAACAAGTTAACACACACAGTTAATCCAGGTAATATTAGGTCGTCATTAACTTTAAAAATAATCTCTATAGAGAAAATTAAATAGCTTCATTGTCAAAATCAACATGTCACTGAATTCAATTTGGTAAAATTTTCAACAATTTAATTTCCTTTTCTGAGGCCCGGTGAGGCATAATATACAGGGTGATTCACGTTTCTCGACACGGAAGATTATGGCTAAACTTTTAGATTTAAAAAAAGTTTTGTATATGGAATGGATGGGGGTCTATTGGAAGAACATTTAAAAATTATTGTCACTTTATACAAGTGGTCTCAAAAATATAAAATTGATTAAAGTTGTATTTTTTTAAATGAGACCCCTTAGTATATTAATGTATTTTCGGTACCTACGGACAATAGTAAAGGTAGTTTTATTAAGGTTGATGGCATCTAAACCGTACCGTTCTTAAGATATTCGTGATTTTGTGAAAATGCAGCATCAAATTAAATGTTTAAAATCTCAGCACTTGGTTTCTTTTCAACCACCAAAATTGGCTGGTGGGCTAATAGTACATTGGATTTTTGCCGTGTCTATTAAATATTAACTACTGTGTACCGAATGTCAATAAATGAACACCAAATTATTGCAAACTTCAAACAGTAATAACTAAGTTTAATTTAAATTAGACACCCTATATTTTATAGTATCGTTAGATGCAGAATTTAGTTTCCTATCAAAACTATTAAACATTCCTATAGCTTGGTCTTTGCGTTTTCTTGGAAAATTGATTTTTCTCTGAATTTGAGCTGACATAAACGAATTAAGTATTCTACTTTACCTGTTACAATACCTGATTTAGAGAAAAAAAAATTTATTATCATTAGTACTGGGTGTTCCCTAGAAAACTTCATTTCGGAGGCTATAAAATTTTGACAGAAAAGGATGGCATAATGAAAGTAAATGGACTTTTGTTTCTCCATTCTTTTGCTTTGACATTTCACAACCAACTAGACGAAGTTTTCTGATGAACACCTCGTATTTGTCAGATATTAATTTATAAGTTACAAAAATATGATCATGGAGATTATTTAGCAGTCATCTGAATGTTAAAGTGTTTTTATTTAGCATAAAATATCAAATAAAGCAATAAAACATTATATTACAAGAGTTCTTTTAAAATTTAGCATCACTATTACAAAAAAATTAAGTGCAATAATAGTGGCAATTTGAAATACAATAAATAACAAGTCAACATAAGAGTAAAACAAACAAAAACAAACAGTTATTAAATTTGTTCAAAATGACGACCGTCTGATTCTAAACACAAACGTATTCTGTTTTTAAATCCTTCACACACATTGAGTAATATATAGGGAGTTATGCTTCTGAAGGCCTCTCTGATTCGTTCCTTCATATTTTCTTTTGTGGTTGATGGCGTATTACACACGATTCCTTTCACATATCCCCATAAAATGAAATCGGGAGGCGTTATGTCAGGGGACCTTGGTGGACAATGTTGTGCTCCATTCCTTCCAATCCATCGATTTTGGAAACGAACATTTAAGAACTCCCGGACTTCACGATAATCATGAGCAGGTGCCCCATCCATTTGCAGCCATATGGTTGTTCTTATATCTAGAGCAACTTCTTCCAGTAAAATTAGAAGCTGACTTCTCAAAAAATTTAGAAACGACATTCCGTTTAAACGTTCGTCAAAAAAATAAGGTCCAATCATATGTGCAGTCTCATAATGCCCCCCATACATTTACTGACCACCTATGTTGGTTATTAATAACTCTAAATTCATGGGGGATTAAAATCAGAATAATAATGAAAATTGTGTCGGTTAAAAGAACCATCGTTATGATAAGTACACTCATCACTAAATAGAACTGATTCAATTCTGTCTTTTAAAAACTGCTCTATTCGGTCGAGTTCGGTTAGGAAACCTTTCAGCATAAACCCTTGATGCTAAAAGATAATTTTGCAAGCATTCTCCTAGAATGAAGTTCATATCGACTCGTTCTTCTGTTGTGTAAACCAGCATTTTGATTAAATAAAAAACTCCCTGTTAACCACCAATTATAACAGTAAAAAAATATTTAACTTTAAATTAATATGTGACAATTAGAAATGACAATAAATTTTGCTTTGTCAAAATCAGATAACACCTGAACAGACCTGAACAGGTAAATTAGATTACTACATTCGTTTGTTAGCGCAAATTCAGAAAAAATCAATTTTCGAAGAAAATGCAACAACCAAGCTATAGGAATGTTTAATAGTTTTTGATAGGAAACTAAATTTTGCATCTAATGATACTATAAAATACAGGGTGTCATAATTATATTCAATTTTATATTAATACATTAAACGAGTTATTACTGTTGAAGCTTGCAATAATTTAGTGTTCATTTTTTTACATTTGGTACACAGTAGTTAATATTTAATACATACTGCAAAAAATTCAATGTACTAGTAGCCCACCAGCCAATTTCGGTGGTTGAAAAGAAACCAAGTGCCGTGATTTCAAACATTAAATTTGATGCTGCATTTTCACCAAATCACGAATATCTGAAGAACGGTACGGTTTAGATGCCATAAACCTTAATAAAACTACCTTTACTTTTGTCCGTAGGTACCGAAAATACATTCATATACTGGGTGTCTCATTTAAAAAAATAAAACTTTAATCAATTTTATACTTTTGGGACCACCTGTATACAATGACAATAATTTTAAAAAGGTATTTCCAATAGACCTTCATCCATTCCATATACAAAACTTTTGTAGAATCTAAAAGTTTGGCCATAATCTTCCGTGTCGAATAACGTGAATCACCCTGTATATGTGTTTGTGTGATATTACTATTTTCCATAATGTTTCACAATATTATATCCCTTGAATCGTATTTAATTGGCGATACGCAAGCGAAATTAGAACAACTTACTTTTGTCACTAGAGACAAACTCAACGCTGGAGATAGGATTTTCTCTCATCCCAAAACAACTCCACATGGAACGGAAAGAGAAATGTTTCACCTCGGCGATATCTTACAGCGCCATTTGCGCCATTACGCTCATTCCTGGTACATTCACCATCTTTAATTCCGCTTTTTGGATGCACGGGTTGTCCCGTAAACCTTCGACAATACTCCGCTTGATAAAGCCCCATTCATGTCAAGTCAAAAAATGAAAAATTAGTATTAATGGAAGTATTATGGTTTCCAAGATATTTGGCGTAGAGCTTCGTAGGTATACTTACTCTTCCACAAGACCATATTGAAAAATATTTTTTTCTACGACCATGTAAAAAAAAAACATACTTTTGTCATACCTTCCGCTTGTGTGAAGTTAGCGCCCAGGGCGCCAGCGCTTCCTAGCGCTCATTCAATTCCCCTCCCCCCCACCACCGTCTTTAAAACACATGACATTCGTTCAATGTTGCCAAGTTATTAGTTTGGAAGATTTACCGCAGATTTGTGTTATATAGGTATTAAAATTTTATCAATATTAATAATAATAGTTATTGAAGGGCATAAATTTTAATTTCAATAATACGGGTGTTCATTAGAGAAAGTCATCAAGATGGGTATGATTTTTTTGCAGAAAGGGTCTTTTGTCATTTTATGTTTTGCTTTCATATTTCACAGCCAACCTAATGACTATTTTTTATTAAAACTCATATAAAAACACAAAACATATTGTTGTTACCTACAAGTCCTTATATACCTTTAGACACTTTTCCACTGTTTGAACCAAACCAGATCTTGTGACACAACGAAAGTTTAGAGGTTAGATAGAAGAGGCGATTCCAAATACAGGAGTTCAATCAAAATTTTCAGAAAATATGGAGGGAGGCCCAAAACACCCCCAACCCTTAAAAACTATTTTTTACCACTGCGAGAAAACTAGATCTTGTGACACAACGAAAGTTTAGAGGTTCGATAGAAGAGGCGATTCCAAATACAGCAGTTCAATCAAAATTTTCAGAAAATATGGAGGGAGGCCCAAAACACCCCCAACCCTTAAAAAATATTTTTTACCACTGCGAGAAAACTAGATCTTGTGACACAACGAAAGTTTAGAGGTTAGATAGAAGAGGCGATTCCAAATACAGGAGTTCAATCACAATTTTCAGCAAATATGGAGGGAGGCCCAAAACACCCCCAACCCTTAAAAACTATTTTTTACCACTGCGAGAAAACTAGATCTTGTGACACAACGAAAGTTTAGAGGTTAGATAGAAGAGGCGATTCCAAATATAGCGGTTCCATCAAAATTTTCAGAAAATATGGAGGGAGGCCCAAAACACCCCCACCCCTTAAAAACTATTTTTTACCACTGCGAGAAAACTAGATCTTGTGACACAACGAAAGTTTAGAGGTTAGATAGAAGAGGCGATTCCAAATATAGCGGTTCCATCAAAATTTTCAGAAAATATGGAGGGAGGCCCAAAACACCCCCACCCCTTAAAAACTATACTTAACCACTGCGAGAAAACTAGATCTTGTGACACAACAGAAGTTTAGAGGTTAGATAGAAGAGGCGATTCCAAATACAGCAGTTCAATCAAAAATTTCAGAAAATATGGAGGGAGGCCCAAAACACCCCCAACCCTTAAAAACTATTTTTTACCACTGCGAGAAAACTAGATCTTGTGACACAACGAAAGTTTAGAGGTTAGATAGAAGAGGCGATTCCAAATATAGCGGTTCCATCAAAATTTTCAGAAAATATGGAGGGAGGCCCAAAACACCCCCACCCCTTAAAAACTATTTTTTACCACTGCGAGAAAACTAGATCTTGTGACACAACAAAAGTTTAGAGGTTAGATAGAAGAGGCGATTCCAAATATAGCGGTTCCATCAAAATTTTCAGAAAATATGGAGGGAGGCCCAAAACACCCCCAACCCTTAAAAATTATTTTTTACCACTGCGAGAAAACTAGATCTTGTGACACAACGAAAATTTAGAGGTTAGATAGAAGAGGCGATTCCAAATATAGCGGTTCCATCAAAATTTTCAGAAAATATGGAGGGAGGCCCAAAACACCCCCACCCCTTAAAAACTATTTTTTACCACTGCGAGAAAACTAGATCTTGTGACACAACGAAAGTTTAGAGGTTAGATAGAAGAGGCGATTCCAAATACAGGAGTTCAATCAAAATTTTCAGAAAATATGGAGGGAGGCCCAAAACACCCCCACCCCTTAAAAATTATTTTTTACCACTGCGAGAAAACTAGATCTTGTGACACAACGAAAGTTTAGAGGTTAGATAGAAGAGGCGATTCCAAATACAGGAGTTCAATCAAAATTTTCAGAAAATATGGAGGGAGGCCCAAAACACCCCCAACCCTTAAAAATTATTTTTTACCACTGCGAGAAAACTAGATCTTGTGACACAACGAAAGTTTAGAGGTTAGATAGAAGAGGCGATTCCAAATATAGCGGTTCCATCAAAATTTTCAGAAAATATGGAGGGAGGCCCAAAACACCCCCAACCCTTAAAAACTATTTTTTACCACTGCGAGAAAACTAGATCTTGTGACACAACGAAAGTTTAGAGGTTAGATAGAAGAGGCGATTCCAAATACAGGAGTTCAATCACAATTTTCAGAAAATATGGAGGGAGGCCCAAAACACCCCCACCCCTTAAAAATTATTTTTTACCACTGCGAGAAAACTAGATCTTGTGACACAACGAAAGTTTAGAGGTTAGATAGAAGAGGCGATTCCAAATACAGGAGTTCAATCAAAATTTTCAGAAAATATAGAGGGAGGCCCAAAACACCCCCAACCCTTAAAAACTATTTTTTACCACTGCGAGAAAACTAGATCTTGTGACACAACGAAAGTTTAGAGGTTAGATAGAAGAGGCGATTCCAAATATAGCGGTTCCATCAAAATTTTCAGAAAATATGGAGGGAGGCCCAAAACACCCCCACCCCTTAAAAACTATACTTAACCACTGCGAGAAAACTAGATCTTGTGACACAACAGAAGTTTAGAGGTTAGATAGAAGAGGCGATTCCAAATACAGCAGTTCAATCAAAATTTTCAGAAAATATGGAGGGAGGCCCAAAACACCCCCAACCCTTAAAAACTATTTTTTACCACTGCGAGAAAACTAGATCTTGTGACACAACGAAAGTTTAGAGGTTAGATAGAAGAGGCGATTCCAAATATAGCGGTTCCATCAAAATTTTCAGAAAATATGGAGGGAGGCCCAAAACACCCCCACCCCTTAAAAAATATTTTTTACCACTGCGAGAAAACTAGATCTTGTGACACAACGAAAGTTTAGAGGTTAGATAGAAGAGGCGATTCCAAATACAGGAGTTCAATCACAATTTTCAGAAAATATGGAGGGAGGCCCAAACCCAAAACACCCCCAACCCTTAAAAACTATTTTTTACCACTGCGAGAAAACTAGATCTTGTGACACAACGAAAGTTTAGAGGTTAGATAGAAGAGGCGATTCCAAATATAGCGGTTCCATCAAAATTTTCAGA
Source organism: Taphrorychus bicolor (assembly GCA_951812265.1). NCBI lineage: Eukaryota > Metazoa > Arthropoda > Insecta > Coleoptera > Curculionidae > Taphrorychus > Taphrorychus bicolor. Next base: position 43,460,502 of record OX638301.1, on the reverse strand, counting down.
AAATATGGAGGGAGGCCCAAAACACCCCCACCCCTTAAATAGCAATAAGCTTTTTTAGCAATAAGCTTTTTTTTCATTATCGTTTTCAGGTAAGTAGAAAGCCAACATTCATATCTCGGGACCTTTCCGCCACTTTTTTGATTAAAGCACTCTGAGTTTTTATACAGAGCGAAACGTAAAATGTGTGAATTTTTTGTTGCTGATATTTGTAAATCGTCGTAGTTTGGAAACCTGGTAAAGTATCAGGTAAATTTTCCTCATTTGTTGACATATTGTATGCGGATTGTTCCTCATTCAAAGAACTTTAAAATAAGTGCAGTTTTTTCTAGTGAACTAGCGTTCAAAAAAATATGAAATCATTATTGTTGATACTCGTGACCTATAATAGCAAAATTAAATAAAATAACCTTTCTAGAGGCAAAGGGAAATTGAGTGATGCCGTCGCAGATAGCCAACATCAAATTTCTAGACGTTTTTGTCATTTTTTGTTTTTAAGGTTTTAGAACTTATGCAGAGGGAATCAAAATATTCTTGAAAATTTTGTTAGTTTTTTTTAATTCGCATACAAGTTGACGGATGATTATTTTTATTCTTTGAATCGACAGAAGTATCTACACATTGTTTCTCATCAAGGGAGTTTTCCAAAAGTTATTACTGAATTACAGGTACGGACTTGACAAAATAAGTATACGGAGCGAGTATATAATAGAGATAAGAAATATAATGGATGGTCCCATGCAAAATTGGTTGATTTTAAGGGCGGTCTGTCATACAATTGTGTTACCTATGGAGCTTCGTTAAAAAGGACGTTGAAACGGAAAAAAAATTACAGGGTGTTGAAATTTGAATTTCAAAATGCATATGTATTGATTATTCCTGAAGCGTAAGAGATATTTTATTGAATTTTTTTTATTAATATATTATTAATAATATAATATATAAAATAATATAATAATATTATTTTTTGAATGCGATTACACTAGAAAAAACTGCACTTATTTTAAAATTCTTTGAATGAGGAAGAATCCACAGACAATATATCAATACATGAGGGAAAACACATTAAGAATCTTTACCAGGCTTCCAAACAACGACGATTTACAAATAACAGCAACAAAAAATCCACATATTTTACATTTCGCTCTGTATAAAAATTCAGAGTACTTTAATCAAAAATCTGGCGGAGAGATCCGAAGATATGGATATTGACTTACTTCTTACCTAAAAACCATAAGGAAAAAAAAGCTTATTGAGAAATGGCAGAACATCAAAATTTTGCAATTTTTGTTAATGTTTTTGTTAATAATAATGTCGATTTTTTTTCAAAATTATCCGCTTCCTTAATATAGAGGAAATGAGGTTTCAGATCGTGCAAATTGTATTTAAAACAATTGATTGCTTAAAAAACTACAGCTGATTGAAAATGACACGAAAAATTGCTTGTGCCGAATTTTAAGTCGAGCAGTTTATTATAAAATGTAAAATGATTTGCATTGAGATAATTTTGAAGCAAAACTCTTTTTTTTTAAATTAATCATTTCTGATTTTTGAAGTTTTTTGTTTGCTTTTGAACCAAAATTAAACTTTCCCAGCGAGTGAAAAATCAATTTTTATTGAAATAATTTTGGTTTGAAAAGGAACTTGTTTCAGAAAATATTTTTAAGTTTTAGACGATTTTTGACCCTAAATTACAAATAATACTTTAAATTTTTGTCTCTAAATTCCTCTTTTGAACTTATATTTTATAATTTTTTAGACTTCTCCACTTTTCTGCATGGTCAACTATGGTCATTTCTTACTAAATCTATTTCTTCACAGCAGTTCCCTCCTCCCACATTTTTAAGAGGTGTGTCACAATTTTAATAATTCATTACAATATTCGACTCCTCTTTTTTTCAGACCTTTAACGAAGTTTTTCAAGTCAGCTTGCGACTATTCTACTTTAAAATTTACGGTAAATGCAGTAGGACGTAGGTTATTAGTGGCTTATACGATATCCAAAGTTAAAAGTTAAATAAATTTCGATTGAACACTTGCATTTGGAGTTACCTCTTCTATTTAACCTCTAAACTTTCGTTGTGTCACAAGATCTAGTTTTCTCGCAGTGGTAAAAAATGGTTTTTAAGGGTTGGGGGTGTTTTGGGCCTCCCTCCATATTTTCTGAAAATTTTGATTGAACTGCTGTATTTGGAATCGCCTCTTCTATCTAACCTCTAAACTTTCGTTGTGTCACAAGATCTAGTTTTCTCGCAGTGGTAAAAAATAGTTTTTAAGGGTTGGGGGTGTTTTGGGCCTCCCTCCATATTTTCTGAAAATTTTGATTGAACTGCTGTATTTGGAATCGCCTCTTCTATCTAACCTCTAAACTTTCGTTGTGTCACAAGATCTAGTTTTCTCGCAGTGGTAAAAAATGGTTTTTAAGGGTTGGGGGTGTTTTGGGCCTCCCTCCATATTTTCTGAAAATTTTGATTGAACTGCTGTATTTGGAATCGCCTCTTCTATCTAACCTCTAAACTTTCGTTGTGTCACAAGATCTAGTTTTCTCGCAGTGGTAAAAAATAGTTTTTAAGGGTTGGGGGTGTTTTGGGCCTCCCTCCATATTTTCTGAAAGTTTTGATTGAACTGCTGTATTTGGAATCGCCTCTTCTATCTAACCTCTAAACTTTCGTTGTGTCACAAGATCTAGTTTTCTCGCAGTGGTAAAAAATAGTTTTTAAGGGTTGGGGGTGTTTTGGGCCTCCCTCCATATTTTCTGAAAATTTTG